>OZ007579.1:39535032-39587532 GCA_963931925.1 Onchidella celtica | reverse complement strand
AGAAAGGCTCACAGTAGACAGCAAGTTAAGCGTGCTGTTGTGAGTAGTGGGGGGGGGGGTCTGAAGGAGGCGAAAGCGCTGTATAACTATCACTGCAAGTTAGAAGGTCCTAGGGAGCGGATCTGTGAATAATAGCCCATCGGGCAGAGATAAAAGGAAGCAGTCGAGAAGACTAGTGAGAGTCTTTCCAGTTATGACTGGTATGTAGAATGTTGATTGATTATTATGATTGATGTATTATATTATATTCGTCTATTACCATGATGTGAATAAGTATATGTGAGGAATGTGGAAGTCCTTGATATTGGATATAGCAATGTGCGCCATGAGCGATAGATGAAAGTGAGTTCATGGATTTGTAGCGCGAGTGAGTAGTGTGTACTCCGATGGAGGTGTGTTACCGTAAGATGTGTGGTGAGTGAAAGGTGAACTAGTGTGTGTACGCTTCATGGATTGTAAGGAGAGGTGGAGTGAATAGAAATGGTAGGGTATTATACCAATGTAATGTTATTCTTGTAGGTGTCGGGGACGGGCCGCAGAGCCACCTCGATGAGCACAGGGGATAGGCCAGCATAGGGCCGGAGGCCACACATAGGCCAGAAGTGAGGCTGTCAGTGCAGGACAGTAGAGGCACATAAAGTCGTGGCAGTCAGGCCACGGACAGGGACGTAGATATGAGAGTGAATGAGATACTATGTTGTTGCCATGTTGATAGGCTAGTGAACTGATATTATGTTGTTGCCATGTTGATGGCTATGGAAATAATAATGTGTTATTGCCCTGCGGAGGTGCTAGGGGAGTGCTAAGGTGTATGACAATAGGAAGGTGATATTGAGAGACTGCGGTGCCAGTGAATCATTAATGTACTATTAAGACCCTGAGGGGAGAGGCTGAGGCCGAAGTGCCTTTAGGAGTAACTACCGGATTGTGGATCCGAGGGAGCGTGTGTGTGAGAGTAAGGCCGTTGTACGGCAGTGAAGTTCAATAATATAATGTATGTAATTGCGCTATTATATGTATAAGTATGTTTAATAAATGTGTGAGTCTGATGGGTTGTTTTGTTAAGTGTTAAACTTGTTTGTTCGTGATTGTCGTCCTGTCATAAACTATTACATTTCCCAGTCTGGGATTTGTGACATTGGGGGCTCGTCCGGGATTTGAACCCGGGACCTCTCGCACAGTAATTTTTCAACGATTACGTCATTTTGGGTTAACGGCTAAACCCGCAAAGATGGATTTGGCATGTCCAGAGATAGTATTCTTAGGACATATTGTGGGTAGAGGCGTTCAGAGACCTGAAGTAACAAAAATTGACAAGTTAGTAGGGTTGCAAATCCCTAAAACAAAGAAACAAGTCAGAAGCTTAGTGGGAATTTTAAATTATTACAGAAAGTTCATTCCAAATTTTTCCTCCTTGTCATCTTCTCTTACTGACCTCACTAAGAAGGGACAACCCGATAAGGTCCAGTGGACGTCTGAATGTCAGACAGCATTTGATAATTTGGTGACAGCATTATCATCGTCACCCATTCTGATATTACCCGATTTTCGATCTAATTTTATCCTCAGAACGGATGCGTCGGACTCTGGTGTCGGCGCTTGTCTTCTACAGGAGAAGAACGAATGTCTCCATCCTGTATGTTATGTCAGTAGGAAGTTATTGCAGAGAGAAAGAAAGTATTCTGTGATAGAGCGTGAGTGTCTTGCCATTGTGTGGTCCGTCCAGAAACTAGGACGTTATCTCATGGGACGAGAATTTTGTATCCAGACAGACCACAAGCCACTGACATTTTTGTCGAAGAATCGTTCGTCCAGCCCACGCTTGTCTAGATGGGCATTGGCTTTACAGCCGTACACCTTCGTTATTCAACCAATTCCAGGAACCAGCAATCATATCGCCGACTACCTTAGTCGAGCCTAGGGGAAGATTTCAGGAGCTTATACATCGGAGGACAGGAACATTGACAGGATCTCTGTGAATGAGTCGACTTTAAAATATTGACATTATAAAATATATGATATGAAGAATGGTTGATAGGTTGAATGGTTTTTGATTCTGTATTAGATATTGTGTTTAGTTAGCTATTCATGAGGTGACACATATATGCATATTTCAGACCATATTGATCCCCATATTTTCCCCTGATTTCGGTATTTTATATACTAGGGGAACTGCTAGGTCAGTTTTTTTTAGTGTAGGTATTGCTCACGCTCACTCGTTGACAGTCATCTTGATGCGATTTGAAATTAATTGCATTAATTTTTTTGGGGTGGGGGATGATGTCACGAGTGGAGTGAGTGCAATTAAGGG
Organism: Onchidella celtica; assembly: GCA_963931925.1. NCBI lineage: Eukaryota > Metazoa > Mollusca > Gastropoda > Systellommatophora > Onchidiidae > Onchidella > Onchidella celtica. Next base: position 39,585,221 of record OZ007579.1, on the reverse strand, counting down.
GATTGCTACAGAGCGGGTGTAGAGTAAGAAAGGCTCACAGTAGACAGCAAGTTAAGCGTGCTGTTGTGAGTAGTGGGGGGGGGGGGGGTCTGAAGGAGGCGAAAGCGCTGTATAACTATCACTGCAAGTTAGAAGGTCCTAGGGAGCGGATCTGTGAATAATAGCCCATCGGGCAGAGATAAAAGGAAGCAGTCGAGAAGACTAGTGAGAGTCTTTCCAGTTATGACTGGTATGTAGAATGTTGATTGATTATTATGATTGATGTATTATATTATATTCGTCTATTACCATGATGTGAATAAGTATATGTGAGGAATGTGGAAGTCCTTGATATTGGATATAGCAATGTGCGCCATGAGCGATAGATGAAAGTGAGTTCATGGATTTGTAGCGCGAGTGAGTAGTGTGTACTCCGATGGAGGTGTGTTACCGTAAGATGTGTGGTGAGTGAAAGGTGAACTAGTGTGTGTACGCTTCATGGATTGTAAGGAGAGGTGGAGTGAATAGAAATGGTAGGGTATTATACCAATGTAATGTTATTCTTGTAGGTGTCGGGGACGGGCCGCAGAGCCACCTCGATGAGCACAGGGGATAGGCCAGCATAGGGCCGGAGGCCACACATAGGCCAGAAGTGAGGCTGTCAGTGCAGGACAGTAGAGGCACATAAAGTCGTGGCAGTCAGGCCACGGACAGGGACGTAGATATGAGAGTGAATGAGATACTATGTTGTTGCCATGTTGATAGGCTAGTGAACTGATATTATGTTGTTGCCATGTTGATGGCTATGGAAATAATAATGTGTTATTGCCCTGCGGAGGTGCTAGGGGAGTGCTAAGGTGTATGACAATAGGAAGGTGATATTGAGAGACTGCGGTGCCAGTGAATCATTAATGTACTATTAAGACCCTGAGGGGAGAGGCTGAGGCCGAAGTGCCTTTAGGAGTAACTACCGGATTGTGGATCCGAGGGAGCGTGTGTGTGAGAGTAAGGCCGTTGTACGGCAGTGAAGTTCAATAATATAATGTATGTAATTGCGCTATTATATGTATAAGTATGTTTAATAAATGTGTGAGTCTGATGGGTTGTTTTGTTAAGTGTTAAACTTGTTTGTTCGTGATTGTCGTCCTGTCATAAACTATTACATTTCCCAGTCTGGGATTTGTGACAGAAGATTTGCCACGCATGTGAAGACGGCCAATTAGATTCACGGCTTTAACATAATAATAAATATAAAAACAAAAGTAGCACGAGTAGTCCATTGTGGCGGAGTTTGACTCCTTTTCTGGTCAAAGCTACAGCCTGAATGACAAATAAAAGAAAAAACAAGTGTTTATAAGTGTTAATTAGTGATCGGAAGAGTTAATCACCCGAAGAAGTCATCCGAAGAACTAATCACCCGAAGAACTAATCATCCGAAGAACTAATCACCGAGAACTAATCACCCGAAGAACTAATCACCCAAAGAACTAATCACCCGAAGAAATAATCATCCGAAGAACTAATCATCCGAAGAACTAATCACCCGAAGATACTATAATATACAATAGGATGAGACAATCCCTTCTAGATGCCTCCAAAGAAATCGTGAACACAGTTTGCGCACTGATTGGGGGCGGGGTCCACGACGCATTGCATGAAAAGAATGCTTGATGCCGATTTGCTACAGTGGGGCTGCAGGACTTCAAAGAAACAAAAATAGCCAGAGTTTTCCTACAGCGATTGAAATTATAATTCCACAACAAGTGACGTCACTCAAGGCCTATAGCGATGGCTGAACAGTGAACAAAATTCAGTTTCGGTCCCTATATTGGCTTCGTAAAATACGGCAATGTTCATGACTTCCGCATATTCGCCGCTAGGTGGCGGTGTGAAATCTGTGCATGCTATTCGCACTAGCTGTCTCCTTATTGTTTCTAACATTTTGATGAATTTCACCCAGACTCATTTGTTTGAATCGATTGTGTTTACTCAGGTTTCAGGCAATCTTTTCAAAATGTTTTCATGAATAGAATACAATGTTTCCCCTTTGATGAATAGAATACAATGTTTCCCCTTTGATGAATAGAATACAATGTTTCCCCTTTGATGAATAGAATACAATGTTTCCCCTTTGATGAATAGAATACAATGTTTCCCCTTTGATGAATAGAATACAATGTTTCCCCTTTGATGAATAGAATACAATGTTTCCCCTTTGATGAATAGAATACAATGTTTCCCCTTTGATGAATAGAATACAATGTTTCCCCTTTGATGAATAGAATACAATGTTTCCCCTTTGATGAATAGAATACAATGTTTCCCCTTTGATGAATAGAATACAATGTTTCCCCTTTGATGAATAGAACACAATGTTTCCCCTTTGATGAATAGAATACAATGTTTCCCCTTTGATGAATAGAATACAATGTTTCCCCTTTGATGAATAGAATACAATGTTTCCCCTTTGATGAATAGAATACAATGTTTCCCCTTTGATGAGCCCAGAGCTGAGGAGACTCTATGGGACACGCCTTCAGTTTGATGCCATTTCCCTGTCTAGAAAAGAGTGCATAGCGTCTTGGCTTGGCGCACATGGCTTGTACAGCAGGATTGTAGATTAATATAGGAAACATGATAGATCAGAGAGAGAGAGTTGAATCAGAGAGAGAGAGAGAGAGAGAGAGAGAGAGAGAGAGAGAGAGAGAGAAAGAAAGGGAGAGAGAGCGAGAGAAAGAGAGAGGGGGAGAGGGGGAAGAGAAAAAGAGAAAGAGACGAGACAAAGAGAGAGAGAGCAAGAGAGAAAGACAGAGAGAAACAGAAGACAGGGAAAGAGAAACAGAGAGAGAGAGAGAGAGAGGAGAAAGAGAGAGAGAGAAAGAGAGAGAAAGAGAGTGAGAGAGAGAGAAAGAGAGGGGGAAGAGAAAGAGAGAAAGAGAGAGACGAGACACAGAGAGAGAGGGAAAGGGAGGAGAGAGAAAGAGAGTGAGAGAGACAGAGACAGAGAGAGAGAGAGAAAGAGAGAGAGAGAGAAAGAGAGTGAGAGAGACAGAGACAGAGAGAGAAAAGGGTGGTAGCACAGATTTAGTCTAGGTAATGAATACCAAGCACCTCTTCTAGTTCTAACACAAATTAAACTTACCGAAAGGTACATGACAATTGTATTGCACACAATGGTCTATCGCCATAGGAGTGAAATTCGAATACACTTTTATTCTTCGCCGCAATCGGTTTCGTACAAGAATAGTATTTTAGCTTCCCCCCCAAAACAATCAATGATTAAAATGAAATTAAAATGTGGCAAGATGCATGTTTATGTAGCAGATTCAGCGCCTGCTGTGCTTTCAATCAATCAGAAAAGAAAAAACCTAAAACAACAACCAAGAGAATGAGGTCAGAGACCTTAGAGTAAAAGTCCAATGGTAAAACCATTGGCAGCCACGAACATGTGGATTCACGAAGCCCTACAGGGTAGGTCAAACACGACAACACTCAATGAGTCCTCAATTTCCTCTGTTTAGTACACTAAGTCTTCAGTAAGACTCTGCAAATGTCATTCTGTATTTTGTAAGCTTTATCCCAAAGGCGTATTAAGCCGCTTAATTACGCTGCAGGTCGCATCTCAATGGCAGTTGCATTTTTTTTTTTCAATCTATACGAATGAATCGAAATGCGTACGCTCTGCCTGCCTGCCTGTCTGTCTGTCTGTCCGTCCGTTTAGCTTCCGCTGCGGTGTGGGCAGTACCTAGATCTAGTGTGTTATTTGACGCATAATTTATGAGCGTCGAGTCACCAGCATGACGCCTGCACCAGCCTCGATCTGTTTCGCTTCTCACACACATTAACCACAAGTCGCGCCCCTAGTTACTAGATCTAGTTCTTGTTTGGTTTTGATATCTAGAAGAAGTAGAACAAAATGCACAATTTGACTCTGGTTTAAACTGCGCTGTGGCACTGATCAAGCTGTTGCGCAGTTTCAATTTATTATCAATATTGCAATACTAAACCCGTGAACGTTTAACGTTGCATTTCTCAGTTGTGCAAATAACCTGGAGTTAGAACAAACAAGGACTAAGGTTCACAAATGTAGGAAAGATAATGGAAACACCTCAAGTAAAACACTTTTTCCCCTTTTCCTGTAATTATCAAATTCCTTTGCATTTGAGCGGTTGCCTGAGATGACCAACAAACACGGAGCATATATTGCAGAACTGCACACTCCTCTCAGCACTGCGAGAAACATATTGGCCCCAACCCACCGACCTGAATATCAAACTCTATGGTGCTCTGCCAGAACTGCAGAAAACCGTAGATTTTATTAAAAGAACAAATCTGCAGATTTAGATTGGTGAACGAAAGAAGAAGAAGATTAATTCCTTCCTTGGACTCCAAGGACATTCAACTGCTATAACACAATATTTCAACCTCGTGGCTTTAGCGTGGGTTGCCAGCGTCCGGGCAAGCAAGTACTGCGCCCCCCCCCCCCCATTACCCGTATGCTTATGGCACATGGGAACGTTCATTTTCAACGTTAGGTTGAAAAAACTGTGTAGAATGTTCGAACATTGGGAGATTTTTTTTGTGAGGGAGACAGTAGGGTATCTTTTAAATTTATTATTCCTAATTTATTTGTTTTTTTTTCTACTGAAATTTTGCACCCCTAAGAATTTTGAGACCGAGGAAACCGCACCTGTGCCCCCCCCCCCCCCCGGCAAGCTACGCCACAGATGTCAACACTGCAATTTCACATCTGAACCCATATTTTACCGTTCACTCGTGGATTTCTCCAAGCAAATAATTTTCCTGCTCTTTCGGGACGGTGGAAGAGGACAAAGAAAAAAAATTAAAAAATTCCCGGAAAACAGAAGAAGAAGAAAAAAAAAAAAGACCCCCTCCCCTCCCTCCCCTAAATACCCGCTGCCTCCAAAGATTTATCGCTCACGGCAGATTTCTCATCAAGGAAAATTTCGTAACGGATTTCAATAGTTCTGTCTCCAGCCAGACGTCTTTAGAATCTGGGTCACAGACCTTCTTTATTTCACCATCTTTTTTTTTATGTTTTTCTTTTTTCCCCCCTTTTCCCTCCCATCTCGGTGGAGTAATTTCATTCTTCTCGTTGTTTCCCAGATCTTATCGTCCTTTGTCCTTTCTGTCTGCCACATTATCGTTTATCTTCTCCGCTCTCTCATTCCCATTTTTTTGGGCATCTCCAACCTCTCTTTCATTCTGTGCGGTATGTCTACTAACTGGCCAGGATTAACCCAGGGTTGCCAAGCCAGATTTTTAAATGTCGCCAGGCTCATCCCTAAAAGTAGCTAAAATGTCGCTAAAACTCACATGGAAAGTCGCTAGATATTGCTAGTCGCTTGTATATCCCCCCACAGCAGTAATTTGATGCAAATACATATTTCCATGAACACGCCGACTGATGACCAATTAAAATGTATTATACAAAATGTACTAAACAATTTTTTTAACTTAAACGTACTGGCAACAACCAACTTTGTGAAACTGTCGTTCCAAAAATGTAGCTGGAAAATTTCAAAAAGATCCAGATATAGCTACAAAGTCGCTAAATTGGCAACCTTGGATTAACCATTGAAGCAAAATAAGCACGGAATAAAAGAGGATTGGGCGACAGGATGGCATGGGGTGGGTTGGGGGAACAAAAGAGTTTTAAATTTTTTTTTATCCTAATCATAGACTTTACTCTCACTGCCACATTCGTCTTCGGTTTCTCTCTCTTTTTAAAAAAAAAATTATTTTGTAATTGTTCTTAAGTGCCGCGCTGGACTTTCCGCTCTGTAAAGGAAACAACAACAACAACTAATTACTATTTTGGCATGATGAGTGGCTCAAATTTTAGGCAGTTTGTAAGTGTCACGTAAGGGGTAGGGGTGTCACAGGGCACCACTGTTGGGCTGTGTTTAGCTATTCTGCTGGCAGTAATCCAGCTCCTTGTGCATTGCGTACAGTAAACCCGCATATTATGCGATTTCACCACTTTAGTGAATTATTCATGCATTCTTGCAAACAGAAGCTGAAATCAATTCTAAATGACTGCTCCCACCCCTTGTGCCATCAGAGAGTTCAATCCTAAAGAAGTGACATACTGTGTATTTAAAAACAAACGGAGAGCGGTATAGACGACCTTTTCTTCCCCCCCCCCCCCATTCGAAGCAGTAGTAGTGTTTCCTGATGTGATATGCTGTTGTTTTCCTAATGGATTGTTCTGACAGTGTTTGTGGGAGAGAGAATAATGTTCTTATTTGCTGGTAATGCGGTGTGAGCAATGTGCCTGGGTGCGGTATGCGTTAAAGACCGGTAGATCTTAGATACTGTATTCACTGTTGTACCACTACTGAAGCTGTGGCAACAAATTTCCTGGCAACTATACAATAAAGTTATATCTTATCTTATCTTGTAAGTCATAATGTTCTGTACATGCACACGACACACTCGGTGCACGGACAACAATGAGATTATCACGCATTGCACCAACTGTTTTATATTTTAAAAGGGGTAAATCATTACTCTGTACATCTGATCGGTCAGGTCAGAAAAATCTGCTACTGGTAACATGTAATCCAGTACAACCTGTTTCATGAACTGGTACGCTAGCATGGTATCAGTGGGCGTGCACCTGTCGGTGCAAAAGGCCAGGGAGGAGGAGGTTTCATCTAACCCAACGGCCACATGCTAGGGCACAATGTGACCCTCAGTACTTGAGTCCTTCACATTGGCCCCCGGTAGCGGTGTGGTCATAGGCTTGTTTGCCTAAATCACAGACGAAGAATTGAGCAATCTTCCCGGACGCAGCTTCGAAGCTGGCGGCAGCAGGCCAGTGGTTGATTGATAGGGCAGATGGCAATATACCGTCACTCTGGCCTGGATATCGTGACACAGAGCATCCACCAGTATTGGTGTTCTTTGGTTTGGGTCTTTCACCCTAGTCAGTTGGGACTGCGAGGCTGTGGAGTAGCCTACAGGCAGCCGGTCAGGCAATATGACTGTCCCTCTGGCATCCTCCTGCACCTGGATACATTTCCAGTCGTCTTGACCCTGTCTTGCCACTTGGATAAGTTGTGTCCAGGCGAGAGAGTGAGTCTGATGTTTGCGCAGCTCTTTCTCACTAAAAACAAATTCTTTGCGCCAGTCTTAACACTCACCTCGTCTTCTTTCATCTTTGTCTCGTCTTCTTTCCTCTCAAAATTCCAACGGCGATGGGCGAGTGCGGTGGCAGCAGGTTTGGATAGACTGGAAGCTGTTAGCACAGACCTACACGTTGGTGGCTGTGGGCTATGGTCGCTTCATCGTCGATTGAAGTGGAGGCGTGGGGAGGCAGCACCCACAGTAGCTGAGCAGCCTTATTTAAGGATAGCACTGCTCACCTCAACTGAGGAAGGGGCTAGAAAAGGTGCCCTAAAGAAAGCCCACTTCACAGCACCCTGTCTGGTATACCGCGACCAGTGTGGATCCCTTTTTGTGGTCGAAACAAAAAGAAATTCAGCTTACTCAGGCTAGGAGCCTGGAATATACGCACACTACAGGACAACTCAAACAACCCGGAAAGACGCACTGCACTTATTGCCATTGAGCTCAGCAGGTACAACCTGGACATAGTGGCACTCAGTGAGACCAGACTCCCTGATAGTGGCCAACTCAAAGAGCTCAGTGGTGGATACACCTTCTTCTGGAAAGGCAAGGGTGCAGACGAACCGAGACAGCATGGTGTTGGCTTTGCAATTAAAAATGACCTTGTCAGAAACTTGCAGTCCATGCCAATTGAAATAAATGACATGCTAATGACACTCAGGATCCCAGTTGGGAAAAGCCAGTCAGCCACCCTCATTAGCGCATATGCGCCCACCATGACAAACCCAGATGAAGCCAAAGACAAGTTCTATTCTGATCTAGAATCTGTCATATGCTCTGTCCCGGCAGCTGATAAGCTGATTCTCTTGGGGGACTTCAATGCTAGGGTTGGCTCCGAAATCTCAGCGTGGCCAAATGTTTTGGGCCCTCATGGAGTTGGTTCATGCAATAACAATGGGTTGCGCTTACTTACTTTGTGCGCTGAATTTGGCCTGTTCATTACCAACACAAATTTTAGTCTCCCCGTGAGAAACAGAACGTCATGGATGCATCCCCGCTCAAAGCATTGGCATCTCATAGACTATGTCATTGTGAGGAAGACTGACAGAAAGGATGTCCTTGTAACAAAGGCGATGTGTGGTGCCGGGTGTGGAACTGACCACAGACTCATTGTTTGCAAGCTCAGACTAACATTGAGGCGCAATAGACGCCCTCAAGGGAAAGCGCCACCTAAACGCCTAAATGTTTCAAAACTCTGCTCAGCTGAGAAACAGAGCGAGCTCTCATCAGAACTCTCCTCAAAATTGGATTGCGTGACTTTTGACCCTGAGAACATTGAACAGAGCTGGACTGACCTAAATACGACTGTACACTCTTGCGCCAGCAGCACAGTTGGTTTTCCTGTCCGCAAGCACCAGGACTGGTTCAATGATAATGATAATGAAATCAAAGTGCTCATCAAAGAAAAAAATAGTCTCATCCAAGCTCACTGCAGTGACCCCTCTTCCACAGCAAAAGCTGATGCACTGCGTGCATGTAAGGGTGTACTCCAGAAGAAGCTGAGGAAAATGAAAAATGACTGGCTTGAAGAGCGAGTAAGAGAAACTCAGAAATATGCCGACACAAACAACACTAGAAAGTTCTTTGAGAGCCTCCGAGCTGTGTTTGGACCATACCGCTCTGGCACTACGCCACTTCTTGCGTCAGATGGTTCAACACGCATTGTTGAATTGAATGCCATAATTCAGCGTTGGGCAGAACATTTCGGAGGTGTGCTAAATCGGCCATCAAATATAAATACTGAGTCCATTGACCGCCTCCCTCAGACTCCTATTAATGCAGCTCTTGCCAAGCCATTCACAGCAAATGAGACCCGAACTGCCACAAATCAGATGTCCTTTAACAAATCACCAGGCGTGGATTCAATTCCTGCTGAGGTGTATGCCTTCGGTGGAGAAAAGCTTGTTGAAAGGTTGACCGAGTTGTTCAATCATATGTTGAAAGCAGGGAAGCTGCCACAGGACTTCAAAGATGCTTCAATCATCCATCTGTACAAAAACAAAGGGGACAGCCAAGTCTGTGACAACCATCGGGGAATCTCTCTACTTTCAATTGCTGGCAAAATATTGGCAAGAATGCTTCTGAATCGCCTTCTTGATCACCTCTCGTCAAATGACTTGCTTCCCGAGAGCCAATGTGGCTTTCGTAAAGAGAGGGGAACGGCGGATATGATTTTTGCTGCCAGACAGATTCAAGAAAAATGCATGGAACAAAATAAAGCGCTGTATATCACATTTGTTGACCTCACAAAAGCATTTGACACAGTGTGTCGTGAAGGCCTCTGGAAAATCTTGGCGAAGTTTGGGTGTCCACCCGAATTCATCACAATAGTGCGCCAGTTTCATGATGGCATGCAAGCTGCAGTCAAAAGCAACGGCAGTGTTTCAGAGCCCTTTGCTGTCACAAATGGGGTAAAACAGGGTTGTGTCTTAGCCCCAACTCTGTTCAGCATCATGTTCTCTGCAATGCTACAAGAAGCCTTTAGCTCTCCTCCTCAAGGGGTAAGCATCAAGTACCGAACTGATGGCAGTCTATTCAACCTCAGGAGACTTCAGGCAAAAACCAAAACCAAAAGTACTCAAGTCTGTGACCTACTATTTGCTGATGATTGTGCACTTCTGGCCTGCCTTAGAAAGATCCAAACGATCAAATGGCAGGATAAAATTCCAGACACTGAGGTCCTCAATCGTGCCCAGGAATTGAGCATCTTCTGCCACCTGAAAAAAATTCAGCTACGTTGGGCAGGACATGTTGTCAGAATGCCCGACTCCAGACTCCCTAAGCAAATCTTCTCTGAGCTCTCCAATGGAACGAGGAATGTTGGGGCCCCAAAGAGACGTTACAAAGACACTCTCAAACAATCACTGAAGGCCTTTGCCATTGATGTGAGTGAGTGGGAAAAGCTCTCGCTTGATCGTGCAAATTGGAGGGCGGCCCTTACCAGAGGCAGCAAAGCATGGGAAGCTGACAGAGTCCAGCAGGCTATCAAAAAAAGAGAACGGCGCAAGAAAAGGCCCAGTGGTACTGAACCAACGGAGCACTCTTGTCATTTATGCGGAAGGGTCTGCAGGGCAAAAATAGGACTTATCAGTCACATGAGAAGCCATAAGTCATGAAAGAACAGTCTTTCCATTCTGTCCTCTGTGTCCTTTAGTTCTCTTTATTGTCCATGTGTTGAAATTCTCAACAATTTCTGTTTCTTTATTCCTCTGGTGTTGTTAAGGTCATCATCATACCTGATGGACGAACTATTATTATTATTATACATCTGATCGCCAGTGATACATTTGAACAAATCGCGATCTCAGTTCTTGTTTGTTCCAACCCCACTTCTTGTAATACTGAGAAATTCGGCGCTTCTCGAGGTAAATCTTGCAAATTTTTCTTGTACCAAGCCCAACTATAATAATAATATGTCGATCTAGGTCGCATCAATAAGGGCATTTGGATTCCATGCAAAGACCAGAATCTGACATTATTATTGTTTCGTTAAGACACAATTTCTAGCAGAATACACATGTGATAACGTTGATTTTCGACCACCAATGTTTAAAGAGAGGTTAAGAACGAAATTTCCGATCATGCTTTTTGATTACACTCGACGAAAATGCGTCTCCGTTGTTTCGGCTGAAAATAACAAAATCGTAAACAAATAATATTAAAGACGATGAGAATTTAGACGAAATCAGAACTGTGAAACAGCTTGATAAGTCCCACAGCGTATTTTAAACAAAATTCCTCTTCTGCATTCTAAAAGATCTCCAGTTTTTCAGAACATGGAGAAAGAACGAACAAGAACCAAAGACGTCAAATGCTTAAAAACAACAACAACAACAACAACAACAACAACAACAACAAAGAAACTCTGCAGCTTCAGATCCTTACAGATTTCTTTCGCATCTTCTCCGTGGCCATCATTTTCCTCTACCGTACCGCCCTTCATCCTTTCTCCAAACTGGAACTCAAACTTGTTCCTAAGGACCTGGAAAGTTTACCCACTTCCTCCTTCATTACATGCGTCTCATGTTTAAACAATGTCGGAGAGCGGTGGGGATATCATAGAAAACTTAGCTCAGCATGGGAGCAGATGTTGATGGCATGTTCCCTGGTAATTTCTAGCCGGTGTGAAAAACCGTCGTATGGCCAAATTTCCTAGTTTTGAGATAAATAGCATACCACACAGCCCTAGCGCCGGTTTGTCATGCAGACAACGTCTGCACTCTAAAAAGTACGCCACTAAGACGAGCCATATCCCGAATAGTGATTTAAGCTGTGTTCTCATGTGCAGGGAAACCGTAAAGGGAACGCCAGAAAAGCTTGAAGTAGTGAAGTAGAAAGGGAATGTTTACATGTGTACAGAAACGTCATTACACACACATGGACCAACTCTTTCTTTTTATTACTTGCTGTATTTTTGCCGTTTCCGTTGCCTTACACAGGAAACCCCAACTTTATGATACGTCAGTTTGTCATGCAGCCAGGAGGGGACTGTGCACAGAATAGAGATACTACCAGAAGCGACACAAGACAGGAATCTATTTTTTGTACCCTGCGCCATTTTGGATGAGACCCATAAATTGTTCGTAATTAGGCACGCGCGAAACGATGTTTAATGTAACATCAGAAAGTATGTAGCTGAAGCGAGATCTCACTCCCGCCAAATCATGAAACTAAGTCGAGGCGGTAACAAGAATTGAAAGAGACCCTCTTCACCAAAGACAGTGTGAGTATCGGTTTACTGAGGTTTGTTCATAGTTTTTGGGTTGATTGAAAATATTTAGAGCCGTTTGTAAGCTCTTACTACCCTTGAAAAGAGCAACCTCAAATGGAGCGGCGTCCAGCCACGTGAGCTCGAAACCACTGCTGCACCGATCAAGTCAAGTGAAGTTGCATTTCATCCAAAATGGCGGGGGGCATACTTCGTGGATTCACGAAAATTGGGCTTCTTTCGCATCTGGTAGTTCCCTGTTCTATGGGACAGGGCAGTGTGGCTGAAGGTTGTGCGCCCGTCCTACCGACGGTGTGTGGCAATATTTTGGTGGGGCGTGGGGCTACAGAATGGGGCGTGAGGCTACAGAATGGGGCGTGGGCTACAGAATGGGGTGTGGGTCTACAGAATGGGGCGTGGGGCTACAGAAATGGGGCGTGGGGTTACAGAATGGGGCGTGGGGCTAGAGAATGGGGTGTGGGGCTACAGAATGGGGCGTGGGGCTACAGAATGGGGGTGGGGCTACAGAATGGGGCGTGGGGCTACAGAATGGGGGGTGGGGCTACAGAATGGGGTGTGGGGCTACAGAATGGGGGGTGGGGCTACAGAATGGGGTGTGGGGCTACAGAATGGGGTGTGGGGCTACAGAATGGGGGGTGGGGCTACAGAATGGGGGCTGGGGCTACAGAATGGGGGGTGGGGCTACAGAATGGGGGCTGGGGCTACAGAATGGGGGCTGGGGCTACAGAATGGGGGTGGGGCTACAGAATGGGGCGTGGGGCTACAGAATGGGGGGTGCGGCTACAGAATGGGGCGTGGGGCTACAGAATGAGGGGTGGGGCTACAGAATGGGGCGTGGGGCTGCAGAATGGGGGGTGGGGCTACAGAATGGGGGGTGGGGCTACAGAATGGGGCGTGGGGCTACAGAATGGGGCGTGGGGCTACAGAATGGGGGGGGGGGTCGGGATTTTTCTCAGAAACTTTCATTTCACATTGTATTTTAACTTAACTATATAGATAAACTGTTGTTTGTTTACGTAATAAAGGATGAGTTAAAACTCGTTTTGAATGTAAAAATATTGAAAATAATACATTACAACTATTATTAAAATCTTTTTGTATAACACTGTAAACTGACTTCGCACGATCATGGCGGGCCGCACGGTTTTTGGGGAAAACTGAAGTGGGAAGAGACAAAACAGGTTGAGAAACACTGGGATAGGGTAAAGCTATGCCAGCTGGACATGTGATTTACGAACAACACTGATAACAATAATAACAACAACAATAAGAAAAATACCCTTCGAAGTTTGTTAAATCCTTTTTATTATAATAAGCCAATGGCATGTCGATCTCAATTCTGTAAAAATCAAAAAGTGATATTTTTAGCGATACGCTAGTTCATCACACACATGACGGACTGATACCAAGCTGAGTAAATGGGAAGCGTACTGTACATACTCAATGTAGCTGTTAGGTGTGCTCCTGCCTTTGTTCATTCAGGACTAACGTACCGGTACTTTTGTGCTCCTTCCAAACAGCATTTTGATCTTCAATTCTACCCGGATAATTTTTACTGTTTCATACTCATATCGTCTTTATTTCACAAGAATTACAAGAGTTCCTCCCAAACATTTAGAACATTTTCATTTTACAAGAACTATTTGCGGTCTGAGTTCTTAATCTTATTTGTTCCAACCCCGCTAGCTTCTTGCCAAACAGAAATTCGATCTTAAAAGCTTTGCGACTGTTATGATAAGGAATTAGAATAAATTAGATCTGTGAAACAGCTTGATAAGTGCCAAACTGGGGCATTTATTAGACCTTTTCTGCATACCAAAAGATTCGCTAGTTTTTTTTCAAACAAGAACTGAGGCCGTGCGTTGTTCATTCCAAATATTTAGAACAATTCAATTTCCCTGTATGTTTTTTGAGTTCTGTAATTTTGTAAGCAATAAAATTATCATCAGCATCATTTTCCTACCACATTTATTTATTACATCTTCACTTTACGAGAGACACAACTATTTTTCCCATGACGTACTTTGTAATGTTTTCACTTTATAAGGCTCTAATTATATTTTCCATGGCGCATTGTTGTAATGTCTTCACTTTACAAGAGCCACAATTATTTTTCCTATGACGCATTGTTGTAATATCTTCACTTTAAAATTAAGAGCCACAACTATTTTTTTCCCACCACATTTGGTTGTAACATTTTTAACTTGACGAGACCTGTGTCTACTCCCAATGCGGGTTCTGGACATTTTTATCAAATTCTGTGTTTTTTCAACCACATTTTCATTCAATTTACGCTCATTCAATCTCCTGCATACACCACATACACAAGCGCCAATGTATATTCTCTACATTTCTGTGACCTTAGTTCCCGTTTGTTCTCTCTCAATTTTCTGAAAACCTGGAGATCTTTTAGTATTTAAAAGAGGTATCACAAATGCAAACTTTGACACTTGAATAAAATGTGCTGTGGCACATATCAGACTGGTCCACAGTTCCGATTTATTGAAACTCCTTATGATGACAGTAAAGCCGCAAACGCATATAACACCGACTTTCTCAGTTGTGCAAAAAAGTGGAGTTGGAACAAACAATTACTAACGTCGCCACTGGCCGTTCATAATCCTCACTGGTCACTCAGAATGGATACATCCCTACTGACCCTTACTACTGACAGGGTAGCCCGACAGGAAAACGAGGCCATCTGAATGTTTAATGGTCAGGAAATGATGACCACTGAATGACCAGAGAGTTCAGGAACGCAAGAGATCAAGGATCCACGTATGAATAATAAATGCGGACAGGAAACTGTAGTGATGGGCTGTGAGGGAGAAAGGGAAATATACTAGCCGTTAATCATGTTGTACTAGCCAAGCGTGGGGAGGGAAAGGCAGGGGCGTGAGTAGATAGTCGTGACAGAAAATGTGTTGTGTCAATTACTTAGGTAATCGCGTACACGATCTGTGTAATCCTTCTTTCAGTCCGCCCGTCCTTCCGTCATCCGACGGTTCATCCATCCATCGATCCACCCAGTCATGCGTCTGTCAATCCGCCAGTCTGTGCGTCCATCCATCCGTCCATCTGTCCAGTTCGTCTGTCCGTACATCCATCCATGCATCCATATATCCGTGTGACCATCCTTCATCCCTCCAGCCATCCAGAAATCCGTGCGTCCATCCTTCATCCGTCCGTCCATCCATCAATCGATCCATCAACTCATACCTCCATCCTTCCATCCATCCATCCACCCACCTATCCAGCCATCCATCCAACCATCCATTCATCCAGCCACTCATCCACCCACCTATCAACCCATCCATCCATCTATTAATCAATCCATCCATCCATCCATACATCCACCCACCCATCCATCCACCCCAATGACCTACCTTCATAAAAAGAGGACATTTGCAGCCCATCAGTCCTGGAGAACGTTGATTGACGGCCGCTGTTCACGAGACACATAGAGCCACGCCCCTTCCACAAAATGCGGTAAAAGACACGTCTGAATTTGGTGCTGATGGCGGAGTAGAGGATGAAGTTGATAGAAGCGTTGATCTGAACCAACAGGTTGGTGAAGTTGCCGGTGATCAGGAAACCATTCCTCTCCTCTCTGTGGAAAGTTTCAGTTGAACAGTCATGTATCTTCAAGTTACTGGGCTGTTTTTGTGAAAGTTTGCATCCTCTCACAAACTGCTTCATTTAACAAAAAGGATTAATTTGATATAATGATGTCTAGTTATGCTGACAACCGCATCTATCTATCTATCTATCTGTCTATCTGTCTATCTGTCTATCTATCTATCTATCTATTTATCTATCTATCTGTCTATCTGTCTATCTGTCTGTCTGTCTGTCTGTCTGTCTGTCTGTCTATCTATCTATCTATCTAATCTATCTATCTATCTATCTATCTATCTATCTATCTATCTATCTATCTATCTATCTATCTATCTATCTATCTATCTATCTATCTATCTATCTACCTACCTACCTACCTACCTACCTACCTATCTATCTATCTCTATCTATCTATCTGCCTGCCTGCCTGCCTGCCTGTCAGTCTGTCTCTCTGGCGGTCTGTCTGTCTGCCTACCTGTCTACCAACCTACCTACCTGTCTGTCTGTCTGTCTGACTGTCCCTTTGTCTGCCTGTCTACCTATTTATCCACCGGTCTTATCGTAAGTCTGCCGGTCAGTCATATCACCTCCTACGCACTATAAACCCTCCCCGCCCCTCCCCCAATGTCCTAGCTGGACCTCACCTGGTCACCTGTCGATCAGCCAGTGATATGTAAGTTGTGTACAACAAGAACAAGGCACCGGGTAACTGGCAGACAATAAACACCAACACCACAGTAATCAACATCTTGGTGATTTTCGTTTGTTCTTTCGGTTGACTCTGCAAACCTCGGCCATTGCTGGCCCAGCCGCTGTGGAGACAAACCCAGTAGAATCTATATGTTACAAGTTAAACATGAAGTAAAAGTTAAAGTCTGAATTACAAAAGACCAAACATCAACAACAATGGACTCCAGCTCCGTGATGTCCCATGGAAGCTCAATCCAGATACAGGGACCAAAAACCTAATAAGCATAACATGAACGACAACCAAATGTCTCCAGATTACAGTTCAGTTGTGAGAAATTATTGCTGGCACCAGACTTTAAAGCCCTGGTTGCTTTATGAATAGAACTAAGCTCAGAAATGTGGGATGGAGCAGAGGAAAATTTTGAACGGCGACATGAAACGTCGATGTTACATTCTGTTGTTCTAGCTCTAACTGGTAGCCAGAGTAGTTGTTTCAAAATATAATACAACGATAATTATGGCCCATTTCTGACTATAAAATGATATCAAAATGTAAATTTTCTAGATTTGCATGCCGGTATTTTTTTCATGATATGGTAGCTTCAGTAGAAAAGTCTCATTTACACCAATCCGATTTCTGTGATGAGATTGAATGTACAGACACCATCAGCAGATCTGTCAGTGATACAGTCGTGGTGGTTGGGGAAACCCCAGGTGCTTTTCTTTCTTTTTTCTTTTTTTTTTGAAGTCCACTTACTGTGAAATTTAACTGCATCCACAGGCGAACAGGGTAAAGAAACTCAGTGAACAAAAATTTTGTGTGTTTATTGGGTTTATTTAAAACTGAGGTGAAACTTGACCATTTTTACGTATGATATGTATCCTCAGTTTGGTCTTAAGCTCCGAATCTTAAGACCAAACTGACTGACGTATGACCTGGTTAAGATTAATGATGCATTGATTCATGTTTGTTTTACGTCTGTTGTGACTCGTTGGGCGAGGTCTCTCATGTCACCCAAGGATTCAAATCATTTCTGACGTGCTTGAACTAGTGAGGCAGATTTGTTTCGATGTTGCCAGTGGGCGAGGTCTCTCTCTCTACCCAGGGACTCAAAACAGTTTTGTCGTGCTTGAACTAGTGAGGCAGGTTTGTTTTGGTGTTGCCAGTGGGTGAGGTCTCTCTTTGTTTTAAACTGAACTCCATAGTTCCCATTTACCACCACAGTTCATGTCTTACACTAGAACTGAGACAGGACTCCGCTCTTATCTAATAAACATCTGAGTGTTTTTCATCCGTCAGCTTTGAGCCATCAGGGACATTCTCAGGAAAAAAATAAACATCTCTTTGATCGTGTACGACTTCAAACAGCGAGAAATGAAAAGTCCACATTTGGCAACGAGTTGGATGGGCACCCATAATCCATGAAATAATAACACCTGTTGTCTGTATTATAAAAAACTGGAATTTCCTCCAAATCCTTTAAACCTAACAGAACACTTTCTAAAAGTGACAAAACATTCGTGTCGAAATACACAAAAATACGGACTTATCTCCAGTTGATTAGTTTCACTTATGGTGGTGAATGCTTCAAGTAGGATCTCTTCCTGCCCTTTCGATCTATTACTATTCTGTATATCATCTTATTTTATCCTAGCACAAAGTGACCCGTAGCGTCTCGACCGTGCCTGCTCCAAACTCAAAGTGGAACTCAAAACTCATAATTATTATTATGTCACCTAAAAGCATGACATTGACCGTGATGCACTGCACGGCATACCCGCCTCTTTATCATATCTTATACCAGATTAAAAGCCGTGCTCTGCAGGGACACCCCCCTCCCCCCAACTGCCCCCGAACATCACTTTCTGCACTCTGTACAGACGTCTCGGCAAACCCAAGTAATTTTCAAAACAAGCAGCAGGATATTCCTGTACTCTAATTTAGCCGCGAGCACGTTGAATAGTTTAAATCAGTCGACGGCAGCGACCTACATACGACAGGAAGTGTTCACGCCGCAGATGATGTGCTCGTGAAGACAGAGGACCGGAGGCGAGCAGTCAGCGACACAAAGAATACTTAAAATACACTCCAGTGCACCCTCCACAGTATTTGACACATGGAAAATGTGGTTATTGTAGGTGGTCTAATAAAAATGCCTTTTTTCTTCAAAGGTGAAGAATATATGAGTTATATAAATAATATACTAGTTGGTCCCATGACACAGGGAATACACAGATGTAATTTTCAACGTTGGGTTTCGATCACCTCGTGCAAATTGGGGCACAGAACGAAATTTCTTGTTACACTCTTTAATTCTACTGGAAGAAATGTGTCTTTTTCCAGTTGAATATGTCGGAACACTTTCTTGTATTCAACTCAGTTGTGGCTCAAAATCAACCAAAGTTTGAAAATATAGCGAACATTAAGACATTTAAAATAATTTAGGCCCATGTGCATCTTTACATCTCTCTATGCGTAGTATGATATATTATAGAATTTAAGGCTCAGCGGTTAAAAAGCCTTTTATCATTGTATCGGAGGTCTTACTTCCTTTACCATCTATATAATTATATATTTTGGTAACTCTAAACTTTGGTCACCTAAGGCTCTGGAACCGCATCACACTCAGGCTTCAAACTTTGCACAACAGCATATTATCAATGCGAAATTAGCATGGGCTATATTAGAAATTGTGAAATGTTCAGACTTCTACGTTTCATTTTTCATTGTTTCGGCATCATTTAGATCTATTTCGAGTCATGGTTCGCCTTTTAAGGTTTCATTTAGGAAATTGCGCTCTACGTCACCAATTACTCATTGTCGGCTGAAAGTCAACTTATCACATCTGTGTATTCTGCAAGAATTGTGGTGTAACAAAACGATCTATGAGTCTTTGCATCAAATCTAGGTGCCGTTATGAATGCGACCTGGATCTAGATATACAGCTGGATGTGATACAAGGAAATTTTGCAAGATTTATCTTGCCGGGGTTGGCTAGTATGATATACAGATGTATCAGCTTTCAGATGCTCAAAAGTAAACATTTTTTTTTTAAAATGGACCTATCTAGACCGTTTGTGTGAACTCGTGCACGAATTTTTCAAGACCGCAATTAGATGCGTGAACAAATATTCATTTACTGCTTTATCCTATACAAATTGCCGTGAATACAACTATAGCCCGGATGTTGTCCAACTTTCTATAGATTTCCCTTGCAAGATAAAGGTTCTCATAATTATATTCACACGACCTTTGGCCTCATCAGCTAATGGTTGGGGAAACCCCGGAGATTTTTAAAGTCCACTGACTGTGAAATCTAATTGTACTCCCAGGTGAACGCAGTCATGAAACTCAGTGAACTGAAATTTTTTATCGTGAATCTATTTGAAACTGAAGTGAAACTGCTGTTTTCAGGATAAGCTTGAAGATGTATTGAATCATGCCTGTTTCGCGTATATTGTGACTCAGTGTGCGAGGGCCCTCTTTCCACCCAGGGACTCAGAACATTTCTGAAGTGCTTGAACTAGAGAGGCAGGTTTGTTTCGGTGTTGCCACTGGGCGAGGTCTCTCTCTCTCTCTCTCCACCAAGGGACTCGGAACAGTTCTGAGGTTCTTGAACTAGAGAGGCAGGCTTTGTTTTTCGCCAGAGACCGACGGCCCGTTTTTAAACCCCATAGTTCCCATTTAACATCTTAGTTCCCATTTAACATCTTAGTTCCCATTTAACATCTTAGTTCCCATTTAACACTTTAGTTCCCATTTATACCTTAGTTCCCATTTAACACCTTAGTTTCCATTTAACACCTTAGTTCCCATTTAACACCTTAGTTCCCATTTAACACCTTAGTTCCCATTGAACCCCATAGTTCACATCCCACACAAAAGCCGACACAAAACTTCGCTTGCAGGAAAGGCTGAATGGCATAAAGTAATGTTGGACCGGCGACAACTTCGACATTTTTTTTTTTTTTGGTCATTTTTGTATATTGGGGGATCTCCTTCTGTCTCTGGGAACTGTGTAAAAAAACAACAAATAAATAAGTGACAACTATTAGAGTATTTTAATTCTGTTCTCTTTTACTTTCCTTTTTTTTTGTGTGTGTGTGTGCCTGAAGAAAGTCTATCATCCATTGGCCGGAACAGAGCTTATTTTTTTTCTTGCTTTTTTTCCCCTTCCTAATACTTTTGAGGTTTGCTGCAGCTTTATTTTTTATCCTTTATAATGAGGGGCTTTGCGATATACAACTTTTTTTCATATTATTTATTTTATACTTTGTCGAGGGAGTTGAACCCCCCCCCCCCAACCCCCTTTCACGCTTTGGTCGTTTAGGGGCTGCATGTCTGTCACCGTAGGCATAAGAATCTGAGGGCTGAAACCCAGCTAGGTAACGAAACAACTGTGGGAAGGCGCAATATGGCTTTTGTCGTACCGACGCCCCGTTAAACCCAAACTCAACCAAATAATAAAAAACAAATCATGTCTGACTTTCGCAGCCTTTGACTACCGTATCCACAACAGAATTTTGCCCCCCCCCGCTGACATCAGTTTACAAGTTATTGCGTTCAAAATGAACTGCTGGGCAAAGACATGTCTGCATTCTTCCCGTGGAATGAATGAGTTCTTTCTCATCGCCAATATTGAGAAGAAGATCACGAATATTTGACAGGGAAGTCGATCATCTTCATAACGTTTTTGGAAATGACCTGAACGAATAAAATCTTCTTATGAACGGTTTAAGGGGTGAATAATCGTCTTTCATTGTCCTCTGGTTTCATTCATTTGTTTGCGATTTTCACGTATTTCATCATTATTTTATCACCACTCACCCCCCCCCCACCGGGTGCGGGATGTTTTTTCGTACTCACTTTACCAAATTCAGGAACGTGGCAGCAACGCACCCCCGAACACAGGTCATCGGCTAAGGAATTTTTCGTCCTACCGAACACTGTCATAGGTGCTGCAATCTCTGGACTGTACACCCTAACCCTAACCCTAAAATTACTCTGAACGTCACCGAAAATCCCTGTAATATGTTGGAGCTGTGGCTGCCACGCTCCTGAATTTGGTAAAGTGAGTACGAAAAAGCCCCCCGGGTCCTTTTCAAACAGTAGGGAAAAAAGCAACAAACAAGCTGTCATCTGTGATTACCGATAAAAACGCAGCCGTGTCGATGTATGCCAATTATAAATGGAAATGAATTACAAACTGTCACAAATAAATCGAACTCAAACGCACAACTTTATCTTCTTACACAAGGGACAAAAGAAAAAGGTGAATTCTAGATTGTCCCCCCTTTACTCTTTCAAGGGAGAGAAGTACAATCCAATTACCTGTCGTGATTTAAAATAATTAAAAATCTGCCCACGCTCTCACAGGAAACACACATTCAAACACAAGGATAAATAAAACAACACACAAAAAATATGGAAATTTAAAACATGCTTTCTATTAACACGGATATTTCATTTCAAAATAATTTAATCTGCCGTTTGACGTGTCAAATGAGCAGTTTGAAACACAAGTAAGCTGAGCTGTTTAAATTACATTCGTTGTGTTCAAAGCATCAACAACAAACGTCTGAAGGACACATTGGTCCTGAGCAGGGGTCACCGAGCTACGGCCCGCGATGTCAGTTCATCCGGCCCGCCATGGTACTTGATTGTGTTTGATAAAACCAGGGATATCTAGAGCTACGCAAGGCTTGCAAGTATTGAACAGATTGCTTATGCGGCCCGCGCTTGTAATTCTGTCAGTTATCCGGCCCCCTGTGAAAAAATGTTGGCGACCCCTGATCTAGAGGCAAGATGTTCGCTTCTCAAGCCGAAGGTACAGGGTTCAGTGCCCGGTCGGTGCACGCATGTTGGAATTTTTTTTTTCCACTAGGGAAAAAATTCCTGTTCCTGATCCTAAGGTAGGTAGGATCAAGCCCCTAGTCTTCTCGGACAAGGACGACAAACTCGAAGAGCCCGTGAGCATGTTGAGCATGTTAAAGATACCTTGACAGTTGGAAATCGAGGCGATCAGGCCGAACAAGGCCGCCGCCCCGGCAAAATTCTAAAAAAAAAATAAAAAAATCCTACTGCCTACCACAAGAAGAAAAATACAAAGAAGAAAAGTGATGTGTAAATGCCAAAGGCAGCGAAACCTCATAAAATAAAGAACTAATTAATTACATTTATTATGTTCAAAACATCTCAGATTTTACGGTTCCAGTGTTTTTCTCGGGTGGAATTTAGTTGTGAATAATAAATCACTCTAATTCCCAGTGGATAGGGCTGGGCGGCACCAGCTCTTTCTCAGTGTCGCGAATTCAGATTCCGATACCATAACCACCTCTCGTTGGCGTCGACAGCGATTCCGACTCCAATGACGCCATGGGTCCCTGCTGCAAGACTCTGACACTGGTATCGACACGGACCTCCAGGAAGTGACGTCACGACTCCACCACTTCCCCAGTGTCGACGCCAACACTGACCCTGAGAATTTGCATGATGCAAAAGTGAGCAGTCAAACTTTACACTGTTGCCTCTTGTCTGGTGCAGGGCACTGGTACGGTATGTAGTGTCTGCTGGAGAGGGGGGGGGGCACAGAACTAATTCTCTAAATATTTTATATCCTTATAATGTAATGTTTACACGTACTATTACTACTGATGTACATTAAGCAGTGGCAATGAGAAGGAAAACTAGAGAGCCGCCGCAGTGTTGGCTCTAGCCGGTACCGGTACCAGATTCTGGTGTCGGATTTCCATGATGAAGTTCAGTACCTAAGGAGTCGACATTGGTGTCGGAACGGTGGCCAGCACTACATCTCAATTTTTACAGTTCCAATGTTATTCTGGAGGTAATTTACGTGTGAATAATAAATCGCGTCAATTTCCAGAGAATAATATTTCTGCTCTTTGAACTTATGTTATAATTTAATAATGTTTGTGTTTCTCTTTCATGTGTTTTTTAAATGCACGAACATTTGAGATTTCGTTGCACAGTAAATCTATCTAACAGTGCAGCTTCTCCCCCCAAAAAACCCAAAGAAATTATAAAGATTTTATTTTAGCTTTAATTTATCATTGTTAATCTATAACATAATTATGTTTTTACGGATTAAAAAGAAAAACAATGTTTGCGTATTCAATATTTAGCATGGAAAGAGTTGATTTTGTTGGACGTACGCCAACAAATGAACAGGCTTCTTCTACATCAGTGGTTCTCACCGTGGGCTATACCGCCTGCCTCGATGGAGATTGGGGGGGGGGGGGGGTCTTGAAAAAGAAAAGGGCGAGTAGGTGGTGAAAACGTCAAAGAAGGAAGGATAGGAGGCAGAAATAATGGAGGTAGGGCAGAGAGGAGGCGATACGGAGGCGAAAACATGAATGGAAGACATTTGGGAGCAAATACCGGGCAGCCATGGACTTAGACAACAGATGGGTTTTATGAACAGAAAAGGTATGATGATGACCTTAACAACACCAGAGGAATAAAGAACAGAAATTGTTGAGAATTTCAACACATGGACAATAAAGAGAACTAAAGGACACAGAGGACAGAATGGAAAGACTGTTCTTTCATGACTTATGGCTTCTCATGTGACTGATAAGTCCTATTTTTGCCCTGCAGACCCTTCCGCATAAATGACAAGAGTGCTCCGTTGGTTCAGTACCACTGGGCCTTTTCTTGCGCCGTTCTCTTTTTTTGATAGCCTGCTGGACTCTGTCAGCTTTCCATGCTTTGCTGCCTCTGGTAAGGGCCGCCCTCCAATTTGCACGATCAAGCGAGAGCTTTTCCCACTCACTCACATCAATGGCAAAGGCCTTCAGTGATTGCTTGAGAGTGTCTTTGTAACGTCTCTTTGGGGCCCCAACATTCCTCGTTCCATTGGAGAGCTCAGAGAAGAAGATTTGCTTAGGGAGTCTGGAGTCGGGCATTCTGACAACATGTCCTGCTGTAACAGGGTGATAGATTGGCAAGGTATAACTAGTAGTTATAATAATATTGTGCCTATAACTAGCGTGGGAAGATAGTTAACGGCGGGGAGACAGAGTCATTGTAGGCCAGAGGGGGAAAGTATGGGATGCAACTGAAGCGCTTTGACACCCGAAAAGGGTAGTGTTTACTTGACCGCCGTACTTGTCGATCAGATCACCTGGGAATTGCTTGGGGGGTAGAGCTGTTTCAATAGTATTTGACGTGGAGCCGACGGGAGTGGCGATTAGGATAACTAATGCACACTCGGTGGGCGTCTTGGGACGCTACCTGACTGGGTATAAATCCCCGAACGCTCCTTCCAACTTCAGACCGCTGAGAGCACTCACCAGCTTCGTGCCGAAGAGGAGACCACAACTGCAACTGTAACTTTGTACTAGTCTTGTGAGTGGGGAAGGTCAGGGAACCCGCAAACATCCTTTGTCAGAGCGTGGTATCTTTGGTATCTTGTCGGCATTTGGGCTGTTGCTGAGTGAGGAGGAAGAACAACACCTTCTTGGCTTCTCAACTTCTTGTACTTTGATTAACGACATCGTGGCTTCTTGGCTTCCCGACCTATTGGTACGTGCCGATACCTGTTGATCTAACTGCGCAGTCAAGCCAGGGTAGAGAGGAAGAACCAGTGCCCAGATAGCGCCATACACCCCTAAAGGAGAGGTTTCCTTATGCTGAATGTTCCCATGTGTTTTATAAAATGTGCTAGAAATTGAATATTACGAAGCCATTTAATTAGCATGTACTGATTTGCATCAACTTCATTCCATCGAAATTCACATGAAATTGTATGACCTATGTTCCTATTATTATTGAATGAATTAATAATTATTGTATATATGTAAGCAATACAGATATCGTTTGTTATAACTTATAGAAGAGAGATAGTCGATTATTTAGTGTGTTTGTGCCGTGCCCATCACGGCTGGTGTCAGAAGAAAGTTAGTGAGAGAAAGTGGAAACATCACAATGGTGTCAGAAGTGGGATCCTGCTAGTAAATAACATTTAATTTTGATCTGGGTCGTGTCAAGGGGCTATTGGGTGATTGTGTGGACAGGTCATCTGCCCTGAGGCGAGTGAGAGAGATTGACATTTAGTGCCTGCGACATGCTCTGATTTTACCTGTGCATTGACTGTTCAATTTTATCTTTTGTCACAGAGAAAATTGTTGTTTGCTATTGCAGGAATATTGTTGTTAACTTCACAGTTACGATCCACGCTTTATTGTTAGCTTGTTTACAGGTCAATTGCTGATGGACTATCTGGGCGCACTGAAGCTTGCCAGACAAGAAGGCATTAGTGATGAGGAATTCAAAATTAGGTGGGACGAAGAGAAAGCCCAAAACCGAGAACAAAGGGCTATCGAACGAGAAGAAAAGGAGCGCGAACGAGAAGAAAAGGAGAAGGAAAGACAATTTGAAAGGGAGAGAATGGAATGCGAACGGGAACTAGCCAAAAACGGGTGTCACAATGGTAAAGGGAATGGAAAATCTGCTGCCCCGAAGGTACCTAAAATTGCCATTTTTGATGACTCGCGCGAGGATCTCGACTCGTATTTGAAAAGATTTGAAAGGCTCGCGCAGGCAAATGATTGGGAAGAAGACACCTGGGCAGACATGTTAGGGGCATTGTTAACTGGCAGGGCGTTAGATGTTTATTCCGGTCTCAGCGATGAAGACAGTAGGGATTACGAGAAGGTAAAGAAGGTGTTGTTCAAGAAGTATCACCTCACGGCAGAGGGTTATAGGCGTAAGTTTAGGGAGAGTCGTCTAGATAAGGACGAAACTTATACGCAGCTGTCCGTGAGATTGCAGAGATATTTTGAGAGGTGGGTAGACCTCTCAGACGCAGAGAGAACTATGGAAGGGATTACGGGTCTGTTAGTCAGGGAGCAGATGTTGAAGATTGTCGACTGTAATCTTTCCGTATATTTGAAAGAGAGGGACCCCAAGTCCGTGCATGAGTTAGTTGAGATGGCGGACTTGTATAGTGAGGCTCATCAGTCGAAGCGAGGGCTGGAGCAACAGCAGAAGTCAGGTAAGAAGGTTGAGGAGAGCAGAAGTAAGGGTTTAGGAGTGAGTAAACCGGTATGCTTCAACTGTGGCTCTCCCAATCACCTGAGTAGGCAGTGTGACCAGGGCAGGACGAAGAAGGGTGCTGCTGCCACTGTCGAGGACAACCGAGGTAAGTCCCAGCGTGAGAGTGGGCGTGGTTGTTTTGTGTGTGGGTCACTTCTCCATATTGCGAGATTCTGTAGGAAGAGACAGAAAGAGACGACCGCAGTCGTACTAACCAGCGATGAGGAAGCCGATGACAGTCAGTGGGAGTCATCGGGCAGGGCGAATACTCAACCAGGGGCTGAGCAGAGTGTTGGGCCACAGACCTTCATTTCTTGGGAGACGGAAGGTAAGAGTATTGAGTTAGAAGGTTCGACAGAACATGAGCCCGAAGACGATGCTCCGGAGAATGATTTATCCGCTCCATTTTTGGAGAAGGGGAGGATAGGGGATAAAGAGATTACTATCCTTCGTGACACGGGATGCACGTGTGCGATTATAAAAAGGGACAAACTGCCTCCTAACAGCTTAACTGGGAAGAACAGGAGTTATGTCCTGATGGACGGGACGAGAAGGTCTGCTCCTGTCGCGGAAATGTGGGTAGAAACCCCATTTTATACTGGGCTTCTCAAAGCGCTAGTAGTGGAAGACCCAGTGGCCGATTTGATTATAGGAAACATAAAGGGGGCGTCTCTTGAGAAGATAAGTGTGGTACTCACGCGATCTCGCAAGGTGGAGATTGACAAGGAAGAGCATGAGTGTGAGAATGCGAGTGCGAAAGTGAGTCAGACCACAGATAATGAGGAGGCCAAGGGCAACTCAACGGAGGAGGTAAGGGTAGGGGCCAAGATAGGGGAACTCACACCAGGTGAGATAGCCCGGGCCCAGAGAGAGGACGAAACTTTGAGAGTTTTAAGGGAGAGAGCCACGTTGGAGCAATCGGCTGAGGTAGGTACTCACATAAAGGAGAGTAAGGGAATTTACTATCGGGTAAAGAAGGCCGGGGCTGGACGTGCTGATGTGGAGCAGTTGTTGGTACCTAAGCAGTACCGAAGTGAGCTGATGAAGATAGCTCACGAAGGAGTGTTCGGGGGACACTTAGGAATTTCGCGCACACAGGACAGAATAATGCAGTCGTTCTTTTGGCCTGGGATAGGTGCGGACGTAGGTCGTTTCTGTCGATCGTGTGACGCGTGTCAAAGGACATCCAAAAAAGGTAGGGTGACAAAGGTACCCCTAGTGCCGACACCCCTGATCGACACGCCCTTTTCGCGCGTCGCCATAGATTTGGTTGGTCCACTCCCGCGTACGGAACATGGGAGATCGCGTTATATTTTGACGCTAGTAGATTATGCCACGCGTTTCCCGGATGCCGTAGCCTTAAGGGGGATATCAGCTGAGCAGGTCAGTGAAGCGTTAATGGAAATATTTTCTCGGTTAGGCATACCAAAGGAAATAGTTTCAGATAGGGAATCACAGTTTACCGGTGAGCTGATGAGAGAGGTCAGTGCACTTCTCAAAACGAAACAGATATTCTGCTCGCCCTACCACGCGATGGCCAATGGTCTGTGTGAAAGATTTAACGGAGTGCTGAAGAATATGCTTCGCCGAGTAGCTCATGACAGACCCAAGGACTGGGACAGAATGTTGTGTCCACTGCTGTTCGCGTATCGCGAAACCCCACAGGCCAGTACAGGTTTTTCGCCGTTTGAACTAGTGTTCGGTCACCCTGTGAGAGGACCACTTGCAATACTGAAGAATCTGTGGACTGGGGAAGCGGAGTCAGAAACGAGGTCATCGTACGAATACGTGGTAGATATGAGGGAACGATTGGAGGATGCCATGAAAGTCGTAGCCGAGAACAGCAGCGTCGAAAAACACAGGCAGAAGAAATACTACGATAGGGGGGCCAAACAGAGGAAATTCCAAGTGGGCGATTCCGTCCTCATACTTCTCCCAAGTGACGGATCGGAACTACAGATGACTTGGAAAGGGCCTTACAAAGTAGAAGAGCAGAGAGGGTCAGTGAACTACATGGTGAACGTCAAGGGGAAGAGACGACTGTATCACGCGAATATGCTGAAGAAGTATATTGAGAGGGAAGACGAACAGGAAAACACAGAGGCAATAGCTGCAGCTATAATTGACGAGACCGATGCAGGAGAGGAAGCGACTTCGATGCCTCTGGAGACAGTCATGCCTAAGCTAGAACAGACCGAAACCTACAGGGATGTACAGTTAGGGGACACGCTAGATCAGGATCAGAGAGAACAGATGCAAGAGCTCATGGAAGAATACAAAGATATATTTACCGATGTACCGGGGCTCACTGACCTGATCAAGCACAAAATCCCATTGCTAGATCAAAAACCTGTGAAGGTAAGACCCTACCAACTACCGTACTCAACTAGAGAAGCTGTCAATGCTGAGGTAGGCAAGATGCTTGCGGCCAGAATCATCGAACCGTCCGAGTCCCCGTACAATAGTCCAATTGTATTAGTTAAGAAGCCCGATGGTCAACATCGTTTCTGCAACGACTACAGGCGGCTAAATGTTGTGACTGCCGATGACGCCGAACCGATGCCTGAGGTAGAAGCCATTATTTCCAATCTAGCGGAGGCAAAATATTTCACCAAGCTGGACTTGACAAAGGGCTTTTATCAAGTTCCGATGGCCGAGGAAGATAAACACCTGACGGCGTTCGCCACACCGTTTGGGCTATACCAGTACAGGGTCATGCCGTTCGGGTTGAAGGGATCCCCCGCCACATTTAACAGGCTCATGAGGAAAGTATTAAAAGATGCTGGCGAAGGGGTAGATGCATTTGTAGACGACTGTCTTATACACAGTGCAAATTGGCCTGACCACTTGGAACGTTGTCGGAATGTCTTCGAGCGACTGAGACGGGCAAATTTAAAAGCTAGACCTACCAAGACGCTAATAGGGATGACAGAAGTCGAGTACTTAGGCCATAAGCTGGGACAGGGGACTGTAAGACCGCAGGAGAGTAAGGTGCGAGCCATTGTCGACTGTGACCGACCGACGACCAAGACACAAGTGAGGAGTTTCCTGGGGCTAACGGGGTACTATCGGAAGTTTGTACCAAATTACAGTGCAATCTCGGCGCCGTTGTCAGACCTCACAAAGAAGTCCCAGGGCACAAAGTTCGCGTGGGGACACGCGCAGGAGAACGCGTTCAATGCCCTAAAAATTTGTTTGAGTTCCGAGCCGATACTACGGATGCCAGACTGGAACAAGGAACTGATTCTCCAGACAGACGCATCTAACCTTGGAGTGAGTGGCTGCCTACTTCAAGAAGACGAGGGTACGAAGTATCCAGTTGTATATGTTAGCAGAAAGTTGAAACCCGTGTAGAAGAACTACTCAACAATTGAAAAGGAATGCCTGGCCATAGTTTTCGCCGTTAGTAAGTTGCAGGCGTATCTGTATGGGAGAAACTTCGTGTTAGAGACGGACCACCGACCTCTAACTTGGATGCGAACTAAAGACCAGAAGAACGCGAGGGTAACTAGATGGAACCTGGCGCTGCAACCATATAACTTTCGAGTCAGCAACATCAGGGGGCGAGACGCTCTATGGGCCGACACTCTATCTAGATTACCAGTAGATTAATAATTTTATTAGCCGATTTTGCCAGGGAAAATCGACTTAAGTGGGGGCGATTGTAACAGGGTGATAGATTGGCAAGGTATAACTAGTAGTTATAATAATATTGTGCCTATAACTAGCGTGGGAAGATAGTTAACGGCGGGGAGACAGAGTCATTGTAGGCCAGAGGGGGAAAGTATGGGATGCAACTGAAGCGCTTTGACACCCGAAAAGGGTAGTGTTTACTTGACCGCCGTACTTGTCGATCAGATCACCTGGGAATTGCTTGGGGGGTAGAGCTGTTTCAATAGTATTTGACGTGGAGCCGACGGGGGTGGCGATTAGGATAACTAATGCACACTCGGTGGGCGTCTTGGGACGCTACCTGACTGGGTATAAATCCCCGAACGCTCCTTCCAACTTCAGACCGCTGAGAGCACTCACCAGCTTCGTGCCGAAGAGGAGACCACAACTGCAACTGTAACTTTGTACTAGTCTTGTGAGTGGGGAAGGTCAGGGAACCCGCAAACATCCTTTGTCAGAGCGTGGTATCTTTGGTATCTTGTCGGCATTTGGGCTGTTGCTGAGTGAGGAGGAAGAACAACACCTTCTTGGCTTCTCAACTTCTTGTACTTTGATTAACGACATCGTGGCTTCTTGGCTTCCCGACCTATTGGTACGTGCCGATACCTGTTGATCTAACTGCGCAGTCAAGCCAGGGTAGAGAGGAAGAACCAGTGCCCAGATAGCGCCATACACCCCTAAAGGAGAGGTTTCCTTATGCTGAATGTTCCCATGTGTTTTATAAAATGTGCTAGAAATTGAATATTACGAAGCCATTTAATTAGCATGTACTGATTTGCATCAACTTTATTCCATCGAAATTCACATGAAATTGTATGACCTATGTTCCTATTATTATTGAATGAATTAATAATTATTGTATATATGTAAGCAATACAGATATCGTTTGTTATAACTTATAGAAGAGAGATAGTCGATTATTTAGTGTGTTTGTGCCGTGCCCATCACGGCTGGTGTCAGAAGAAAGTTAATGAGAGAAAGTGGAAACATCACACCTGCCCAACGTAGCTGAATTTTTTTCAGGTGGCAGAAGATGCTCAATTCCTTGGCACGATTGAGGACCTCAGTGTCTGGAATTTTATCCTGCCATTTGATCCTTAGGATCTTTCTAAGGCAGGCCAGATGAAAGTGATTTAGCTTTGTGGCATGCGATTGGTACACTGTCCAGGTTTCAGCCCCATAGAGTAGGGTGGGAAGGACCACAGCATTGTACACTTTCAGCTTAGTGTCTGTGCGAATGCCGGCAACATCCCACACTCTCTTTCGAAGCCTGCCAAATGCAGAGCTGGCTTTGCTGATTCTTGAGAGAATTTCAGTATCAACACGAGCCGCGGAAGACAGTGTACTGCCAAGATAGGTGAAGTTCTCCGACACCTTCAGAAGACTGTCATGGACTTTGATATTTGGGGTCACAGGATACTTGTCGTCTGGAGTAGGCTGATGGAGCACTTCCGTGTTCTTTGTGCTTATTGTGAGGCCAAAGTTGTCACAGGCACTAGAGAACTTATCAACACAGTTTTGCATGCTATCCTCATCGTGTGCCAGAAGTGCACAATCATCAGCAAATAGTAGGTCACAGACTTGAGTACTTTTGGTTTTGGTTTTTGCCTGAAGTCTCCTGAGGTTGAATAGACTGCCATCAGTTCGGTACTTGATGCTTACCCCTTGAGGAGGAGAGCTAAAGGCTTCTTGTAGCATTGCAGAGAACATGATGCTGAACAGAGTTGGGGCTAAGACACAACCCTGTTTTACCCTATTTGTGACAGCAAAGGGCTCTGAAACACTGCCGTTGCTTTTGACTGCAGCTTGCATGCCATCATGAAACTGGCGCACTATTGTGATGAATTCGGGTGCACACCCAAACTTCGCCAAGATTTTCCAGAGGCCTTCACGACACACTGTGTCAAATGCTTTTGTGAGGTCAACAAATGTGATATACAACGCTTTATTTTGTTCCATGCATTTTTCCTGAATCTGTCTGGCAGCAAAAATCATATCCGCCGTTCCCCTTTCTTTACGAAAGCCACATTGGCTCTCGGGAAGCAAGTCATTTGACGAGAGGTGATCAAGAAGGCGATTCAGAAGCATTCTTGCCAATATTTTGCCAGCAATTGAAAGTAGAGAGATTCCCCGATGGTTGTCACAGACTTGGCTGTCCCCTTTGTTTTTGTACAGATGGATGATTGAAGCATCTTTGAAGTCCTGTGGCAGCTTCCCTGCTTTCAACATATGATTGAACAACTCGGTCAACCTTTCAATAAGCTTTTCTCCACCGAGGAGAGTTCTGATGAGAGCTCGCTCTGTTTCTCAGCTGAGCAGAGTTTTGAAACATTTAGGCGTTTAGGTGGCGCTTTCCCTTGAAGGCGTATATTGCGCCTCAATGTTAGTCTGAGCTTGCAAACAATGAGTCCGTGGTCAGTTCCACACTCGGCACCACACATCGCCTTTGTTACAAGGACATCCTTTCTGTCAGTCTTCCTCACAATGACATAGTCTATGAGATGCCAATGCTTTGAGCGGGGATGCATCCATGACGTTCTGTTTCTCACGGGGAGACTAAAATTTGTGTTGGTAATGAACAGGCCAAATTCAGCGCACAAAGTAAGTAAGCGCAACCCATTGTTATTGCATGAACCAACTCCATGAGGGCCCAAAACATTTGGCCACGCTGAGATTTCGGAGCCAACCCTAGCATTGAAGTCCCCCAAGAGAATCAGCTTATCAGCTGCCGGGACAGAGCATATGACAGATTCTAGATCAGAATAGAACTTGTCTTTGGCTTCATCTGGGTTTGTCATGGTGGGCGCATATGCGCTAATGAGGGTGGCTGACTGGCTTTTCCCAACTGGGATCCTGAGTGTCATTAGCCTGTCATTTATTTCAATTGGCATGGGCTGCAAATTTCTGACCAGGTCATTTTTAATTGCAAAGCCAACACCATGCTGTCTCGGTTCGACTGCACCCTTGCCTTTCCAGAAGAAGGTGTATCCACCACTGAGCTCTTTGAGTTGGCCACTATCAGGGAGTCTGGTCTCACTGAGTGCCACTATGTCCAGGTTGTACCTGCTGAGCTCAATGGCAATAAGTGCAGTGCGTCTTTCCGGGTTGTTTGAGTTGTCCTGTAGTGTGCGTATATTCTAGGCTCCTAGCCTGAGTAAGCTGAATTTCTTTTTGTTTCGACCGCAAAAAAGGGATCCCCACTGGTCGCGGTATACCAGTCAGGGTGATGTGAAGTGGGCTTTCTTTAGGGCACCTTTTCTAGCCCCTTCCTCAGTTGAGGTGAGCAGTGCTATCCTTAAATAAGGCTGCTCAGCTACTGTGGGTGCTGCCTCCCCACGCCTCCACTTCAATCGACGATGAAGCGACCATAGCCCACAGCCACCAACGTGTAGGTCTGTGCTAACAGCTTCCAGTCTATCCAAACCTGCTGCCACCGCACTCGCCCATCGCCGTTGGAATTTTGAGAGGAAAGAAGACGAGACAAAGATGAAAGAAGACGAGGTGAGTGTTAAGACTGGCGCAAAGAATTTGTTTTTAGTGAGAAAGAGCTGCGCAAACATCAGACTCACTCTCTCGCCTGGACACAACTTATCCAAGTGGCAAGACAGGGTCAAGACGACTGGAAATGTATCCAGGTGCAGGAGGATGCCAGAGGGACAGTCATATTGCCTGACCGGCTGCCTGTAGGCTACTCCACAGCCTGGCAGTCCCAACTGACTAGGGTGAAAGACCCAAACCAAAGAACACCAATACTGGTGGATGCTCTGTGTCACGATATCCAGGCCAGAGTGACGGTATATTGCCATCTGCCCTATCAATCAACCACTGGCCTGCTGCCGCCAGCTTCGAATCTGCGTCCGGGAAGTTTGCTCAATTCTTCGTCTGTGATTTAGGCAAACAAGCCTATGACCACACCGCTACCGGGGGCCAATGTGAAGGACTCAAGTACTGAGGGTCACATTGTGCCCTAGCATGTGTGTCATGGTTTAAGTGCTATAAATGCCGTGATGGGTCACGACTTGCAAGGAGTTGATTTTTCACGGTCTCGTTGATTATAACCAGCGTAATTTGTCCTTGAACTGTTCTCGTGAACAGTTTGTTTTTGAAACACTTTTTCTTAGAGATGGAAAGAAAGTGGGGCGAGATAGAATAAATGTATAAGTTAGGAGTGACAGTGCAATTCTCGACCCCGTGATTTTGATGAACACTTAGAAGGGAAGAGAAGGGGCGAATAAGGATAGATAGTTTAAGACGCTTAGTCGCGTTCAGAAATTCGTACATAAAATGTAGAAAGCACGAGGGTTTAAAGATTTCAGTAAATGTTTTGACATTTTAAATTGACCTTGTCTGTTTTAGTACAAGGCCGTGACCAACTCCCACGTAGAATATATTAATACTGCGAGATGAGCTCGCATGGATGCACCAATCAAATCTAGGGATTTGGACGGTAGTTTGTAGGGGGCTGCACAGTATAAAAGTGTAGCCATACCTATGTCCATTCCTCCATACAGAAAATTCCAATCTGTGCAGGCGTCGGCACGATTCTGCCTGAAGAATCATAATTCTGTTCGATTCATGTCTAGTCCACTATAGACATTTGAGATGAAGCCATATGCTTGAATGAGATATGCCCACTGCTATTGTCTACTGTTCCCTGGTTTTTCTAATACCAGGGACCAAGCGTAAGTGTTTGTCCATTGATGACTCAACAATGAACGAGGAGCTGAACATAAGTTATCCACTAGGACAGGATTGCCGCATATACTAGGAATGCTACCCAAGAATGCAAGACAAAGACTTATATTGACTTGCAACTAGTATGAATGTATAGCATACACATCTGTGAATTGGGATTGATTTGTCTGGATGAGGCTGGGAATTGCCAGCCCATCCTAGAGTAGATCCAATAGACTTAACTACGTCAGTTTATATTGACGAGCTTGATCCATTATAAGCGGTAGGCACAAATAGCTGAGATGACATCGTCGCCAGAGACCATATTAGTATATTGATTGATATATAGTAGGCAGACTATATCTGAGAGATAGATAATTAGTACTTAAATTGTTAGTGAGTCAGAATTATCATAAGATTATAGGAATCTAGAGAAGACTTCTAGTGACATATTATTGAATTTAGATTTGATGCTGCTGATGTTGTCTTTACTATGTAATAGATCTAGACAAAAGTGTTAGGGTAATTAATGTAATTAAATTTGTGGCCCTGCAGGTCTGTTTATGAAACTTATTCAGATTGTTCTTAGTGTGTGTGGCATGGTACGAAAGATTAAATATTAAATACCTCTCGATTTAAATGCAGTCATAATTCCATCATTGAGAAGACCCTCTTCATAACAGCTAGAGGGGACTTTAGTCGAGTCTCGTAACACTGGAGGGCACTATCACCCAGTCCAGATTCATAACAATGTAGCCGTTGGGTTAGATGAAACCTCCTCCGCCCTGGCCGTTTGCACCGACAGGTGCACGCCCACTGATACCATGCTAGCGTACCAGTTCATGAAACAGATTGTACTGGATTACATGTTACCAGTAGCAGATTTTTCTGACCTGACACCAATCAGCCATCAACACGTCTATTGCCATTAATAAAGACTTGAAACCCTTAACATTATAGTTTGTGAGTAGTCGGTCTTCTTGTGAAATGCATGTGTTGAGTTTGAGTGAGGATTTTGGGGGTGGAGGGTTTGGGGGGGGGGGGGGGGAGAAGGGGGCGATGAAAGAAAATTTGGAGCCTAAGGGGGCGATTGCCGGAAAAATGTTGTTCTTCTCCATCCTCATGGCTGAGTCCTCCTGGGCTCCACCAGACAAACAGAACAGTTCACAGAGTAGGTCTTGCACCATATTAAATAGTCCTGAAAATCTCCCAGCCAGTAACCTTATGGAAATCCGACGCATAGGACTGGCGTCAAGTTTTGCGCATAGGAGTCACATCGTTCTTTACGCGGATCCGCTGGTTACAACTTCCTGCCGACGTCAGTTTGACGTACAAAACCTGCCCTTACTGTAATCCTACCAACACTAGGGAAATCCTGTACAAATCTACTTGATTTAAAAACAAACTTTTAAACACATTCAAAAAAATTCTTTTCAGATCTTCTCAAAAACAACTTTTGAGAATTCTACCAATGTGATAAACTTAATACAGAACTATTTAATTCTGTCTCTGTCGTTTGAACTGATGAAGCGCTGATCACCAGACATGAAATAAAATGGCCGGATAGATCGTGAAAAGGCGCAAAGTGGCCGTTATCGTGCCGACACTCCATTAAATCCACACTCAAACTCAGATTCGCCGTGTAGTATTCCTTGACTTCCAGCACCAAGATGAGAAGTGACCTATCTGTATCCAAGGAAGAATACAGACATGTCTTTGTCCTGTGGTTCATTTTGAATGCAATAGGCCCATTGCCAATGACGTCACAGAGTGTTTTTGTTTTGTACTTCCGACACCTAAAATAGAGGGTGGATCAGCTGACGAGTGTAACTTCGAGATGTGTCTAAGCGGTTAAAATGCCTGCTGGTTGCATTGCAGTTGACTGTTATGTCAGAGGTGGAAAGGATGGGTCCAAGCTGGTCAGATTCTCTGCCATCCGTGTAAACAAAGGAAAGGAATTGAAAGAACTGACCGAACGTCTCACATGTGCGTGTACGCACGTGTCGTTGTTTACTGTGGTGAACGTTTTTTTAGCTCGCCGCCTATTGGTTCGTGACGCCTGAAGTGCTCACAGTGCAAATCAGCTAACGAATCAAAATCAATGCTACCATCGCCATGGTTATGCGTCGGTTCTGACAACTAAAATGGCCGATATCCGCAATGAGCCTATAACTTATAAACTGATATCAGGAACTTAGCCTGAGTCTCCTCACCAGGAAAAAGCTTGTCGTTTTCGGCTCGTCTAGTTGGATCATCGTGAGTGACGTAATGTCTTGTTTAGTGATTCCAGTGTAGCTTAACATAAATGTCAGCGGTATACTGCCCACTGCCTCATGTGCTAAGCGCAAACACCCAATACTGACAATGTCATTAGTAGCCGACCCCAGCCAGGTGAAATTTGCAAAGTCTTTGTGTCTTCTATATAGATCTAGTTCACATTCATAACGGCACCAGGAGTAAATGCAAGGACTAATAAGACTTATTGTTACACAACAATTCATTGCAGAATACACAGGTGTGATGATGTTGATTTTGGATCAGCACTATGTTAAGAGAGTAATTTTTGGTCATGTAGTCCCGAACTTTAGGTGCTTACATGTTTACCCCATAGCCCTATTATAGTATGGGACATACGAGTAGAGTGCTGCATCTTGAAAGACCTGTACCTTTGAGAGCCATACCATGTCCAAAAACGCTGTCTGTTCTATATCTGAGTTTGAGCTTTCTTGCACTGACTCTGGTACGAGATCGCGACCTTAATTCTTGTGTGTTCAATCTCCAGTTTCTGAAAAACTGGACATCTTTCAGTTTGTGGAAGACGAAAAAGAAATGCACACTTTGACATTTTGTTTAGAATGCCTTTCGGCACTAACCACGCTGTTTCACTGTTCTGATTTATTTAAGGCCTTATAAAGTCGCAAAAGTTTAACATCGAATTTCTCAGTTGTGCAAATTAATAGTGGAGTTGGAAAAAACAAGAACTAAAGTCGCGATACATCGAACTAAACCCTTCATTTAAAAGGCTTCACCAATTTTACCAAAAATTCCATTCCCACATTCTGTGACAGTAACCTTGCTCTTAAGTGAGACAAACATTGCATTTCGTACTAGTCAGTTGATATGAGTAGTCTGAGCTTTACTCATGGCCAGTTGTTTGCCTGACTTTCTCCTCTCACCACTCTATTTGATGGCTGACCTACATTCAACTAGCTGTGGTTTTCCCCAAAATCTTCTTTTTTTTTACTGTTATCATACAAGCGTAACAACGTGAAAAAGCAATTTGTTTGTAAACTTCAGGGTTACAGTAATTAATCTCATACAAAGAAATATCTGGACGCTTAAAAAAAATTTTTTTTAATCTCAAGACAGGGATCCAGCAAACATAAAAAGATTTGATTCTCGGCCTTGAGAGGTTTCATTTGAATTTTCCTCATTTCAATCGTAAATTGAGACCAAAGGTTTTCAGCTTTCATAGTCCCGGGGTATCTATCAAAGCTCTGATAGCAACCTGAGAACAGCAACCCCCCCCCCCTCCCCCACCCGAAACAACAAAAACGAAAACTAACATTAAACCTTATTTAATCTCTCTCTCTCTCTCTCTCTTTCTCTCTCTCTCTCTCTTTCTCTCTCTCTCTCTCTTTCTCTCTCTCCCCCTTTCTCTTCCCCTCTCTCTCTCCAAATATCTCTGTTTCGTTCTCTGTCTCTCTTTCTTTTTTCTTTAACTCTCTCTCTCTGTCTCTGTCTGTCTCTTTTTTTTTTTTGTTCACTCTCTCTGTCTGTCATACACACACACACACACACACACACACACACACGCACGCACGCACGCACGCACGCACACACACACAAACAGACAGAGTGAGATAAGAATACATAATGGCACATGCATAACTAGACTCTGAGTGTGTGTCAATATGAGCATAAGAATCCCTACCATCCATCCACCTAAGAGATTTTCGCTATCATCACTTTTTTCCCTCGGATTCCGGTTTCGGACCTCCACCTCCCAAAGATATCTTCACACCCCTTCCCCATCTGGGGGGTTGCAGCCCCTAGGTCGAAAACCCTTGCCTTCGATAATCTGGGGTGGCTCCAGTTTCCTCCCACGCCCGGGAACATCACAACTGCTAATGACTGGACCTTTGTGTGCCAGCCATCTGGAGATCCGTCAATGAATGGGGCACAAAGGAAAACGATCGTGTTTGATTGGCCATCAGAACGGAGCGCAAGTGGGACAAAATCCAGGCCGTCCGCTCGCTTATTTTGGTCAAGGAAATTCCCGCTTTTAGAACTGTTCAAATGGATTCTGTGACGTCATGGCCGGATTGATTCCACGACGTCAAAGGACAAATTTTATCTGACGACAATCAGGACTGCCTTAAAAAGTAACGAGGGAAAATGGAAAAGAAAAAGGAAAATAAAAAAAATCCAGCTGCCATTTGGTAACTTCATATCCATTCATTATCCTCTCCGGTCCCGGGCGAAAAGATTCAAATAAGTGCGGATTACCTCATTATTTAAGGTCCAATTGGGAACACTTTGAAAAAAAGAGAAAGAAATTAAAGAAGAAAGAAAGAAAGAAAGAAAATGAAAGAAAGATACAGAAGGACAGAAAGAAAGAAAGAGAATGAACGAAAGAAAGGGAGAAAGAAAGAAAGAACGAAAAAAAGAAGCAAAGCAAGATGGAGACAAGGAAAGAGAGGAAGAAAGAAGGAGAAAAAGGAGGAAAGAACTAACTCCCCCCCCCCCCCCCCCCAAAAAAAGTGTAAAAAGAGTGGAAGAAGACAAGAACGAAAAAGAGGGAGAGAAAAAAGAAAGAAAGGAGGAAAAGGATAAATAGAAGAAAAAGAATGAAAAAGAGAAAAAGGATAGTAAGAGAAAAAAAGAAGAGAAAAGTAAAAGAAAAAGACAGAAAGAAAGAAAAAAAGATAAATGAAAGAAAGAGGGAAGGAAGGAAAGAAATACATTTTTAAAAAAGGAAAAAAGAGAACAAAAATGGGAATGAAAGAAAGAAAGTAAGAACCAAGAATGGAAAAATTAAGGAAAAAACTTCTAGGAGACGGGAAAAACAAGAAAACGAAAACTTAATTTCAGACATTGGTCACATATTTTGACGCGGCATTGGCAAAACTTTGAAAGGAACGATAGAAAAAAAATTTTTAAAAAGAGGAAGAAGAAAGAAAGAAACAACATTGAGTAAGGACGAAAGAAGAATGAGAAACTTTCTAGGGAGGAAAAAAAAAAACACCTCCGAAAATAAAGGTTATTTCAAAAAACAACAACAGGAAAATAATCTTGAGGTCATCGACTGTTAACATACCTGAATTAATGCCCTTAATTTAGACTTTTATCTCAAGTTATTGAAAGTAATTTGCCCAAGTTAATGTTCTTAGTCTTGCAACGTCTGAAATTATGGAAAGAAAGTTCGCTCCCACACGGCAAAAGTATGCAAATAGAGGAGAAAATGTCTGAAAATCACATTTTCCCGTAGCACAAATTAAAATTTGAAAAGATGATTATTCGTAAAAATACCAGTTAGTCTCCATTTGCTTGAAAGCTGTTAATGGAGTTAGAGGACTGTCGGAGTAGGTAATGTTCCTCTGTAATGTCTGAAAAAATGGTTACGTTAATGAGATTTGTCCAGTCAGCATTAGGAAAAACCCATTGACGCAAAATAAGACAATGTTATACGAGGTTTTTATAATATTATTAAGTGACTTCGTCATCTTTCTTTACGCTTGCACTTCCCTAATTATACAGTACTAGAAAGTTCGGTTAAATGGGAATCGATAAGCGGTGAGTTGCGGTACGGCTAGGTGCAAGTCGGAAATTGACAAAGAAAACAACAAACTTGTATTGAGGTTGATGTTTTTTGCCCACCTTCGTCTGGAAAGTTCGGTGCACTTAAAAACATTTTCACAGTTGCATGGCTGTCGTTGCTGTTCGGTGCTATCAAAGGTTTTCAGTCCTTTCCCGTGTTTGGTTTCTCATAGCTGTCTGTCTGTGGGTTTTTGATGTCCGATTCACGCAGATTTCTGTCTGTCTGTGTTTGTCATTTTGATCGGTCGACTAGTTCGATCAGTGTTTCTCAACCTTTTTTGTTCTACGCCCCCACCTCCCACTTCAATTTTCCATAGAGAATGTTGTTAGGGGCACGTAGTCCATTACAAAGTCAAGTACAGAAAATACTGAATGGAGTTTACTGTCCAGCAAAGCCGTTGTTCTAAATGCCTACGGTGCCCAGCCTTTTGGGCTAGGTGCCCGTAGGTTTGCGTACCTATCCCTAACCCGGCGGTTATCTTCAACCCTAAATCGTATCGAATTCCTAACCCTGCCCCCTACCCTTTCAACAACAACAACAAAAAAAAGAAAATCTGAAAGAATAATGAATTAAGACTGTTGTTAAGAGTATTTCGGGAAGAGCTCGCTAGCTATAGAGTCACAAAAGGCTTTAAAATACGTAGAATTAATGCAAAACTTGAGGGACGTAGGTATTTGAAATGACATTTTTTTCCAAATTTTGATCGGACAAAGTTAGTCTGCAGTATACATCCCTACACCCCATTCTGAAGTCCCACGCCTCACCAAAATATTGTCATACCCAAACTTGAGACACATTGAGTTAGATGGTGACATCCCAACATTCAGTTTCATTGGGGCCTAGTGCACCAGCTAAGTAGTTGGATCTTAAAGAAACCAGAGAGTGTGTATGTATAGAGAGGTTTCACTACTGGTCTATTTGCACTGCGGGACACGGAAGGCGCCGCGAAACCAATTAGCACGGAGCGAAAAGTAGGCCGCTGCGGTAAACAATACCCGTTTGTGCATTTCCAGGGAGGGTAAGAACTTACAAACGGCTCTAAAGTTGCAGTCAGCCAAAAAAAAAAATGTGAACAAACTACATTAAACAGATAATACGCACACTGTCTCTGATGAAGGCGGTCTCTTTCAATTCCTGCCACCACAGT
Source organism: Onchidella celtica (assembly GCA_963931925.1). Classification (NCBI taxonomy): domain Eukaryota; kingdom Metazoa; phylum Mollusca; class Gastropoda; order Systellommatophora; family Onchidiidae; genus Onchidella; species Onchidella celtica. The sequence continues at coordinate 39,543,679 of OZ007579.1, read as the reverse complement.
GACCTAGTTTCGCGATTCGGAGGAAGTGAGAACTCTCTATCACGATCACGAATCCCTTAGACTAGACGTCCGTCGGGGCACCTCTGATGACTTTGCAATAATCCCTCTCCATTCCTCTCGGTTTTCGGCTTTTCTGAGCGTCTCTCTGAGTTCCATGCCCGTCCATTCTTTCTCTTCTTTAGAGCTCTGCGCTTGTCACATAGATCTAAGATCTAGAGATCTCTCTATAAATACACGATACTCTCTGCTGACACTCAATGTCGTGACGTCACAAACAATCTAGTCGACTGATCAAAATCTTACTGTCTGAAATAACTCAAAGCGGTTTCTGAGAAATGCAGGTCGACACATATTTTTGTCTATCACACATCTTTCCAGCTTCCATATACTTTTCTGTGTAAGGTAATATAAGATAAAAATCACTTAATTATCAAATGAGGAAATTTTACTTTCATCGAATCTTAAAGGAAAGAGGACAAAATGGTCAAAATTTGTGGAAACTATTTTGTCTTCAAGAGACATCCCAGGCGTCACTGAATGTTCCTAATGAATATTAACATTCCTACCAGTGCTTGACTGAGTCCTGTCCACTCTACAGAGGACACCAATGACCCATGTCAGCAGTGACTACCGTAATCTGAGGCGCGGGTGTGGAAGCCTAATGGCCTGATCTTGTCCACGACATCTTGGATTCTACACACGAACCAGACGCTATAAGAGACAATCACCAAAATGACCATTGTCCTCCATTCTACTGTGTTAAAAAAACACGCGTAACTGGGATTTATGAACAGGAAAAGCCTGTTTGGTAAAGAATGTTTTCTCTGTTAATATTTATCATGAATAATCATTGTCATTAATGCAGCTTTGAAAAACGTAATATCATAATTTGTGTGTAGTCTGTCTTCTTGTGAAATGTATCCGTTGGGTTTTGTTAGGGATCTGGTTGGGAGTGGGAGTGCTATGACAGCACAATTGAGCTTCAGGGGACGGATGCCTGGATAAGGTTGAGAACCACTGCGGGGTGGATACCCCTCCCCCTCCTACACCCTCTATCCCTCCCATGGCCATGGGGTGGGTTGGGGGGAAGGGTGGACAAGGTTGAGGCCAAAAGAATACAGAAAAGGGAGAGGGAGGAGGAAAGAGAGAGTGAATGGCAGAGGGAAGGAAGGCCTGCAAAAGGAGGGGCAAAAATGAAGTTGGAAAATGATCACGACCCTTGCCCCCCCCCCCACACTCAAACACACACACACACACACACACACGCACACACACACACACACGAACACCCACATTTCCAGGTCAGATATCCGCCACGCTGAATGTCTTCCGGGTCTATAAATATCACGATATATATATATTTATATATTTCGCAGCTTCCTCTTTGCCATTTCCCCATTTCTCCATCGTTGTCCACATCCGGGTTTGAAAATAGATAGTTTATAGCGAGATAAATGAACAATTAATGAGTTTACGGGGATGTTTTGTCTCTTTGTATGTGATTTTATGTTTTCTTCATGTGTATACGAATAAAAGCATTCGTGCTTGTGAGTTTACACTAAAGATGTTAACTGATATTAAACCTATGCTTTGTCTAAAAATTACAATATAATAATTATCATTACGCGAACCTGGTATGTTAAGTAATGTCAGTGCCGGGTACACCTCTAGTGTTATAAAATATAAAACAATTCACATATTCAATAGTCCACTGGAGTATAGGTTGTCCTTATCATGCTGTCTGACTGGCAGTTCAGAGCTGAATGTTACATAGCAGTATTTTTCTGGGTTATTTTCTGATCTGCAAATGTCGAACTCCCAGTAATATCCATAGCTTTACGATTTTGTAAAATCCCCCCCCCCTCTCTCTCTCCCTCTCCTCTTTCTCCCCCGCCGCCCTACAATTTTCAAATCCCCCTTTCTCTCTCTGTTTTTCTCTCTCTTTCCCTCCTCTCTCCTCTACCATTGTCTCTCTCACATTCTCTCACTATCTCTCTCTCTCCCCCCCCCACCATCACTTCCCTCTCTTTCTCCCTCCCTACTCCATCACCTCCTTTTTCTGTCTCTGCGTCTCCTTCTCTTTCCCCCCTCCTCCCCCACTCTCTCACCACCCCCACCCTCGTTCGTTCTCTCTCTCTCTCTGACTTAGAAATCCCTCTCACCCTCAAACACTCTCACTCACATACACACTCACACATTCACATATTTCATCTACTCACCCCTCCAAGACAACACGAACTGCCTCCATTATCTGTGAAACATTTCTGGGCTAACACTACAAACGAGACTGCATCAATAACAGCTTTACTACCGCCCGCACACGCAACAGATGGACTCACCAAACAAGGAAGTCGTTACAGGTGCGTAAAAACAATAGCAAAATGTCTTTAAGCGATTTTTACGTCCAATGACAAAATATAATATGATGAATTTCAAAATAATGGGCTTTTCGGTCTGCCGGGGTGTAAAAAATCGGTCACACGTCAATGCATATCGTTTGGGTTTATTTCTTACCCGAGGCTTTGTTATACAACTTTTTCATTTTGCCAATTTTTTACTTTGCATAATATATCGGCCAGCACTGGAGAATAATTGGTCTGTTCCAATTGTCGTCACAGGTCTTGTGTTCTTTTGAAGCTCTAAATTGTGAACGTTGTCACAAGTACGTACTGCCCCCGAGTTTTTTTTTTTTGCGCTAAGGGTACGTATCTTTAAAGCCTTTTGTGACTCCAGAGCTAGAGAGCTCCTCCAGAAATCCTCCTTAAATACTCCTAACAACAGCCTTAACTAATTCATACTTCAGATTTTCTTTTGTTTTCCTCCTGCTTTTTTGGTTGAAAGGGTAAGGGGCAGGGTTAGGGATTCGATGGGATTTAGGGTTGAGGATAAGGACGCAGTTAGGGATAGGTGCATATACGTACGCGCCCTTAGTGCAAAACGCTCCTTGGGGTGCGTATGTACTTATAACAAAACCCTTGAATCTTATTCCCTCTCTCGTCGGCTGTTCCAAGGCCATTATGTTTCGTTGTCCTAAAGAATTTCAATTCTTTTTTTTTTCTTTCTAGATTACAGCGGATCTTTGCAAATGTGCTTGCTCGATCGTCACGTCAAAAAAAAAAAAAAAAATCTTCGGCGGTACGCATGTTCAGCCCTCGCGCACAATGGAGGCCGGCATGCACGGTCCACATCACAGTTTTGGATGACGTAAGTGAAACAAACCAACGTTATAATCAAATACATTTTAAGAAACTAGTGTAAGGTCCCGTTCAAAGAACGGGGAGGCATGTAGATCTAGATGTAGTTACTCAGTCGGCACACAGATTATGCAGATCAAGATAGAAAACAACACGCACAATCGGCACACAGATTATGTTGATCTAGATCTAGGTAGAAAACAACTCACAACTGGCACAGTAACACCCGCATGGTCCGTGCATAAGGCAGACGGCACAAATACTCATGCCTTCAAACTTTGAAACGCAAGCGGAAGTTTAAAGTCGAAACAAAACAAAGGCAGGAGGGAGGCCATCATTGTTGAGGAGAAAGCATTGTTCGATGTTTTTAGGCCTATTTTCATTTATTACAAAATTACAATACTTTGCTTTCATGTTAAAGGAATAGACATAGTAGCAAAAAGAACTATCTTTCACATGTAATTTTTTCAGGTCTGGGCATTTCTTCTTTGCAGCAGTGAATTTTTTTTTCTTTGCTGTTTTTTTATATGGATAAAAGGCGCAACGGAAACGGAAACATCAAAGACCCACCAGGTTGTTAAATGGAAAGAAATTTTTCATTCGGCCATGGGACAGAAATGCCGATTTCGCGCACATGGAAACACTCTTTCTTTGTAGCTTTGATGGATTTTGCCGTTTCGGTTTCCGTTTCCGTTTCCATACACACGGAAACACGGCTTAACGTTGTGATCTCTTACCTGGCCGGCGTCAGCAACATCATCTGTTTTCTTAGCTTCGCGGCACTGATGACGGTAGAGATGAGGATGCCGTTGAAGACGCAGAGAAGGATGAGAGGCAGTAAGGTGAACATGATCACGATGAACCAGTAGTAACCGACGTCATAGCTAGCCTGTTGGGCAAATGCTGTGTACTGTGCCACTGGGTACGTCGTGTTGTCGCTCCGGGTCTTCCAAACAACTTCCATCTCCCAAAATCCTGGGACGGTACACAAAATGGCGACGGCTGACACAACGGCTGTGATGATTTTAGCCCGCTGAGGCGTGCAAATAATACGACCTGGAAAATTAGAAAAACATAGATACCTGATGGGAAAGCACAAAATTCATCCATGATCATATCAAAGGCTGCTCAGCCAGCATCCTGACGTCGATCCAACGTAGACTTGTATAGTAGTTCTCTATGGTTGGTAGGATTACCGTAATATTAGTAGGATTACCATAGGGATAAATTTACTAAATTTTACTGACGTCTCGGCGATGCCGTGACCAGCGGATCTACGTAGGAACGATGTCATTTCTATGTGCAACCGTGATATCAGTCATGTGCATCGGATTTCTGTAACGTTGTTCACTGAGTGAGGTTTGAAAATTAGTCTTTTTTTTGTTTTTGTATAAAATTCTGATTTCTTTGACACATTCATGAACTAAACAGTTAAAAGGTGCACCCCCCCCCCCCCCCCTCCCCGGTCAGTATACAACTGTCTCATTTACATCATTACGGAGCCGATTCCAACTGGCTCTCTAGTGGTGCATTGAATTTAATGGTTATAGCCCCGGTTCAGGTACGAGAGGTCGAAGGTTCAAGTCTTGCTCGGGGCAGCTTCATTCTTTCACTAGTTCCTCGCGGTATCTGCAAATAAATTCATTCACCCGTCAACGGCCTGACGGGATCCGAACTCTTATCTCTGATAATCATAGCTTCATTCTGTAGAAACGCTGTGCAAATCACTAATGAAAGAAACTGCTAACTATGCTGATATACTGTTATAGACGTTGTATCATATCTATGGTTGTGCGTCGACAGGGAATGTTGTTCCAATGGGTTTTGTGGTAGGCACATTTGTCCATATCGGTTAAGGTTGAGATTGGGTTGGCGTTGTGGTTGGGAATGGTTTTGGGTTTGGGATTGTAATTGGGTTTGGGGTCATGTTTGGGTTTGGGGTTGGGCCTGGAACAGGGTTGGGATTGGATTTGGGGTTTGGTTTGAAATTAAGATTGGGGTTGGGATTGGATTTGGGGTTGGGGTTGGGATTGGGATTGGGGTTGGGGTTGGGATTGCTTTGGAATTGGAGTTGGGTTTGGGATTGGGATTGGGATTGGGATTGGGTTGGGCTGAGGTTGATGTTGGGATTGGGTTTGGGTATGGTTTTTGGGTTTGAAGTTGAAGTTGGGGATGGGTGATGGTATCTTACAACCAAACAAGAATGTTGTAGCGTCCCACTAGTTGAACGATCGATATTTTTCTTCCCCCCTGCATGACGCGTCTCACTCGGCGACTCCCCCCCCCCCCCTCTCGCCAGCAAGGCCGGTATTTCCCTTTGATGTCGCTGTGTGGCTTGTTTGTCTCACTGTAGAAAATCTAGAGCGTCTGGAAGATTCTGCGGTGTCCGAGATTACGCTAGGTCGACCTTGAGTGATGTAATGCTGTGACGTGTCTGTGTACGATTGGGTGGCCTGTATGTGTCCCGAACGATCTAGGTCTGTCTCGTGCTTATGGGGCGGTAAAGCCGCTTCCTGAACGTTCCTGGACAGAATATATATAAGGAGGGCCAGGCGAGCAGTAGGTGCAAATCGTGGGTGAAAATCGTAAGGTGCAAATCGTAGGTGTGTACATCCAGTTGTAGTAGAAGTGTAGTGCCTTCCCTGATAGGTGTAAGTAACTTGTGGATATCAGCTCGTGTTTACAGTTATTAAAGTTAGTGTTAATTGTTAATCGGATCCTGTTATTTATTTCTACAACAGTTCGAGACAGTTTCGTTTTTAAGGGGTAGACGATCAGTTCATCTGACTCTCCCCATCATAACGTGCTGAAATTTGCATCAACTGTTACAAATGTCTATAGAACAAAAATTCTGACCTATTTTGTTCTTTGGCGTTGGATTTTCTGTCTCCCCTTTGTTTTTCTTTCTTTCTTTCTTTCTTTTTTTTTTCTCTTTTTTTTTTTTCAATGTCTGTCATAAATCGCCTCATTAGGGGAAAAAGGGCAGGTTTGCCCACAGGCCAACTGAATTTTTGTAGAGTGAGAATTGTATACTGTCAATAGATGAGACATCAGACTTTGATATCTAAAAAAAAAAAATGAATAAAAAAATCACGCCATTTAACCCTAAAGAAACCAGGATGTAATGATAATATTTGCCATCTGCATGAGGGCCATCCATGAAGTACAAGCTGTCGAATTCGAATTCGACTATTTTTAGCCTTTCCACTCCTCATAAGGAACACACCCAAACCAGGTTTAGATTTTCCCTAGGTACTACTTAAAGTATCACACTACTTTGTATTACAGTCTAGGGAGGAAATGCTAAAGAGTACCACAAGTGCAAAACAAACAACAAATTATCAAATTAAAAAAAAAAAAAACATCTTGCTATAACTTTCTCAGTAACGGTGAATGTATGAACTTTGAATAGTTATTCATGCATTCGCGCAAAACTGAAATTGAAGTCAATTCTAGATAAGGTTTCCCACCCATTGTTCCATCAGACGGTCCGATCCCAAAGAAGTGGACGAATACTATAATTATTTAAAACCACAGGAAAGAGTTAGAGGCGATCTTTTCTTGCCATCCGCCATTCGAAGCAGTAGTCTTTCCTAATTTAATAATATGCTTAAGTGAGTTTTCCAAATAGATTGTTCTGACAGTGTTTGTGTGTGAGTAATGTTGTTTTAACTGGCAATGTTATGTGAACAATGTGGATGGGTGTGGTATGCGTTTGGGACCTGTGTAAATTTGAGGTTGTATTAAATGTACTGTTATTGATGCTATGACAACAAATTTCACGACAACAGGATAATAAAGTTAGATCTTATCAGAAAGTATATATATTATATATAGAGAACTATAGGTCGATTTGCACTGCCAGACACGGGAGGCTCTGCAAAATCGCTATTAGCATGGAGCGGAAAGTAGGTCGCTGCAGTAAACAATATCTGTTTGTGCATTTCCACGGGGCGTAGGAGCTTACAAACAGTCGTAAACAGTTTCAACCAGCCCAAAAATATGAACAAACTACAGTAAACAGATATGCACACTATCTTTGGTGAAGAAGGGCTCTTTCAATTCTTCAATTTCTTGTTTACCGCAGCGACCTAGTTTCGCGATATGGCGGAAGTGAACCCCCTCTATACATCTACACTCTCTGATCTTATCTTATCTTATCTAAGATTTTCGTCCCACTTCCTAAAACATACGTTCCTCAGTACTCACCTTTCATGGGGTGACAGACCCCGACATACCGCTCCACTGTAAACGTCACCGTCAGAATGACTGACACATTGCTGCACATATCCGCGAACACACGACCGTACGGGAAGTAGTAAACGTAAGGCGGTGAGAAGTTGATCTGGCCATGATGCTTTAAGCTGAGGGTGAAGCTGAACACAAGATAGAGTAGATCAAACAGCGCTAAAGCTGTCAGATACGAATTTGTAGAAGATTTCATACATTTGCGCGTCAAAACCACGATACTCAGGGAATTCCCGATCACGCCAATTAGCACCACAAGCGGGACGCAGATTTTCTGCACTATGAGTCGAATCAGGAGCAACGCATGTTCATTGGATGCCTCTCGGGTCACGGGATCAGATGAATGTGTCGTCACTACGGCAGCTGTGCTCGAGAGTGTAAAATTGACGTCATTTGTGACGTTGAATAGTGGTGTTGACGTCATTTTATGCCTTTTTTTTTTTTTAACAACACAAAGCAATATGTATTCACAACTGATATGGCCGAATTAGACGCTGTATCTGACTAGCTTATTCGACAAGTACCCAAGAAAGACATCACACTGAATATCCTGTTGCGAGTACGCCCTCAGAACACTTGTCTTTTAATTGACTATTTCAAACCTGGCATTACTGAATGAAGTTGTCACTTTTCTTGATGAAAATTACCATTAAATTATTCTATTACGTTTAATATCACTCTTCAACTCCAGGTATTGCAGCATATCTCTGTAAGCGTCAAAATAGTAACATGAATGAAATGAATAACTCACAAACCTAAAAGTCCGTATTCAACAATACCAACAACAAATAATTATAACATGCCACGGTCCCCTAAACAACAGTCAAGTTGGAAGTTTGTGTCGGACCCATATTTTCACTTCAAAGCCGTTTTTCTCAAAATCAGCTCTGCCGACTTATTGTGGGTTTTCTCATGCACACTCACATATTCATCTTATTTTCTAAACCACTTAATGGGGTGCCCGATACTATCAGGAATCAGCTAATGTTCCCATTTTTCTCTCTTCCCCTCTGATCTAGACAATTTCCTTTAATATTCCACAGTCAGGATTCAGAACTCCTGTGCACTGTGCACCAACTGTCTCTCCTCATGTCAAAGGAAGCACAAAAAAGATCAGGGTATTTTACATTTCTACAACTTAAAAAAAACAAAACAGTGCCTGAAACTTGGATTAGATTTAACAAGTTAAGTCGATACAAAAAAGC
>OZ007579.1:39522532-39532532 GCA_963931925.1 Onchidella celtica | reverse complement strand
TTTCAGAGTATAGCAATGAGAGTGATACGATCGGTCTCTGCACATTCACAAAAAACATCAAATCATTTAGGGGCCCCATGCAGGTTTCTTAACGAACTTAATCATTCGTTTTCATTACTCAGTTCTTCCGGTAGAAACAACGGTCTAGTAGTTAGATTGCTCACCCTCAATACAAGAGGCCCAGGGGTTCGAATCTTTCCGGGTGGCAGGGGCATAACCCAAGTAAGTTCTTAAACTTTTCAGTGTTTTTATGTACTCACTCGACGGAGTTCTAACGGGTGGTATAACCCGCGACTCTGAAACAGCCTTGTCGCGTGGGAAACAATGAAACGCTACAGTCATCGGTATTTATGAGAGGAACATTGTAATAAATAAACAAGCGAAAAAACATTCATTTTTCCCCCATCAGCAGACACTGATGAAAGAACATTGCTATACTCTCTGATAATACTGTTTTATCAACTATGTGGGTTTGGATACGTGTGAGCAACTTTCACTCTCTCCCTGGTCGTGGAGAGTATAGAGACTCGATTGATTTGTTGCTTTTGACGTCATAGAAATTGCATTTTACACATTATTTTTTTTTTTAAATGTTGTTACAAATGTACGTACGTTCCCTCAAGTTTTTTTTTTTTTGGTGGTTGGGGGGGGGGGGGGGATATGTATTTTAAAGCCTTTTGTGACTCCAGAACTACAGAGCACCTCCTGAAATACTCCTAACAACAGCCTTAATTAATTATGATTAATTATTCTTTCAGATTTTCTTTTTTGTTTTCCTTCTGCTTTTCTTTTGAAAGGGTAGCGGGTATGGTTAGGGATTCGATAAGATTTAGGGTTGAGGATAAGGACGGGGTTAGGGACAGTACGTGTACGTACGCGCCCCTAGCGCAAACACTTGGGGAGGGTACGTACTTATAACAATAGCCTTTCTTTAGTTCATTTCCAACTATCTTACGGTGATTTAAAAACAATAACACCATCAAATCTGTTCCGGTGACATTGTGAAATAATAACGAAATAATATTTCTGTGGTCCACAGAGACCAAAAATCATTATACTATAATGTAACCAGTGGGTGAACATGTAAGCATCGAAACTCCATGTCTATTTGACCACTAACTATATGAAATTTTGTTCACTGTATCAATTTTTCATGATAAATCACCTGGGCACATTCATTTTGAACAAAAGTCAGCCTTTAATTTTATTCATTAAAATTCATATTATCATTCTTTTTTTTACTCTCACAAAAGAGATGCATTTTCATCCTGTAAAATCAAAAAGTATGATCGGAAATTTCGTCCTTTCTCTCTCTCTCTCTCTCTCTCCCGTTCTCTCTCTCTTTTTCTACAGGCTGGTGGTCTAAAATAAACTTTATCACACCTGTGTATTCTGCAGCCAATTGTGACGTAACAATAAGTTCTATTAGTCTTTGCATTGAATAGTCAAAATTTGGCAAACAGAAAAAGTTGTATGTAGCAAAGTGTCCCCGACGTAAGAAATAATACCCAAACGTTACAAATTAACGCAAACCAAAAGGGAAGACAGAAAATGGCCGATATTTCGGTAACGGCCTTCTTAAAAAAAAACAACAAAAAAAAAAACACTGAATGCATGTATCACCTAGTTCTAGATCTGCCGCTGGGCTGGGGGCCGAGAATTTTGCAAGATTTATATTTCTCGGATCAGCTATTTAAAATTTTTTTTTTTTTTTTATATATATAATAATCCTAGTCTTCTAGTGCAGAAAAAATTGATGAGTATAATTCTGCATCTTGCCAAAGCCACGCAAAGCTAAACCTGAGATATCCAACCTCATGTGTTCTACATGCACTATTTGATTCTGAAACTTTCAGATCTGTCAAGGTGACTCATGTCAAGTGCACATATGCACAGTCCTGGATCAATGCGCTTTGTACAGAAGACAATAAAAACCTGTTGATCTTTACGCACATCTGGGGTACAGTTTTAAGTCCAGGTGAACTAAAGCTGTGTGTTCATGTGTACGGAAACCAAAACGGCAAGAGAAACGTCAAAAACCCATCAATTTAGTGGTGAAATAAAGAGAATGTTTTCATGTGTGCGGAAAAAGCCGTTTCAGAGCACACGGAAAGTCTCTTTTCTTTTTACTTCTTGACGGATTATGGCCGTTTCTGTTTGCCGTATCCGTCTCTGTGCACATGGAATCACGGATTTAGACATGATCTATAGGTAACTCCTTCAAATACAGACGAATCTTACAGGACTTGCGTCTTTCTGGGTTTTTTAAAATTTATACTACTCTTACTCAAAAGTGATGGCAGAGCAGTGCATGACAGCCTAAATGTCAATGCTGATGACATAAATGTCAATAAAACATACCACACATATTGGTCATGGTATATCCTGGTTCCGTCGCCATGCCATATAAGCTTGTCTTCTCTTAATATCTGCTACACTCATGGTGAACGGTCTCTGTCCGTGTGGCTTCTCTGGTCAGGTTCAGCCCTAGACCTACTCTACTTTATAGTATCGTGACCACTAGCCAGCACCAAGTCATTTTCCTGTCATTAACATGTGCCACGGGCCCCTCGCTCAAATAGCTAATCGATCTACATCTTCCTCGTGCGGTGAAAAAAGCATCGTTAACCCTATGCCTCATATAGGAAGAGCAGATGGCGTTTCCCGCATGTAAAGCGACTCGCACATAGAGCATTATTTTGTGTGTGTATCACTTTTGGGAAAGATTCCGTATGTTCCAACCACTTGTCCTCTCCCTAACCCTGTCTGCACCCCTAACCCTAAACCAATGTTTTCTTGTCGATCAAGACAGGACTAAGTTCAAATTTAGGTTACCTTGACGAGGTGCCCAAGGATAATGTCAAAACCCTATGTGAAAAAGGAAGCTGAAATCCTAAAAGTAAAGTATTATTGCAACTAAGTATGAGTCTATTATAAGTAACAAAACATTAAAAGTCCACCGAAGAAAGCCACAGTTGAGATTTATCTCGGAAAGGCCGCAAGCCCCGGGAACTACGAGACAGCCGGAAACTACGAGACAGATTGTACTATTTTCATTCCTTGTTACTGATACACCATTGTTGTCTTTCTCTTTGTCTCTCGCTCTCCGTTGTCTTTTTGTGAATAGTGACGGATGGCCAACGGTCAGTTTTCTCATTCCAAATGATTACTGAAATCTCACAACGAAGTCTGGGATTTTCTCTATGTTTTGTATGCCTTTTAGTCGCATTCTCCTGATAGAAAGCAGGGCTTCTTTCTGTTTGCTCCATGAGCTCGGCCATCCAGCATAATCATTATCCCACATGCTCGCGAGTTTTGTGTTCGCTGTGGTCAAAAGCAAATCTTGACATGTACCGAATACAGGAGGGTTTATACCCTTTTTCCAAGCCAGGGTCACGTGACCATATCAATAACATACATTAGAAAAAGAACGTCAGAAAATCTGTAGTAAGGCAGCAAAGGCTGGAAGGAAAGTCAAAATGTGGCAAAAAGAAAAAAAGTTGTATGTAGCTAAGCCTCCAGTAAGAAATAAAGATATTTTGAAGTTGACATATGAAGCCAATTTCAAATTGAAACTTAGTTTCGTGAATTTACCGGTAGAGCGATGACAGTGGCGGGTCACATTTTAATTTATGTTTTAAACTAGTCCATCTGAATCAGTCATCCATTGGAGAATATGAGCTGCACAGAGCTTTAGTTATCTAATTCTTGAAAAACTGTCAACTGATCACAATCTTTACTGTTTTGATGTTACTTTTATTTAACAGATGAGAGATACACGACCAGATACCTTCAGACTGACTCGGCAGGCCGTGCTCAAACATAGTCAATACCCTAAAACGTGTGTTCACAAGTGAATCTATGGTGGCCATTTTGTTGTGGGCAAAGTCGAATGTTTCATCTGCCAATGCTGCGTTCACGAAAACAACTGCCCGATAGGCGCTTTGGTGCACACTGGTGCACACTGGTGCCAGTTTTCAAGAGTTTTTAATTTCGTAACAAATAATAACTCATCCCCTTTTCCCCCGAGTAAAATTGCCTTGCGTTGCCCATTTCTTGATCCCAGGTCTTGTTTGTTCCAACTCCACTTTTTGCACAACTGAAAAATTCGACGTTAAGTGTTTGCGGCTTATAGTATTATGATAAGGAGTTAGAATAAATCGGAACTGTGAAACAGCTTGGTAAGTGCCACAACAAACTTTAAGTAAGTGTCAAAGTGTGCATTGTTTTTCTTCTTCTACTTACTAAAAGACGTCGGTTTTTCAGAAAATGCAGATAGAACAAAGAAGACCTAAGGTCTCGCTTTGTTGTGGGCATGTAAAAGGCACGCAGCCTCTTGTGTTCCTATAAAGTACATCTAGTGACACTGTAGAATACCATTCTGTCCTTTTCTGACGCTCCCTTTGTAAGAAATGCCTGATGTCAGAAATGCTGATGTACAATTCTTTTTACGTGAATAATTAAAAACCGCCCAATTGATGAATGTTCCCTGTACTGCTTGGGCAAACTCCCACGTGGTTTGACATTGTTTTTTGTCCAGCTATTTATCACAAGTTGGTAATTTAAGTGCGGCATTAGCCCAGCAATCTGTTTGGAACTGAGTTTATTGATTAAACAATAGGAATATCAATTACAGCCATGAACAGAAAAGCACACACACACACATACATACACATATACACACATACGCACACATACAGACATCCATACAGACATCCATACAGACATCCATACAGACACCCATACAGACACCCATACAGACATCCATACAGACATCCATACAGACACACATACATACACACACATACACAGATACGCACACATACATACGCGCTTGCGCGCTCACACGCGCATCCATGCACACAAGCATGTGCGCACAGATGCATGCCACACACATACGCGCATACGCACATGTCCTCACGCATACACGCAACAAAATAAGAATATCAATAACAGCCACAAGGAGAACAGCACACATACACACATATGCGCACACCCACCCACACACAAATCTCCGCTCACGCATGTACACACACACAGACATATATACGCACACACTTAGCCTGTTATAATTACATACTTGCAACACACGTGACGCAAAGGCAATACCTCACTGTCTTCCTGACGGCAAAATGATGAATTCCGAAATGTACAGGAAAATAAAAGTGACCTGCAAAATAACCATGTCGTCAGCCCCTATGACATTGACTGATATATTGACTGAAATCTCCCATTCAATATATTGCAGCAAATACAGAACAGAAATTGTGTCCTCAACCTTGGGTACTCATTTTGAACGTGGGACGATCTGTTAGTTAAAATGTTTCAGTTATTTAGACACGACGATTTTACCCGAATAGTACACGTCACGAGAAGAAGGAAGCGGGGGGAGGGGGGGGGGGGAGAAAGAAAGAGATATTGAGTGTGTATGCGTGCGTGCGTGCGTATGTGTGTGTGTGAGACAGAGAGACAGGGAGGGAGGGAGAGTATGTGTGTGGGAGAGGGAGCGTGAGAAAGACAGAGTGGGTGAGTTTGTGTGTGTGTGTAAGAGAGAGGGTGGATAGAAAGAATGAGAGAGAGATAGATAGAGAGAGAGAGACAGAGAGAGAGAGAGAGAGAGAACAAATGGGTAAATCATCTACTCCATGGTATCGGCGCTCCTGGACCGTACGTCATCAGAATTGCCTCAATTATCAAACAGACCAACTGAACTACGGTAATGTCTCTTACCAATTATCATTCTCACAACCTTTCTTATGGTATCGACCATAATAATTGCCCCTCGTCACATAACGCCTACTCGCTATTTTCCCACATTTTCAGGGACCTTCCCAGACGTCAGCTAAGGGAGGTATCATACTAAGTCCGGTCAGACACAGTCAGATGCTGGCAGAAAAATGTACACCAAAGAAATAATGGCAGAAGCTGACTGTCTGACCGGGCTTAGTATGACAGGGTCTTCCCGAATTTACTAAGAGAAAATATAGGACAAATGGTGTACACTTCTTGTCTGCCAGCAGCTGTCTGTGTCTGACCGGGCTTAGAATGATATCTTTAGACCCCATATGCGACACTGTGACAAACGGCCGTAGTCGCCAATGCGATTTTGTTTCCCAAAATGTTTCCTATTCTAACTAGTGAAATAACACAGGAAATCTGTGGTTTATAGTATCCTTAGAAATTATGATGGGAAAATAACTTGGTGATATCATCTTGGGAAAGTTTCCGAGTTTGAAGTCTTTGTTTTCGGAGGTTAGCTACTCTGACCTTTTCCACCTCAAAATGATTTCCCATGACGGGAATCGAACCCAGACCGCCTAGGTGAACGCCGTGAATCCTAGCCACCATTTTGAATGACACCTTATAAATGTCCTAAATGTATTGCTGAACTCAATTATGCCGTTGCGACGTTCTGTCACGGCCTCAGTCTATAAACAAGATGGACTCATTGTTATCGGTTGCAGTAGAGCTTGGTGCAAGATTATAGCCGAGACACGAGGATTACGGTGTGGCCAAAAATAAGAATATTTGCCGAGTCCCGCGGGTATTAAATGAACAGAGAAAACTGGACACAACATAAAGATCATGACTAAGGCCTCGTTTCCATGATCCGTATTTCTGCTGCGTTTTACGGACGGAAACTGCAAGTGTAAAAGACATCCCAGCCAGATACCCTGCGGAAATCCAATGCATAGGAATGACGTCAGCTTTCCACAAAGGAATGACACCGTTCCTATGTGGATCTTCTGGTTACGACATGGCTGGGAAATGGGTTTGATGTAGGGAATCCACCATTATTTCAATCTTACCACTATACGGCAATCTCCGCCGGAATGACGCACTGACACTGGCTAAAGTGCGTAGTTTTAAAATACCCACCCTATTATTTTATTCATTGTGGGCATTTCCATGGGGCATGTAGAAAAGCACGCCATGGAAAAGAAAACTACGCACGAATTCGGCAAGACGCTCCCGTGTAAGAAAATACGAACGTAAATAACACGCATCGTGGAAAGCGACCTCAACTTAGAAGAAACACATGTCATGGTTTTTTTTTGTTTTTATGTCTCTGAAACTTTCCTTAGCAACATACACATAAAGAACAAGAGAAACGCACACTATTTGTGAATGGACAGAATGCGTGCGTCTTTTCTGAGTTAAGAGGACCATACAGGTTCAAAAAAAGCGTCAAAATTTTGATACGAAATTTGACTGTGTGTAGGGCGTTTTGATGTCAAACAAAGATTTGAATCAAAATTTTGACGGATCAAACCCGTTTGATATTTTTTGACGACTCGTCAAATTTTTTATGCGTGTGTGGGCTTCCGTAAAAAAATTTGATCAAACTTTATAGTCTGCTGATGCTTCAGACTTTCCAATTGGTTGCGGAGATCTTGCTGTCAGGAATTTCAAGCCTTCAAAGGAATTTCCAGACGCCAGGTACCTCAGTGTGATGGACAAGCGTTCACTTGGTGGTATGGCTGGACGCATGACAGTGTCTTCTTTCCTTATCAATGGCTCGACAAGGCCGAGTAACTCATGGAACGATGGGGCATCCATTCGGAGGAAGTTACGGAAGTCTTCTGGTTCGTTAAGACGTAATTCTTGGAGGAGATTGACATGTCCGTAGGTTTTCCGTTTTAACAACCACTGTTTCGACCATTTCCGACGTTTACGAGGCGGTCCATCAGAGTCCAGTGCGAACACTAGTGCTATGGCCACTGATGGTCCATGTCGAAGATTTCGGCAATACTGAATTTTGATGGGAAAACACTAAAACGTGTGTGGGCAAATGTGCATCAAAATTTTGTATCAATTTTTGAACGTGTATGGGCCTCTTTGGTCATGTTTTTCATGTACCATCTACTTTTCCCGCACCCATTCACTGTGCAAGGCTCGGCAATGATGTATTTTTTTTCCTCATTGTAAAACAGACCCACAGAGACAGACACAGAAGATCGTTTTTGCCCCTCCACAATTCGCCGCTACAAGACATTCTAGCTAGATGTGTTCTACTACTACTACTACTGTTTACTGCGGCACTCACTGGGGTTTAGGGCAGCAACAAAGGACCTCCAGCCCTGTCTGTCCTGGGCCATCTTTGCGAGAGTTCCCCAAGAGTAATTGAAGGATTTCATCTCTGCCTCGGTGATTCTCCGCCGGGTTGCCTTGGGTCTGCCTCATTAGCACCGTACATCCGGTTTCCACAGAAGTGCCGTTTTGGTGATAGAATTTGCTTCCTTTCGCAGCACCTGTCCAAGCCATCTCCATCGTCTCTTCGTGATGATGTTGGCTATTTCTTCTTGTTTGCATTGCCTTCGTAAACTAGATGTGTGCTATTTTTAAAAACTAAGGTTCTACATCATAATGATTACTTCATGTAATATGCCTGTTACAGACTAATGATATGTTTACGTAATGATGCATAATACGTGTGTACCTATGTAGGTCCTCTTAAACGCTCTGTGAAACTGAGTTTCTCTCATGGGATAATAAAGTGATTTTTATCTCCTCATCTTCTTCGTATCTACCCATGCAAATTTTCCCACTTTCTCACCACCAACTTCACAATGCCCTACAAAGCACCCATAAATTTCCCATCCGGGAACACGTTAGTCTAGAAGCAAAGTATTCACTTCTCATGCCGAAGGTATCGGGTTCGGTTCCCGGTCGGTGCAGGCATGTTGGAATTTTCGGGGCATGTCCTGTCCCTGGCCTTATGGTACGTGGGATCGAGCACCTAGTCTTCTCAGGTAAGGACGAAAAATTCGGATGGCCAGTGTACATGTTAAAAATAACTTGGCGTTTCAAAATCGAGAAGAGCAGGCATAACAAGGCTGGCTGCCCGGTCAAAAATAATAATAATAATAATAAATCCCTTCTAGAAAAGCACACACAAAAACATCAACAAGGAAAATAACAAAATGAAAAATAAGGTGTAAATGCCAAGAACAGTAAACCTCCTAAAATAAAGACCTAAAACCAATCTCACAATACCCTACAAAACACTCACCAGTTCTCACCAGTCGCACCCGTACTCTCACCCCTGTTTGAACCCACTCTGAGACCCCGACAGATCCATTACTAGGAACAACGTCCGGCAAACTCATTGATCCTTCACGCCTCTTTTGTCTTTACCCAGTGATTACTGGCATGACGCAGTAGACAATCACTTAATGCTGCCCTGTCAATGTTCATCTCGCCTGATACATCTCTTCGGGACAATAGGATAACTCCCAGCTTATGTTCTCCACTACCAAGAAAAGTTGATTGTATGTACATGAAGCCGTGTTCAGCTCTTTATTTTAGCAGATTTGCTACTCGTGGCATTTACACCTCACTTTTCTTGTATTTATTTTTCTTGTTCTTGTTCTTGTTTCTGTGTGTTTTTGTGCTAGGGATGAGTTTTTTTTATAGAATTTTGTATGGGCAGAGGTGTTGTCCTGCCTGCTCTTCTCGACTATTAACGGCCAAGGTATCTTTAACAATGTCATGCGGGATATACACAGGGGCCCTCAGTGCTTTTCGTCGTTATCCGAGAAGACTAGGTGCTCATCCAACCTACCATAGGACCAGGGTCATGAATCCTCTCCCCCTCCCCCCCCCCCCGAAAAAAGAAGAAATTCCAACATGCCTGCACCAACCGGGGATCGAACCCAGAGCCGTCGGTGTGAAAGGCGAGCAGCTTGTCTTCTGACCAGTTGGTCCCTATTCACATGAAGCTTGCGCAGACACTGAGACAAAAGGCAAATAGATGTAGACCAGCGGTTCTCAGAATTCTATCCCGTTTACCCCTGGGAACCTCGTGACCTTAGTTCCTTGTTTGTTCTATCTCCAACCGCTGTAAAACTAGAGATATTTCAGTATGTAGAAGAGGTACAACAAATGCACAGGCTGGCACTTGTTTACAAATTTAATGTGTTATGGCACTTATCAAGCTGGAACGGTTAACCTCGAAATTCTCAGTTCTGCAAAGAGTGGATTTCGAACAAATAAGAAC
>OZ007579.1:39367532-39517532 GCA_963931925.1 Onchidella celtica | reverse complement strand
TTTTTCTTGTTCATGCTTTTGTGTGTGAGTGTTTTTTGTGGTAGGGATTAACTTTTTAAAAAAAAATTTGCCCGCTCGGCGGCTTTGTTAGGCTTTGCTTTCCTCGATTTCCAACTGCTAAGATATCTTTAACGTGCGTAACGTGCACACAAGCTCTTGGAGTTTTTCGTCCTTATCTGAGAAGACTAGGTGCTCGATCCTACCTGCCACGGGATCTGGGACAGGAATTTTCCCCCGAAAATGCCAACACGCCAGCACCGACCGGGAATCGAACCCGTTACCTTCGGCATGACAGGCGAGCACTTTGTCTCTAGACCAGCGTGCCCCTTCGCATGGCGAGTTGAAATTTTCATAGTAATTTTTAATGTAAGGTCTAGACAGTCATGCCTTTGGATACTTTAGGAAAGAAGGAACACAATTGCCCCCGGTCCTGTTATGAAACCGTGCAAGGTTGTTGTTAATGGAACGTAGTCTAGGTACAAAGCCCAATAGAAAAAATGCTGAGTTGTTCACTGTTCAGCTATAGCTTAACTGTGTAACGTATAACGGTCCCATAACTTCGCACAATAATAAATTATTTTCCTCTCTTTTGCCAAATATTGTATGAGCTCCTTGAAGCAATTTTTACAATTTAAAACTTTTTCCCCCCGTTGATTAAGAGGGAGTACAGAATTTCAAATGCTATCCTTAAAACACAAAAAACTGTATTAAAGATCTAGAATACATTAATTATTTTTTCAAGAAAAACAAAAATATTTTCATATACTTGTAAAACTCGGCACTTCACACCTGGGCACTCTCCTGATAGAACTGATGAAACAGAAAAACCTACATTTGAGGAAAGAATTTGTAAGTACAGCGGGACATCACTTCCGCCAAATCAGGAAACTGGGTCTCTGCGGTAACAAGAATGGGTGGGGGCCGTCTTCACCAAAGACAGTGTGCCGATCTACCTACTGTAGTTTGTTCATAACACAGTTTTGGGCCGATTGAAGCTATTAAAAGCAGTCGGTAAGCTCTTTCTTCCATTGGAAACGTTCAAACGGAAATTGTTTACCGCCGTGACTAACTTTTTGCTTCATGCTAAAGATGAATTTTCATGTGTACGGAAATGGAAAAGGCAACCGAAATGTCAAAAATCCATCAAGTAGTGAAAAGAAAGCGGAGATGGAGTTTCCGTGCATTTGGAAACATTCCTTCTATTTTACTACCGTACTTTGAAGGTTTGTGAGGTTTTAGTTGCCGTTCCCGTTTCTGTACACATGAAAAGTCAGCTTTACAGCGGTTTCCCGTGTCTCGCTGTGCAAATCAACCAGCAGTGATTATTCTCTGTACACACATACTCTCTGATTTTAGTGAAATTCGAACTGCTGATTCAGCGAGTTACCTCCGGCTGCCTTCTTTTTTCCCCTTACGTCAACCAAAACTGTGATGTCCAGAGCAAAGGGCACCCATTCCCCGCCCTCCGCACACGGCAGCTGAGCATGCGCACTTGCAAACATTGGCCGTATTCCAAAATGAAGAATTGAAACTCTTAGTAAAACGAAACACATGGCCTTGAAATTTGAGACAGAAGAGGATATAAAATTCATAATTACGTAGCAGGGCGTAATTCGGCGACATCGTAAGGAAAACAACAACAACACACGAATCGACGGAACAGGAAAAAAAGGAGCCAATGTAAACTTCATCCAACTGATCCTGGATACACGAAACGAAATTGAGTTACAAGAAAACACACATTTGTAGTGTCTTGCACATTCCCGCAAAAACAAAACAAAACAAAACAAAACAAAACAAAACCGGCAAGCGCCTTCAAAAAAAAAAAAATCACATAATTATTTGTTACTTCTTTTTTTGGTTTTTTGTTTCATATTTTCCCTCTTTTCGGGCAACATCAGGTGTCGGGTATCAGAATTAAGACGCACACTTTCGTTTAAGGATGTCGGCATATTGTAAATACTGAGCATCGAGGCAGGCGCTTAGATCTATAGCGGGTATTACGTGTATGATGAACCAAATTGCAATTAAATCTGAGTGTCCCTCTCCCCCCCCCCCCGCCCGCCCCCAAACCACCAAGAGAGGAGAAAAAAAAAAAAAAAAACTTCCCATTTTCGTGTCTACTTGGAAAAAAAAGAAATCTGAAAATCTGAAACCTTGAAACTGGGCTTTGTACAAAATCAAAATTAAACTGTGGAACCTAAAAAAACACAAAAAAAACAAAACGCTGTACATTTATTTCACACCAAAGGAGTTAAACTTTCGAGACCGCATATTCACCGACCGAATGCGTGGAAAAAGAATATTTCCATCAAAATACAATTACATGATTTTCTTTATCTGCAAAGAGGCACTTATAGGGAATATAGCAGGATTACGGCGGGGTTATGCAAATCTGTCGGACAAAGAGAAATTTCTTATTATCCGGTTTTGATTTAAGCAGGTTCCCACTGTATGTCGCAAAGTTTTGTTATAATAGACAACTTCTTTTTTTCTTTTAACTTCGTTCTGATATTGTAGGATTTTAGTTTTTACAACAAATAATCTCTCAGAAGACATTACAAACTATTTCTATCTGAAGAAAAACAGAAAACTCCGGCAAATATTACACGTCGCGCATTGTTTTCTTGCTATGCTCAATTACTGCAACTGCCCCGTGCATTTACAACTAGCACAAAAAAGGAAATTCGTGCCGAGAAAATACAAGAAACAAACAATAACTTGGCAGCTGCCATGATAAATTAAAAACAAATTTCCCCTTTCTGCCGTTTCCTGTCCAATGCACGTGTTTTGTTCAGATCAGACTTGAGGAACCCACGGCCTGCGGGCTGGATCCGGCCCGCCAAGCAGTTTTGATCGGACCCCGGGGTTGTATGGAAATTACTTGAACGCAAAATTTCAAAATGACCCTCAACCATTGTGAGATGCAATAATTGTATTTTTATTTAACTCGGGTTCACTAACACCCTTTCGCTGATAATTGCACCAAGTTTCAAGGGATAATCACAATTAAAATTTCAGCTGAGTGATGCTATTTGGAAAAAAGCTGTTATTAGAGAACCATTGGCTAATCCGAGACACACTATACCGAGATGAGTCATTCTTTCTTCCTTTACATATCCACGCGTTGCTCCCGTATAAATACGGTGAGTACTACTCATTTCCGTTCAATTTTATTTTTATGAAGGGGTGTGTGTCACGAGTGGAGTGAGCGAGATTCAAGGATTACGGGGGCATGGAAGTGAGGGATTGACTCACGGGATAGTGAGGCTGCTCACCTATATTGACTTCTGTTAGTTAACGTTAAAGCGTGAAATGTTGTGAGTTGGGGGGTCGGGATGAGGCGAGAGCGCTGTACTGACAATGACTGCCAGTTAAGGAGTCCCAGGGGACAGACGTGAGATCAGAGGCAGTCGGGAGATTGTGTATGTTTTCCAGTGATGACTGGTGCCGGGGTCGGGCAGAGACGCCACCTGCGGTAAGCGAACTAGCACAGGGGATAGGCCAGCATAGGGCCGAAGGCTACGCATAGGCCAGTGGAGTGAAGCTGTCGAGCAGGACAGGAGGGGCGCATGAGTCGTGGCAGTCTGGCCACAGACAGGGATGTGTATATAATTGTTAATGTGCTCTTAAGATGTACTACATGTGATAGTGATATACGACTGTGCTATTGTGAGATTAATGTGAATGGAACTATTAACGTGCTATTGCCATGTTGAGGAGCTCTTGGAATGCCCAGGTGTTATTGCCATAGGAATGTGTTATTAAGACATTGAGTGGAGAGGCTGAAGCCGACGGGTATTTAAAAGTAACTACCGGGTTGTGGACCCGAGGAAGAGTGCTTGAGGGAAAGAAGGCCGTTGGACGGCAGTTGATTAGAATAATATAATGTGTGTAATTGCACTGTTATCTTTATCTTTATGTGTAATAAATGTGTGAGTCTGATGGGTTGTTCTGTTAAGTGTTATACGTGTTCGTTCGTGATTGTTGTCTTGTTATAATTTATTACATCTCCCAGTCTGGGATTTGTGACAGTGTGGTGCGAATAATCATTTTCTCGAAAAGACAAAAAATGTACATATAATACAACGATCCGGAAAGGAAGTGTATATCCGTACAACATGCTGTATGGATCCGAACAACACGTATGGATATGGACAGTGCATAATTATCCGTACAACATGTTTACCAAAAGCGCGACTGGTGAAGGTTTGCTGAAACAAAACTTGGTATGGTATTCACGAATTTAAAGTGACAACACATGGAATAGTCAGATGGACCTCGAGGCGTGAGGGTCTAGTCAGTTTGTATCAATGGGCGGTAGTCAGATTGACTAATCAGGCGAAAAGGGGTTGGGGTAGCCATTGGTGATCGACGTACACTCAAGTATATTATTAGCGCAGATCACGCAATCTCCGAGCAGAAGTCGGATTGTTTTGCTACTAAGCCGAATCATATCTTTAAAAAACTATGCAAATTAACAAGGTCAGTAATATACTATTCCGGTGTGTGTTCTATGTCATCGAATTGTGTACGTTGTACGGATATGCACTGTCCATATCCATACACTGTCCACATGTTGTGCGGATATGCGCTTCCATATGGAAGATACCCTACGTAATTATGATTTAACTGCAAAACGCAGCAGCAATAACAACAAACAATATCTTCAAGAATGGACTGATGCTACACGCACAAATACATTTTCAGTAGATTTTCAGCCCTACCGAGCACTCGCCGATTCTGATCAACCGACTAATAGTTTGGGGACGCCACGCCATTGGGTTTCAGTGAAATCAAACTAGTTGGCTGGTGGGCGAAATTTTTACTGAAACCAGAGATTCGGTATTTCTGGAGAGATTTCAATACCAACGGGTATTGCTTACCGCAGCGACCGACTTTCCGCTCCATGCTAATAGGCCCATTGCGGATATCGGCCATTTTTGTTGTAAGAACCGACGCATAATCATGGCGATGGTAGCATTGATTTTGATTCGTTAGCTGATTTGCACTGCAAAGGAGTTCAGGCGTTACGAACCAATCGGCGGCGAGTTAAAAAAAGTTCACAACAGTAAACAATGACACGTGCGTTCACGCACATGGGAGACATTCGGTCAATTCTTTCACTTCCTTTCTCTTGTTTACACGGAATAATCACGGATGGTAGGGAATCCGACCAGCTTGGATCCATCCTTTCCACCCCTGTGATAACAGTCAACTGCAATGCAACCAGCAGGCATTTTATTCGCTTAGACATATCTCAAAGTTACACTCGTCAGCTGATCCACCCGCCATTTTTGGTGTCGGAAGTACAAAACGTCATTCGCAATGGGCCTATGGTGATTTCGTGGCGATTCCCGTATCTCGCAGTGCAAATCGACCGATAGTGAAACCTCTTTATAGATACATCCTCTTTGGTGAAGCGCAGTATCATCCGACTGGCCGTCCAATCAAAATCGGTTATTGCACGCCAAAGTTCAGTTCAAACCCACGATTTTTGTTGTTGTTTTTGTTTTGTTTTCAGTAGAAATCTCTTCATATCACTTGAACCTCAGCGCCCAAGATGTACGGGTGGGGGTGGGTAAGGGAGGTTGGGAGAAGTGGTGGGGGTGGGAGCGGCTTTCACAGCGCTAATTTGACCAGGGTAACATTCCGCCGTCACTCAACCAAACTGTTCCAGTTTCCATGGAAAATTGTCCAGAAGACCAGTAGACGGTTTTTTTTTTTTTTCACTTCACAAAAATCAGCAAGTAGGGATACAATTGGGGATAGGGGATCGGGGAGGGAGGCAATTTACACCCCTCTCCCACCCACCCTCCCGGTGTCGAGATCATTGTAACTCGCACCCGTAGGTCTCCCGACGGTTTTATGTCCTCTATTTCCGTTCACCTTGAAAGCATTCAATTTTAGGCGCTCAGGCGTGCTCGGATAACCGAGTTCCGTACCCGATACTCTTTCCCACTATACCCGGAAGAAGTAGAGTGGGCATATTTTAGTGACAAAATGACGCCGAAGTGACAAACAATACAAGTGGAATCTTCAATTACGTCATGCGCAAATGACATACTGCCGGAGGAAACAAAATCTTCTAACACAGCACAACAACAACAACAAAGACAACAACAACAACAGCATATAGACGACTTATTAAGGCATGTTGAACTACCGGAATTTCATCTAAGACTGCTCTATTCGCGAAAACAACAACAACATAATATTGACTTCTTGCGACATAAATCAGTTTACAGGGATTTTCACCCGAGACAGCATCTACGTCTGATGACAACAGTCATAACAAGAGACTTACACTTTACGACATATTGAATTACCGGAGTGTTCACCAGAGACGGTGCTATTCCGAAAACAAGAAGACGAAGACGAAGAAGAAGAAGACGAAGAACAACAACAACAACAGGAACAGCAACATTTTAAAACATACACGCTGACTTGTTACGACATTCTGAATAACTGAAATGTTCTTCTAAATCTACATCGACCGGGCAACTGGTTGGGCAGTGATGTCACAACATTGAGTTTTCAGTGAGTTCCAACTACTTCACTGGCGCTCGAGAGATCTCGTTGAAATCAAATGTCGTGACGTCACCATCCAAATATTCGCCCGATCAAACACAGCTAGTGCCCGCTTAAGCTCGATTTTCACATGTACGGAAACGGCAACAGAAACGTCAAAAACCCTCGAAGTAGCGACATAGAAAGAATGTTTTCATGTGTCCTACGGAAATACCGTTTTCGTACATATGAAAAACGCTCTTTCTTCTTGCTACTAAATAGACTTTTGAGGCTTCCTTTGCCGTTTCCGTTTCCGTACTGAACTGCCAAATCCTGTCAGCTGATGATGAAAAGACCCTAACGGTTCGAGAACAGCCGACAACGCAGAATTCAGTAGTTGTCAGTTCTGGGATATGAAAGATTTCAGTTGGGTCCGATCCCCAGGATAGTTCTTACAGACAGTTATGTACTTATTGACTTGATTGTCTACATACTTTCATACCTTTCTATTTTCTGTATACCTATTATGCACTTTCAATCCCTTTACTTATTTACAAAGAAACATCTGTCTACTAGTTTTTATTTTGTTCCTTGAATTATGCACTTATTTATCTATTCAGTTATCTGTAATCACCGAGTCATGCACTGAATGAATACATTCCAAATCGCATATCAGTCCCCGACCCAGTTCCCCTCTACCCCCCACCTCCCGAGCCAGTTTAAGACTGCACCTACACATAAAGGTGGTCATGTTGCCCCAGGTCAATGAAAGAGTAAACATGTTAGGTAAACATTGCTATCCTAGTGACAACATCCATATCCCGGGTACACAGATCTGTCTAGACCATCAGGAGGTGTGAGACATCTTAAGCTTCCCCAGAGCTTCCTTAATCCTTGTGAACACATCGTTGCCGGAGACTCATTTCATGATATTTAAGACAGGATGCCTGTGTTTGTTCATAACATCCGCGGCTTCACGTTTTAAATACTATAGAATTCCATGCTCGCAAACAGGTTTAACGTACTCATCATCGTCATCATCGTTAGTCCGCGATAATAATAGATGGCTAGATAATTAGCCAATGGCAAGGAGATGATAATGATGGTGATAGTGATGGTGATGATAATGGTCGGTATTGTCGCGATGTGTGTCAAGGCACTCGACTGCAATTTCAAGAGGTCAAAACCCACACTCGGACGCACTCGACAACACTCACGCCAAATCACCGAGAAACTAGATAAATTAGTTTTTGTCAGACATGCAGGGCCACAATATGTATTAATATATAATCTATACTAATAAAAGTGAAACTTTACGACAATTGCAGCGCGCCTTTCGCTATTCCTCCGTTAATGCTGATTCGGTGGCCCTCAGATTTTATACAGCGCTTAGTATAGACCGTGGTCGTGTCCCCGGCACAGAAAATAAAATAAATAACAACTCGCGAAAACGTTTGTATTAGTTTCTAGGTTGCGACAAATTGGCGTTCGATCTATTTTTTCGGCAAATTAATGTAATTGAGATTGGTTCCGGTGATCTGTATCGCACTCACAAAACAACTTCCGGTTAGGTCTGGGTTGAATGATGAGATTGAGTTAGACTATCAAGTATGAAACTTTGTGTGTTCTCAATGTGCCTAGACTAGGAAAAAGAAATGGTCTGGAATTGGGAAATTGACGCTGCAGGGCCAAAAGTGCAGGTTTGTGTTTTCAATATATGCCTAGGAAAGTATATTTCTTTTCCATGAACACATGACGTTATCACTTCCTGCCATGTGTTCACTAACAAACAAACTAACCCGTGCGCAAATCAAAGCCATTTGACGGATGCTGGCGGGACGCGCAGGACGTCAAGGGATAGCGGTAAAACGTATCTAAAAACAAACAAACAAACAAAAATAAAATAAAGCTAAAGGAACAGGCAAAATGAAGCAGGTCCATAATAATCCCCAGAACTGAAACGAATAAATCGATTTATCCCGGGCAGGGCCGGGAACTCGGCTAGTATAATATAATTAGGGTATGTAATGAAACTGCTATGACAAAATCAATGTTCAATTCGGAACAATCAGTTATTCTTCAACGGCGACAGTCACATGACTCGCAGGTTAAATATTTATGAGGGTTATTTAACTCACAATTACATTCCCCACTTCTTATTTAACAAATAAGCATGTTATCTCTTCACTCCACCACTCATGCCAATTAAACTATAGCAGACAATCACGCTGTAATGACGGGGCTGCTTGGCGGTGGCTCTTGGTATCTTTCCTACAATGATTGGAACCTCCGCATTCCTGGTAGACAGAACAATAAGACAAAATGCTTTACCATTGGCTCGGTCAGAGAGATCTGACCGAGCCTTGTGGTTCTCGCTTTAGTGGACTAGGGTCCGGTACGTTATGGCTTGGAGCTATCTCTGTCATTAGCTCCTCGTACGTATAGTATTATCAGACTGCTCATCTGCGTTTTTACTCACGTCTGGCTTGAGAACCCAAACAGCCGGTCACTCCGCAAATGGATACAACATATCTGCGTGTGGCAAGCCACATAGGTTACAATGAGTTTTATTTGCCTAGACGTAGTGTAGTGTCCTTGAGCCGTTCTCGCGAGCAACATGAATTTAACCCGTGGCCTAGCACGGCATTTACAGTACTAACTCAGATCTTGACAGATATGATGATGGAGGTGGTGATGATGATGGCGATGGTGATGATGATGATGTTGATGGGGATGGTTAATGGTGATAATAACGGTGATAATAGTGATAATGATGGTAATGATGATGATGATGATGATGATGATGACAATGGTAATTATGACGATGGCTGTGGTGGTGGCGACGGTGGTGATGATGATCATGGTGATGAAAAAGGATGATGACAACGGCGACGACGTCTATGATGATAATGATGCTGATGATGATGATGATGTTGATGGTGATGATGATGATGTTGATAGTGATGATCTTGATACTTGATAAGATACCAGATTCTCAACATCACTTGCACGACTTACCGTAGAATGGCAGCAGTGTCAGTTATATAATACAGAAAGTTTCGTGAGAGAGTGTTGGCGGCGTCTGCACTCACAAGAATGTGACATTAAGAGCATTGCATATTATATATAAGTCATGTCATTATGCGAACTTGTACCGTATACAATTACTCGAACAGAGCTTATACAGCAAACTGCAAAATTCATATATTACGAACGTACGTAATTACAGACCAGGCTAAAGCTTTTCTCAAAGAGCAGCGCAGATATCAGAACTAAATCACTCACAGCCTTTAATAAGTTTAAACCTTGGTAATTGACGGGGTTAACAACGACGTGTGTTAATGATTTTGCCAACTGAAACATCAAACTGGAGTACTGCCTGCTGATAAATTATTTACATTTTCAAAAAAAAAAAACTCTTAATTAAACTATACCAAGAAATACCGAACAGAATGGAGAGATCTTTGATTCTCGTGAGGCTCAGCCTAAAGCTGTTGGCCCTAAATAAACACTGAAAAGAATCATTAGTATGTTTCATTTATGTTACCAAAATTAAAATGTACACGGCCATGAAAGGCTCCTAGGTTATTTTGAGTAAAAGTAATAATAAAATTCACAGGAGCCCAACTTTTTGTCTTTATTATATAATATTAGAGTTTTAAAGTTGTTTTCAGGAAATTAGTAAAAGTTCAAATCATCTGACAATTCTTCTAATGCTCCAAGTGTCCTTTATCTTTTCGACTAGACAAAAAATTTAATGATCACAAATCATTGCTGCCCGTACGTTAGAGCTACCACACAGAGCTATACAATAGACAAAAGAGGGCACTCCGTTGTGCTACCTGTCTTCCGTCCACTAAAAGATGGCGGCAATTCGCGTGGCCACCTAGGGCTGCGCCACTGCAGACAAAAGAAGGCCAGCGACTATTAATTACAGCCCAAACTAACGGTACACAACAAGTGCACACGATCTTTCAACCTTTTTTGCCTCCTTTGGTCTCATTTCGAGGCACTATTCGGTGCCGACTGACATGACCTATTTCTCACTTTAGGGTAGCCACACAAAGGCCACCGAATTCGGTCACCGAGCCACTAGGCGCTTTAGGTGAGAAGAATTGCACTATATAATTTCAACAACTGCACACAGAGCCCACCTAGATTCGGTCCGTTTATGTAGTGCAATTCTTCTCACCTAAAGCGCCTAGTGGCTCGGTGACCGAATTCGGTGGCCTTTGTGTGGCTGCCCTTAGTCTGTCTCTAGGGCTCCCTGACCTACTCTCACGTTCTCCAAAATACGGTGGGATACCGCAGTAGTTCTCAACCTACAAAAACACATGTTCCTGCAAATACATGCCTCATGGTCTTCCACCACAACTCAGATTCGATTGACTAACCATGGTCAATGGAATTGAGCAAAAGAAAATTAAGTTAGTAATAGTAAATAGTAATAATTGACTTGTATAGCGCTCAAATCCACGAAAAAACGATGTGCCGTAAGACGCTGAATTAAAATTAGAAACTGGATTAACACAAGATCAATTCACCACGCTCCCACTCACAAACACCAACGAACATTTGATCTACTCAGTGGTGGCCAATGGGAAGTGTCTGCAGATCTAGAAGGCAGCAAGAAATTTTTTCCCATTCCAACAACAAAGAAGCCTGACCTGGTGTTATGGAGCGAAGAAGAGAAAGAGGACATAATGCAGACGGTCTTGGCGCGGCTGGATGAGCTGGTAACGTGGTCGAGGATGAAATTCAAAGCCAAGAAGTCCAGGAGCCTGACCTTGCACAAAGGAAAGCAGAAGCAACAGAAGTTCACGATCGCGGGGGAGAAGATACCCACAGTGAAAGATGAGCCTGTTAAGAGTTTAGGTCGATGGTATGCGGGAGCACTGAATGACAAGAGCCGTGGCGTGGCTATCATGAAACAAGCAGAGGATGGCCTGAAAGCCATTGACAAGACTAGGCTGCCAGGAAAGTACAAGATATGGTGTCTTCAGTTCGCCCTATACCCGCGGCTTGCATGGCCACTGACAATGTACGAAGTCGCCTTGTCAAGAGTTGAAATGATAGAGAGAGCGTGTAACAACTTCATCAGAAAGTGGCTAGGCCTATCACGAACAATTAACACATCAGCCCTGTACAGGCAGAAAGGCGCGCTCCAGGTGCCACTCACTTCAATCGTGGAGATCTACAAGGCAGGAAAGATCAGGACGGTGATGATGCTGAGGGAGTCGAAGGACCATAAGATCAGCGACAACCCACCGGATGTCAGAACGGTAAGAAAATGGAGGGCGGAGGACGCGGCTGATGAGGTCATCTCTGTGTTGAAGCATGGCGACATTGTTGGCCCTGCACAGGCAGACAGGCTGGGGCTGGGTAGTGGTGACTTCAAGCCCTTTGGGAAAATGTCACAGAAGGAGAGAAGATCAGCTGCAGCAGGGCAGGTGCGAAAGATGGAGGCGGAGAGGCGGGAAGTTCATCTAGTTCAGTGTGCTCAGCAAGGACAAGTGACGAGTTGGGAGGAGCATGTAGTGGAAAGAAAGATTGGGTGGAGTGAGGTATGGGAGTGGAATACTTCAAGGCTGAGCTTCCTTCTTCGGGCTACCTACGACGTTCTGCCTTCACCGGTGAACCTGGTCAGATGGAAGGCCCAGGAAGATGACAAGTGCAGGTGCGGAAAGCTAGGAACCATGAAACATATCCTCTCAAACTGCCACTTAGCGCTAAACAGATACACGTGGAGGCACAATGAGGTGCTCAAGATTCTCACAAAGACAGCAAAGGAGCAGGTGAATGAGGGAAAGTACGCTCCTAAATCGCAGGACCACGGACTGAGAAAGATCACGTTCGTGCTGCAAGGAAGTAAGGTGCCTGAAAGAGAGAAGACAAGCAAAGCCCTTGCTGACGAAAGTGGTGGCCAATGGGAAGTGTCTGCAGATCTAGAAAGCAGCAAGAAATTTTTTCCCATTCCAACAACAAAGAAGCCTGACCTGGTGTTATGGAGCGAAGAAGAGAAAGAGGTACATCTGGTAGAGCTGACGGTGCCTTATGAAGATAATATCAAGGCAGCACACGAGAGGAAGGAGAGCCGCTACGAAGCTCTTGTCGAAGAGTGCGCGGAGGCGGGATGGAAGGTATCGCATTTCCCAGTCGAGGTCGGGTGTAGAGGCTTCATTGCAGACAGCGTCAGCAGGTGGATGAGAGTGGCTGGACTTGGCCCAAAGAAAGGAAATGCCATGAGGAAAGATCTACAAAAGACCGTAGAAAGAGCAAGCCATTGGATCTGGTTGAAGAGAGAGGATACCACCTGGAATGAGTCCTGACGGTTGACAGTAGAGGCACACAGTCGAACTGGCAAGGAGACCTCACATCAGTGAGGGGGCTCGGTGCGTCATTAAAATAGCTGTAGAGAGGTAGAGCCCGAAACAGCGACGCATTCTCTCCTGATGATCTCCACGCCAGAATCCGGTCTGCGGAGCATTCGGCTGTCAGCAGCTCAGGGGGCTGTTTTCAAACTACTTATCACCTGTGGCAGGTGAATGCCACTGACATCCTGGAAAGACAGGACGACAACCCGGAGTGACGGGTGGACATCGGGAGAGACCGAGGACGTCGGGAGAGACCGACGGTGGCAGGGGCTAACAACCCATGTCACTGTATTCACTGTTACGTCAACCACAAGTAAAGACAGCCCCAGGATCCACCGAGAGGGGGGAGTTGAGGATGGATCCAAAAGGATTGACCCTATGGATAACGACCCAAGCATGAAAAGGACAATGACCAATGATCAACGAGAAAACAGCTCCATTTGCGGGCAGTGCGGCAGGAGTTTCGGCACTTGGCGGGGAATGAGAGTGCATCAAGGGAGAGCCTGTTTGAGGGAGAGAAGACAGTGCGGATCGACATATCGTAAGACGCGAAGCAAATCATCCCAGGATGAAAACCACAGCGGAGAGATTAGTGCTTCGGTCAACTCTTCTTCTGTCCAGGTCCAGGTCGGTGCAGATCCGACAACCCAGGAACCAGGGTCAAGAAAGCCGAGAATTCTGTGGCCTGCTGCCAACAAGAAGGACAAATACAAAATACTGGAAAAGAAAGTCAAAGAGAAACTGAAAGAATCCAAGAAGAAGGCCAGCATAGGAGATGCCAAAGAGATGTTAGGTCTGTTTGCAAACATCATCTACGAGACAGCAATGGAAGAGTTTGACAGCTGCGAGAGTAAGAAGAAAACACCGGCGAAGGCGGGAGGGCCGAGTAGAAGGCAGAGAGCTCTGGCGCAAATCAGAAAACAGAAAAGGGACCTGCAGAAGCAGAGAAAAAGTGCACCAACAGACCAGGAAGAAGGCCTGAAAATCTTGTATGAAGACCTAAAAAAGAGGAGCAGAGACCTGCAGAGGCAAGAAAGAAGGTGCAGCAGGCGAAAGGAACGCAAAAGAGCACGGGAGCAGTTTTTGAAAAACCCTTATGAGGCAGCCAAGAAGTTATTCACAGAAGCACGAAGCGGGAAGCTGACTTGCACAAAAGAGGAGCTGGATGCTCACGTCAGGCAGACATACAGCGATCCCAAAAGTAATGAGCCGCTACCGGACATGAGAGGCCTGAAGCGACCGACCGCCCCTGGCGTGAGCTTCCGACTGGGACCGTTCACCGAGAAGGAAGTGGACGATTTTGTCAAAAGAGCAAGAGCCAAAAGCGCACCCGGGGGCGATGGAGTGTCCTACAGGGTTTTTAAGTATTGCGGCGAACTAAGACACATTCTGTACGTATTGCTGAGGGACCTGTGGGATGATAAGGAGCTTGTCGACGACTGGTGCAAAGCGGAAGGTGTATACCTACCGAAGGAACAGGATGCAGAAAGCATCGGACAATTTCGCCCTATCTCCATCATCAATGTGACGTGCAAGATCTTCATGGGTATACTTGCGAGGAGGGTTGTTGCTTATTTGCAGGGCAATGGCTACGTGGACGAAAGCGTCCAGAAAGCAGGAGTGCCAGGGATGCCGGGCTGCATTGAGCATGCTTTCACGATTTGGGAGGCAATTCAGGATGCCAAGAAAGCCAAAAGTAACCTGAACGTGGTCTGGTTGGATCTGGCGAATGCCTATGGGTCAGTACCCCACAAACTGCTGATGAAAGCAATGGAATTCTTCTACATCCCGCGCAAGGTGCAAGACATCATGAACGAGTACTACAGCAAATTCCAGATGCGATTCTCAACAGAAGAATTCACAACTGAGTGGCACCGTTTGGAGATCGGTATAGCAGCTGGCTGCACGATTTCGGTCATCTGGTTCATCCTAGTGATGGAGATGCTCTTGAGGTCAGCAGGCTTAAGTGAAGAAGAGGCAGAAGTAAGAGCACCGAAGAAGGCATTCATGAATGATGTGACTCTGCTGACAAAAGATGCGGACATAATGCAGACGGTCTTGGCGCGGCTGGATGAGCTGGTAACGTGGTCGAGGATGAAATTCAAAGCCAAGAAGTCCAGGAGCCTGACCTTGCACAAAGGAAAGCAGAAGCAACAGAAATTCACGATCGCGGAGGAGAAGATACCCACAGTGAAAGATGAGCCTGTTAAGAGTTTAGGCCGATGGTATGCGGGAGCACTGAATGACAAGAGCCGTGGCGTGGCTATCATGAAACAAGCAGAGGATGGCCTGAAAGCCATTGACAAGACTAGGCTGCCAGGAAAGTACAAGATATGGTGTCTTCAGTTCGCCCTATACCCGCGGCTTGCATGGCCACTGACAATGTACGAAGTCGCCTTGTCAAGAGTTGAAATGATAGAGAGAGCGTGTAACAACTTCATCAGAAAGTGGCTAGGCCTATCACGAACAATTAACACATCAGCCCTGTACAGGCAGAAAGGCGCGCTCCAGGTGCCACTCACTTCAATCGTGGAGATCTACAAGGCAGGAAAGATCAGGACGGTGATGATGCTGAGGGAGTCGAAGGACCATAAGATCAGCGACAACCCACCGGATGTCAGAACGGCAAGAAAATGGAGGGCGGAGGACGTGGCTGATGAGGTCATCTCTGTGTTGAAGCATGGCGACATTGTTGGCCCTGCACAGGCAGACAGGCTGGGGCTGGGTAGTGGTGACTTCAAGCCCTTTGGGAAAATGTCACAGAAGGAGAGAAGATCAGCTGCAGCAGCAGGGCAGGTGCGAAAGATGGAGGCGGAGAGGCGGGAAGTTCATCTAGTTCAGTGTGCTCAGCAAGGACAAGTGACGAGTTGGGAGGAGCATGTAGTGGAAAGAAAGATTGGGTGGAGTGAGGTATGGGAGTGGAATACTTCAAGGCTGAGCTTCCTTCTTCGGGCTACCTACGACGTTCTGCCTTCACCGGTGAACCTGGTCAGATGGAAGGCCCAGGAAGATGACAAGTGCAGGTGCGGAAAGCTAGGAACCATGAAACATATCCTCTCAAACTGCCACTTAGCGCTAAACAGATACACGTGGAGGCACAATGAGGTGCTCAAGATTCTCACAAAGACAG
The DNA here is from genome assembly GCA_963931925.1 of Onchidella celtica. Lineage (NCBI taxonomy): Eukaryota > Metazoa > Mollusca > Gastropoda > Systellommatophora > Onchidiidae > Onchidella > Onchidella celtica. The sequence continues at coordinate 39,501,518 of OZ007579.1, read as the reverse complement.
CAAAGGAGCAGGTGAATGAGGGAAAGTACGCTCCTAAATCGCAGGACCACGGACTGAGAAAGATCACGTTCGTGCTGCAAGGAAGTAAGGTGCCTGAAAGAGAGAAGACAAGCAAAGCCCTTGCTGACGAAAGTGGTGGCCAATGGGAAGTGTCTGCAGATCTAGAAGGCAGCAAGAAATTTTTTCCCATTCCAACAACAAAGAAGCCTGACCTGGTGTTATGGAGCGAAGAAGAGAAAGAGGTACATCTGGTAGAGCTGACGGTGCCTTATGAAGATAATATCAAGGCAGCACACGAGAGGAAGGAGAGCCGCTACGAAGCTCTTGTCGAAGAGTGCGCGGAGGCGGGATGGAAGGTATCGCATTTCCCAGTCGAGGTCGGGTGTAGAGGCTTCATTGCAGACAGCGTCAGCAGGTGGATGAGAGTGGCTGGACTTGGCCCAAAGAAAGGAAATGCCATGAGGAAAGATCTACAAAAGACCGTAGAAAGAGCAAGCCATTGGATCTGGTTGAAGAGAGAGGATACCACCTGGAATGAGTCCTGACGGTTGACAGTAGAGGCACACAGTCGAACTGGCAAGGAGACCTCACATCAGTGAGGGGGCTCGGTGCGTCATTAAAATAGCTGTAGAGAGGTAGAGCCCGAAACAGCGACGCATTCTCTCCTGATGATCTCCACGCCAGAATCCGGTCTGCGGAGCATTCGGCTGTCAGCAGCTCAGGGGGCTGTTTTCAAACTACTCATCCTCATACCTCGGAAACCAGAAAGGGCATCGTTCAGTTTCAAAGAAAACAGTCCTGAAGAAATCAGTTTTCAGCCTGTATTTAAATGGGACATTTTTTTTTCATTTTTCCCCAGTATCAACGAGACTCAGTACCACACACAGTAACAATATCAACTCATCCTCTATCTTGTTTAATTTCACAGTATACACCAGGAGAAGGGGTGAACGAACGGGAGGGCAAGGGGGTAGGGGGTGAAGAAAGGCATAATAAGAGGACAAAAATGTCATAATGAATGATTAATAACGACTATTACAAAATTTAATTTCCGGTGCCTGGAAACGATATATGAAAACTCTTGTAAATTTGCAATACGGTCTCACTGTGAATCTAATATTTTTTACTGTCAAGAAGCCAAAACCACATCTGCCGTACTGGATTATTGGGATTTATTGTAGTGTGTCTTTTTCCTAGATTGAGCGGGATGGATTAAGATCGATTTTCATAAAAAACTGTTGGCTTGATTTCAAATCTTGCTTAGGCTCATAATTACTTACATGTGCGAAACATTCCTTGAACGGAAAAGCCACGGGCATATTATAATAACCAGCTTGAAAGCCGAGCAGCCCTGCGCGAACCCCCCCCCCCCCCCACCCCATCACTGCCGTGCCCGTCATTTTCTTCTACAACCCCCCCCTCCCTCCCCAACCCATCACTGCCGTGCCCGTCATTTTCTTCTACAACCCCCCCCCCCCACCCCATCACTGCCGTGCCCGTCATTTTCTTCTACAACCCCCCCCTCCCTCCCCAACCACTGCCTCGCCGGTCCGTTTCTACCCCAAAAACCACGGAGGAGGGCCTGGGCTAGAGCCCAAAAAGCCCATACCTTAATCCGGCACTGCGTACACTCAGTGAACAATACTCCATGCCTTAAAGACACAACGCTGTACATGGTCTGGCTGGCGTTTTGTACAGTTTAGTATCGCAGAAATTTAAACCAAACCATTTGGTTAAATTATCATCTTTTACAAACGCGCCAAGAAGCACACGGGACACTCGAAATCAGTCTTGCAGTGAAAAACGAGTTCCATGCATAAAGTTTAGAGAAAAAATATGAGCCCAAACAAACTTTGAAATTATCCAAAAGAAAGTTTGCGAGAAAATCGTTGTTGATTGCCCTCATTTCTGAAAAAGAGCACTATAAACACACTTTGAAATCTAGATGGAGTTGTTTATTATTGTTGTTATTGTAGCTGTTGTTGTTAACTTTGTGGGTGTGTTTATACCTGAGTCCAGAGATCACCATTTCTTTGACACATATTAATGTTTTTCTCTACGTTTTCCTAACTGTGACCGGATGCAAATATGATTTTTTTTCCTTCAATTTTTTTTTTCTGTTTTATCTCACATTTCATGCCAAACATTGATATCTGCCGGCAAATCTTCTCCGATATCACCCGAAAAAAAAACGAAAAGAAATATCCTGTCACATCATGACAATTGAAGACAAGTGGATAGTTGTGTTTTTCACTGCTAAATGCCCGTGGGCAGGTTAAATGGACACAATTATTGTCATGGACATCGGAAATGACGTGTGTATGGTGAGAAAAGTTCTGGCAGCACAGAAACGAGGCAGTAAATGAGGGCTATGATTGGCCACGCTATCAAGTGTCATGCATTTCTCCATTTTTTTTTTTGCCATGTTCGGACAATCGGAAGCCATTTTTGTGTGCAAAATTTGACCAGGAAGTCCAAACTACGCTGTTTCTGGGGGCGATAATTTAGGCGAAACGTCATGGCCTCGCGTGAAGACAAGAGAGACAATGGTTAAAGCACAGAATACTGGCCACACACACAGAGAAGGAACTGCGCACGCATACAGACATACACACTAACAAATTAACACATGAAAAAGATTGGCAATCTTTCTGTAATTCTCACTCGATACGTACGTGCGCATATTTGCACATTCATACGAAAGTAGATATTAGATGAAAAACTATCTACACTGTCTTTGAAATTTTTAAGACGACAGAGAGACTAGAAAGTAGAAGGACTACAGGAAGGAAAATTTCTCGACTGTAAAACCCTTCATCAACATGCCTGGCCAGCGGGAAGACATTAGCCCAAATTCGCACAATGATGAAAGAATGGATGAAAACAGAAAGGCCGTAAAATCCAAGGGTGGAAAACCTGGTGTCGTCTTCAAGCTTGGATGATTCTAAAAAGAGGAAAAGGGGGTCGGGGGAACAATAGGGATGTTGTCGAGGACACGGTGGTCTAGAGGCATGGCGCTCGCCTCTCATGCCGAAGGTACCTGGTTTGAATCCCGGTCGATGCAAGCATCTTGGAATTTTGGGATTTTTTTCATATTTTTCTGTCCCTGATTGTAGCGTCCCACTAGTTGAACGATCGATATTTTTCTTCCCCCTGCATGACGCGTCTCACTCGGCGCCCCCCCCCCCCTCTCGCCAGCAAGGCCGGTATTTCCCTTTGATGTCGCTGTGTGGCTTGTTTGTCTCACTGTAGAAAATCTAGAGCGTCTGGAAGATTCTGCAGTGTCCGAGATTACGCTAGGTCGACCTTGAGTGATGTAATGCTGTGACGTGTCTGTGTACGATTGGGTGGCCTGTATGTGTCCCGAACGATCTAGGTCTGTCTCGTGCTTATGGGGCGGTAAAGCCGCTTCCTGAACGTTCCTGGACAGAATATATATAAGGAGGGCCAGGCGAGCAGGAGGTGTGCAAATCGTGGGTGAAAATCGTAAGGTGCAAATCGTAGGTGTGTAAATCCAGTTGTAGTAGAAGTGTAGTGCCTTCCCTGATAGGTGTAAGTAACTTGTGGATATCAGCTCGTGTTTACAGTTATTAAAGTTAGTATTAATTGTTCATCGGATCCTGTCATTTATTTCTACAACAGTTCGAGACAGTTTCGTTTTTTAAGGGGTAAACGATCAGTTCATCTGACTCTCCCCATCATAACGTGCTGAAATTTGCATCAACTGTTACATATTGGGGGCTCGTCCGGGATCCGATCAGATCAGAACAGATTCAATTCAGACCATCGAAGTGTTTCTAAAGTACAGTAAATTGTGTAAAGATCATCGAGGATATCCACAACATGTCAGAGGCTATTGGAAGGCTTGGCCAGGAAGCAGACGCCTTGGAGCTCACTGGGAAGGAGAGACAGGACTACATCCGTGAAGGCCTAAGGGAGGAAAGAGAGAGGCAAGAGCGCATGGAGCAACTGAAGATAGAGGCTCAACGAGAGGCTCAAGAGAAGGAGGCTCAACGACAGGCTCAGGAGAAGGAGGCGGAACGACAGGCTCAGCTGGAAAGAGAAAAGATGAACCACGAGTTGGAGATGGAGAGGATCCGCCATCAGCGTGGAGGCGAGTCGACGCAGGGGACCAGCGACCACGCCAGTTCCAAGAGACCCAAGCTACCTGCATTTCAGGATGGGAAGGACGACCTTGATAGCTGGCTACTTCGTTTTGAGAGGTTTGCCGAGACAGCGGACTGGCCCAGATCCACCTGGACGACATCACTGTCTGCCCTGCTGACTGGGAGAGCTCTGGAGTGCTTCTGTCGATTGCCGATTGATGAGGCCAAGGACTACGACAAAGTCAAGGAAGCTTTGCAGAAGAGGTATAACCTGTCAGAAGACGGTTACAGACTCATGTTCAGACAAGGTAAGCCTGAAGATGGAGAAGATGTCGGGATGTTTCTTACTAGGATCAAGACTTGTTTAGAGAGGTGGATAAAGCTATCAAAGACGGAGAAGACCTACGAGGGAGTGAGGGACCTGTTCGTAAGAGAGCAGTTTATGGATGTTTGCCCACCAGACCTTGCGACCCATGTGAGGGAGAGGAAGCCAAAGACGCTACAGGACGTCGCAGACTCAGCGGAGGCGTTCCTGGTAGCGAGGAACCGGACACTCAGAGGGAGCGCCAGACTGCAAAGCCGGCCAGTGCGACGGAGTCCCAACGGAGACAGAAGCCCACAGGTCTGCCATAGGTGCCAGAGGCCGGGACATAAGGCGACGGAGTGTCGTACCAAGATAAACGACAAAGGTGAGTTGAAATGTTACCTTTGTGGAAAGCCAGGCCACGTTCGGAGAATGTGTCCAGCCCAGAAGGATACGGGGCGAGGCAAGCCGAACAAGGCGGCGGCGGCCGTAATTATAGCGGCGGACGAGTCGTCGAGACAGGATGCGACGACGGCTGACACCAGCATCAACGTTCAAGCGGTAATGAAGGACGGGAAGCTCCAGTTAGCAGTGCCTGTTACGTGCGGAGGATGCAGTGACGGAAGGACCGTGGAGAAGCTGAAGTTACCAGTGATGAAGGGCTTGATTGGAAATCGAGCAGCAGACGTCCTAAGAGATACCGGCTGTGAAGGTGTAGTGGTGCGGCGATCACTGGTGGACGACGGACAGCTCACCGGTGGGAAGAAACTCATCGCGAGGATCGATAACTCCTTGCTAGCGGCGGAGGAAGCCATCATCGACGTGAGAACGCCTTACCTGACGGGCAGAGTGACGGCACTGTGTCTCCCGGAGACCATCTGCGACCTAGTAGTCGGGAACGTGGACGGAGCGAAGGACCCGTACGACCCTGATACCGAGGTGATGGTAGGAGCGGTGACCACGAGGGCCCAGGAGAAGAGGAAGGACCAGTCTACGTCGCTGAGGGTGCCGAGGGCAGAACGGCACGCGGGAGTGGATAGGAAGGAACTCATCCGACTCCAGGAAGAAGACCAAGACCTCAAGAAGTTGGGGCAGAAGAAAATTCCGACCAACAGAGGCAACAAGTCCGTACACTTCGAGAAACACGGAGGTGTACTATACCGGATTTATAGGGACATAAGACAGGCTACGATTACAAGACAAGTGGTACTACCCGAGAAACTGAGGGAGTATGTACTGAGCGTTGCCCATGATTCTATCGTCGGAGGACATCTCGGCGTGAAGAAAACGAAGGACAGGGTGATGAGCAACTTTTACTGGCCTGGTATTGAAGGTGACGTCGCGAGATACTGCCGCTCATGTGACATCTGCCAGAGAACAGTGAACAAGGGAACGACTTCTAAGGTGCATTTGCAGAGTATGCCAGTGGTAGACATCCCATTTAGGAGATTGGCCGTGGACCTGGTAGGACCTATTGATCCCCCAAGTGAAGGCGGACATCGGTATATCCTGGTATACGTAGACTACGCTACTCGTTACCCTGAAGCGACCCCCTTGAAGAAGATTGACGCAGAGACAGTAGCAGAAGCCTTAGTAAATATCTACAGCCGTTTGGGTGTGCCCGAGGAGATCTTATCTGATCAAGGGATTCAATTCATGTCGGACGTCATGAAGGAAACGAACAGACTACTGGGAATTCGACAGTCGACCACCACAGTCTACCACCCTATGTGCAACGGGCTGGTGGAGCGATTTAACGGCACACTGAAGAAGACCTCGAGGCGACTGTGCGCGGAGCAACCTAAGCAGTGGCACCGATACATTAACCCGCTGCTCTTCGCGTATCGTGAAGTTACCCAAGAATCGACAAAGTTCGCCCCATTCGAGTTACTGTATGGAAGAACGGTGAGAGGACCGATGCACATCTTGCGAAAATTATGGACCAAGGACGTAGAGGAGCCGGAGACAAAGACCAGTTACCAGTACGTCATGGAACTACGCGAGCGGCTGGAGGACACGTGGAAGTTAGCGACGGAAGAGCTCTCAAAGGCACAAGGTAGACAGAAAACCTACTACGACCGGAAGGCTCGAGAGAGGAAGTTCCGCCCTGGCGATGAAGTTTTAGTACTGCTGCCGACAAACGCCAACAAACTCTTAGTCCAGTGGAAGGGACCATACAAGGTAGTCTCGGTTGTCGGTGTCAACGACTACAAAGTCAAGATGGGTGTGAAAGAGAAGACATTGCACGCTAACCTTCTCAAGAGGTATATCCCCAGGACTACACCAGCGACGACGCAAGCAGCAGCAGCGGCAATGGGACCGGCATCTGTCGTGAACGAGATGTGTGAGATTAACGACGGCAGGAGCGACACCACACCTGGAGATGTCGACGCTATGATGGACGACGACGGTGATGGTGCTGGGACTGTGCTGGCAGAGGACGACGTGATGGACGAGAGTCAACCTGTGGAGTCAGCTGGCATGACAGTCATCGAGGACTGCGACCTGGAAGGCGACAACGGTGGAATGACGGAGGACCTTGCCGACCTAGGGAGCTGTGACCAGAAGGAAGGCTCCGAAGATGTCCAATATGGAACGCAGCTGTCGCCGGAACAACGTCAACAACTCGGCGACGTGGTGAAGGAGTATCAATGCATCTTCACCAATCTCCCCGGATGCTGCCAGTTAGGCGAACATCGCATCGACCTGACATCAGAGGTACCTGTTCGGCAACGGCCATATCCGGTGCCCTATGCTATGCGCGACTCCTTGAAGGAGGAGCTCAGTACCATGGAAAGGTTGGGCATCATACGCAGGAGCTCATCAGCTTATGCTTCACCGGTTGTTGTCGTCAAGAAGAAGGATGGATCCAATCGAGCCTGCATCGACTACAGGAGGCTGAACAAGATCACTGTGTTCGACCCTCATCCGACAGCAGCCCCATCGGAGGTGTTCCAGAGTCTGTCGAGAGGAAGAATATTCTCTCGGATCGACTTGAGCAAGGGATACTGGCAAGTGCGAGTCCTGGAACAAGACATTCCCAAGACAGCGTTCGTCACCATGGGCGAACATTACGAATTCACCCGGATGCCCTTCGGGATGATGAACTCAGGAGCTACACTGAACAGGATCGTGAAGCCATTGATCCAGGGACTGAACAATGTGACAGCGTATGTAGACGACCTGCTGATCCATACAGAGACATTCGACGAGCATGTGAAGGCTCTCAAGGAATTGCTGCAGAGGATGGACCAAGCTGGATTAACTGCAAGACCATCCAAGTGCCTGATTGGAACGTCTGAAGTGGACTTTGTTGGACACTCAGTGGGAAAGGGTATGATTGGCTTGTTAGAAGAAAATGTGTGTAAGGTGCGGGATGCACCCAGACCCACCACTAAAAAGGAAGTGAAAGCATTTTTAGGACTGGTGGGATATTACCAAGAATTTGTACCTAACTTTGCAGCGATTGCAGCACCACTGTCTGATCTGCTTAGAAAGGGTCAGCCCAATGTAGTTCAGTGGGAAGAAGTGCAGGAGAAAGCGTACACTTCTTTGAAGAATGCCATTGTTTCCAAACCCGTGTTATGTTTGCCAGATTTTTCAAAAGAATTTGTTCTAGCAACTGATGCATCAGATCGCGGGTTGGGTGCTGCTCTTATGCAGGAATATGAGGGAAAGTTGTATCCTGTGGCATACGCCAGTCGTAAGCTATTGCCTCGTGAGACGAAATATTCAGTCTCAGAGCGAGAATGCCTAGCCATCGTTTGGGCGGTAAAGAAGTTTACTTTGTATTTGTATGGTAAGGAGTTTGTGCTCCAGACTGACCATAGGTCATTAGAGTATTTGAATTCTGCCAGATTTGACAGCCCAAAGCTATTACGATGGAGTCTATTTTTACAGTCATATAGATTCAGGATTAGGTATGTCAAGGGCAAGGAAAATGTCGGCGCCGACTTCCTGAGTAGAGTGTTTTGAATAGTACAAGTTCAGTGAGATGTATTGTAACCCAGAGTTTTGCCTGTTAAATATGTTTCTGGGATGACTGTGTTGTAATGTAATGGCATATCTGAATGAGTATTGAATTATTGGCCGGCAGAGAGCCACTATGTATTAGTCATATTTTGATGTTTTCATTATTTGTTACCAATGAGACTTAATGTAATTTTTGAAGACTGTAACCCAAATGGGAACTGCGAGCAAGCAGAGATTTTGTACGTTGCATTGATGTAATTTACGAGTGGCCTAAGCTTGGGCAGTATCGGTATTGCTTTGTTATAATTTGTTTGATCTGATATGATGAAGTTAGACCCTGATCAGTGGTCGATATGTGTTGGCATTTTTGCCATTGTATCTATGAGTTTATGCATTTGGTTTTTAGGACAATCATTGTTATGCATAACGTTTATGTGCTGTGGTTCGTGCACGAAGCATTTTGTACTCGATGGCCATCGTTTCACCATGGTATGATTTTTAATAGTATCATTGACATCGTTTCACCACAGTGGTGGTATTGTATTGTTTATAATAGTAGGTCTACTGTTGACCAGGTTTTGTAATGGTACTGCAATGATATTGTAATGAGATTGTATTAGTGTTATAAGGATACTATGGTTATTGTATTGTACTTAGGATATTGGGAAGGCACCTAGTACATTATTAGCAATGTCTATTGTAAGATTGGAAATGATAAGTATTGTATGATAGTGTAGACGCTTTATGATGTAGATAGTTGAAGAATGTTCAACTTAAATTGGGGAGTTGTGTAGCGTCCCACTAGTTGAACGATCGATATTTTTCTTCCCCCTGCATGACGCGTCTCACTCGGCGACCTTCCTTCCCCCCCTCTCGCCAGCAAGGCCGGTATTTCCCTTTGATGTCGCTGTGTGGCTTGTTTGTCTCACTGTAGAAAATCTAGAGCGTCTGGAAGATTCTGCAGTGTCCGAGATTACGCTAGGTCGACCTTGAGTGATGTAATGCTGTGACGTGTCTGTGTACGATTGGGTGGCCTGTATGTGTCCCGAACGATCTAGGTCTGTCTCGTGCTTATGGGGCGGTAAAGCCGCTTCCTGAACGTTCCTGGACAGAATATATATAAGGAGGGCCAGGCGAGCAGGAGGTGTGCAAATCGTGGGTGAAAATCGTAAGGTGCAAATCGTAGGTGTGTAAATCCAGTTGTAGTAGAAGTGTAGTGCCTTCCCTGATAGGTGTAAGTAACTTGTGGATATCAGCTCGTGTTTACAGTTATTAAAGTTAGTATTAATTGTTCATCGGATCCTGTCATTTATTTCTACAACAGTTCGAGACAGTTTCGTTTTTTAAGGGGTAAACGATCAGTTCATCTGACTCTCCCCATCATAACGTGCTGAAATTTGCATCAACTGTTACACTGATCTTATGGTAGATAGGATCGAGCACCTAGAGGGAAAATTCGGATGGTCCGTGTGCACGTTGCGCACGTTAAAAATACCTTGGCAGTTGAAAATCCTGGGCAAGATTCTAAAAAAACTAATAAATAACATGACAAGGGAAACACAAAACAGGAAACGTGAGGGGTAAATGCCAAGGGCAGCGAACCTCCTATAATAAAGACCTCAAACATGGATGAGGAAGACATCAGACAAGAAAGGACTGGAAGTCATTGCCGGAGGGCTACATATCCTGCAGTGGATGGACAATGCCTTGGTGAAAGGTGAAAGGTAAAAGATGAAAAGACAGAAATTCCTTCACTTCTAGTCTCTTCCCCTCCCTGTATGTATATTTCTAGGTTGTCTATTCACTACCCTCCTTCTTACTTGTCACCTCCAAATGCTCACAAACGCTTCTTCAGCTTTTCCCAACCCTCATCTAATAAATAACAGAAATGCTTGACCTATTTTTGGGGGGCAAATTTGTATTAGACATCCACCAAATGATAAGAACTGACAACCAGAGCAACAGCGGAAACAACTATAATGGCAGCAAGGACTGATACAACAACAACAACAACAGAAGCAGGGCACCAGCAACAACAACCACCACCACCAACAACAACAATCATAACAACAATAACAGTAGCAACAACAAAACAGCAGGAGCAGCAACGACTGCAACAACAACAAAACAACAAGAGCCGCAGCCCCAACAACAACAGCAATAGCAATCAACAACGATAACAAAACAGCAATAACAGCGGCAACAACAACAATAACAATCAACAACAACAGCAACAACAAAAATGTTCCATAACACAAAAGAATAAAACAAAAATGATAACATTTTTGCCCAGTTCTCAGTTCAGTTAGAATCACAGATTTCTGTGAAAGGAAAATTCTACTTGGCCAGTGTGCCACAGATACTGTTTCCCGCACCTGCAGTTTCTCCTCCTCCTACTCAGAACCCCCCTCCCCCTTTCTCCTAGCGTCTGATACTCCCGTCTCCCACCCCTGTTCTCTTCTCTCTGAAAATCTCAGAACGCGGTGGATACATTAGATTTGAGCCCAATTACGTCCACAGTCGGGAGAAATGGCCACTGAGGTGCGTCTGCCAACAGAGTGCCACACACAGCCACGCGCTGAGACAGACTCCCCAAGGAGCTCAACACTGCATTCATCTATAAGTAGTACGCCGCCAGATTTGAGAGCTCTTTCACATAATCCTTGGGTGGGTGTGTGTGGGTGGGTGGGTAAGGGGGGGGGTGCAGGGGTGCAGGCAGGCCCGTGCAATGCTGGTAAGGCGTCCAAGCCAGATGGGAAATGTTGCCCCCCCCCCCCCCCCAACTGTTTCAAACTGGTCATTAACTATTTTTTTATTTTAATCTTTCATGAACCTCCCAGAAAATATCAATATTTGTACCGAAGTTCCCAACTTAACCCCCCTTACAAAATCTACTGTCTTTACCGACCCCCCCCCTCCCCATAGGCCTCTACTAGGGAGAGCAGCAGCCCCTTCCCTTCAAAATCGTAGTCTCAAGCCAAGTTGCTCACCTGTTCCGCCCCCCTCCCCCCCTCCCCTCCCCCTACCTTTCTGCTGGAGTCAGGGGCAAAGGTACCCATTTCTATCATAAGCTCTCCCCCTTCCCTCGCCCTCCCTCCCCCCTCCCCTCCCCCTACCTTTCTGCTGGAGTCAGGGGCAAAGGTACCCATTTCTATCATAAGCTCTCCCCCTTCCCTCGCCCCCCCCCCCCCCCAACCACACAAACTCTTCAACCCCACATAACATACCGTTACAACAAATGCAATGGCATTCACTGCATCATTTCTCTCCCGCTCCTCCCTCTACCCCTCCCCCCCCCCGCCCCCCGAAAAAATCCCTGCCCACCCTCCCACCCAAGTGTTCTCATTGCAAACCCCAACCAAAAATGATCGAACATGAAAAATCCGCCTTGGGTGTTTTTTTATTTTATTTTTGCGCACTGTCACATCCATTCTTAGCGCCAGATTAAATCAACAGCTCTTTTGTGGAGTAATGCAGACTTAACACAAGACAGGAAAAACACAAAGGAAAAGCACCGCAGAAAACAAAGGGGACATAAAAGTTACAGACTAAACACCCTCGTAAAACAAAACACCGTCTTCTGACGAAAGGATCCTACTGCCATTATTCATGCACGCTGCGATTGATGCGGCGGCGCTCAGAAAGTGGTACGTGGCAATTCCCAGTCTGCACTAGAGCAGGTATAAAATAATCCGGGTCAATATGACGGGGAAAACGTATCTTTGTAAGCATATAAAAACATATCTTTTTTTAAATCTTCGAAGGTACTCGTTAACTGGACCATTCTGTTTATGTGATGATATGGCGCTTTTCTTTTTTTTACTTTTTACATAATACCAGAGAGAGTCAGGGAGATATCATACTAAGCTCGGTCAAACACAGTCAGTTGCTGCCAACAAAATGTACACCAATGAAATAATCGCAGAAACTAACTGTGCCTGACCGCGCTTGGTATGATAGGGTCTTCCCGGGTTTACTGAGAATATATAGGAAATTATGGTGTGCACTAACTTCTTTTCTGCCAGCATCTAACTGTGTCTGACCGGGCTTGCTACGATAGGGTCTTCCCTGATTTATTAAGAAACTAAAGGAAATTATGGTGTGCACTTGTCTGCCAGCATCTAACTGTGTCTGACCGGGCTTGCTATGATACCTCGCGATTCTGCTGGTCTGGTGAAACGGCTCTTTTTGACTTTTGAACAATAGTAGTTGAGTTACCCGGTGGTGCTCGGAATAAATCTATTTATTACTTCAGTTCTGGGTGATTCGATTGGATCTGCTTCGCCTTGTGCTTTTCTACAGGTTTATTTTATTGAAGTTGTTTGTTTGGTTTTGGGTAAGTCACACTGCACTCCCACTGCTTGTTAACGCCTGACGCACCACCGTCAGTACTCGAAACTAAGATTGCTATAACATGGCAGTAGTCTGCTCAGGCGTGATTTTTTTTTTTCCGTACGAGCTTTAGCAAATTCAGGAGCGGGGCAGCAACACACCCCCAAACACAGGTTATCGGCTAAGGGATTTCTCGTCCTATCGAACACTGCCATGGGTCCTGCAATCTCTGGACTGTGCCTGATATGACTCTGAACGTCACGGAAAATTCCTGGGATGTGTTGGAGCTGGCCTGTGTTTGGGGGTCTGTTGCTGCCCCGCTCCTGAATTAGCTAAAGCTTGTACGTAAAAAAAAAATCACGCCTCAGGTTTAACAGTGAATACATTGCAAGAAGTGATAACGCAATGGGCTCATGTGTACGTAGATAAGAAAGGATCCGGTGGACGAATTAGCGACACAACGCAAACTCAAAAAACAACAAACAACAATCGTTTTCACCATCTCAAGTCTCCAAATCTGAAAAGGAACCTTCTGCAGGTCGAGCCGGTGCCACTTTCAAAACTTCACTCAAATCCGAAGTGTATGACCTGCGCTAGATCTTGTTAAACATCCGGTGTTTCGTTTTAAAAAAAAAATAATTCTAGACCAACTTCCCGTCTTTCTGCCAGTGGCATGGACCACACTTCACCTTCGCACATATTTGCAGTCTCAACTGAACAGTTCAGTAAATTGATTACGGGTGACATAACAAGGCAGTTTTTTTGTTTTGTTTTGTTTTTGCTCAGTTTTTTTTTTCTTTCCGTTTTTGGAAAGGAAAGGGGAGGGCAGTTCTATAGATAAAGGAATTTTATATTTTCAACTGATAACATAAGCTACAAAGAGCTTTCCGTGAAAGCCGGCGGATGCCCAAAGGAAAAAGCGAGATGTGTGTGGTGGTGAAAGGTGTGTGGGGGGGGGTATGTGTGGGTGAGCGTGGAAGAGGGGGGGGGGTGCACCTAAAAATGGGACATATTCACCATCCACCAGGTCTTCCTGAACTCTCTCTCTCTTTCTGTGTTATACATACCATAGTCATCGCATGTTGCAGGAAGTGCTACAATTGCTAGATAAAGTCAACATTTCAGGATCTCAGGACATCCAATACAATCCCTAGAGGGCTAGTATAATCCACACAGAAAGACACTGGGGTTTTTGCTGATCTACATTCGCACAACAAATTTACCGTGCATGAGAAAGACTATATAATCTGTCTGTAAAAATGAAGTAAAAATAAGACATAAATAAATAATGTCGAAATACACTCGTGTTGATAGATCTATTCTTGCAAGCAAAATGTCGTGGTGCCTGCGTTTAAAGCCACCCCCACCTCCTTTTTTCTTTTTTGCCTTTCCAAATGAATATTTTGAAGCTCTCAGGACTGAAGGAAATTTCTATTGCCACCAGCGGAGATAACAGACACTGAGCGAGTTAATTTGTGCTAGAATGCTGGCTCCCAGAGGTCTCAACTTGTACTCGTGTTCCTTCCTTGTGTCTGCTCCATATTCTTTCACCCTTTCTGTTTCTTAACCCCTCCGACCCCCACCCTCATTCCAACCCTCACCTTTCGCCCTCTCTATGTATGTCTTCTCTTCTGCCCTGCTCATTTCTAAATGTCCAGTCTTCTCTTCTGCCCTGCTCATTTCTAAATGTCCAGTCTTCTACTCTGCCCTGCTCATTTCTAAATGTCCAGTCTTCTCTTCTGCCCTGCTCATTTCTAAATATCCAGTCTTCTCCTCTGCCCTGCTCATTTCTAAATGTCCAGTCTTCTCCTCTGCCCTGCTCATTTCTAAATTTCCAGTCTTCTCCTCTGCAGTGCTCATTTCTAAATGTCCAGTCTTCTCCTCTGCAGTGCTCATTTCTAAATTTCCAGTCTTCTCCTCTGCAGTGCTCATTTCTAAATTTCCAGTCTTCTCCTCTGCAGTGCTCATTTCTAAATGTCCAGATTTAATTTTAATGATTTAAATCGTGATACCTATAAAACAGCCCGCCTTCATATTGTTACAAGACACAACATGCTACTGAAAGGGCCTGAGCTTGAGTTTATCCTCGCTTCGGCCTCGTAGCGACTACATTGCGGTTTCCACCTTGTTTTTGTTTTTGTTGTTGTTGTTTTCGGGGAGAGCCGGGGGAGGGGGGGGGGGGTATTTTGTACTTTTATATAGCTTGATTCTCAGAGAACGGTCATGCCGCTAAAACAACCATATCCTGCCGGAGCTTTTGAGGTAAAATCTATTAAAGGGTTCACCCTGTAAAATTTATTTTATTGTTAATGGACAAAAGTTGAACTTTTTATGTAATAGTGCTTTTGGCTGACTGTGATGATCATATATTCGACAAATTTTTGTGTTTTTACTTTGTTAAACATGAAATATCTTGAAAACTGTCTAACCGGATCTCTAACTAGATTCTGGAATTCAGCGTGATCCATCCGTCCATCCATCAGTCCATCCATCCATCAGTCCATCCATCCATCAATCCATCCATCCATCCACAACAAACATACTTCTAGGCAAACTATCTATGAACAGTAGCAGCCGTTCTCCTGGAATCCAAAATACAGTACTGCGAACAATGCCTTAAAAGTCTATCGGAAGATCAGGCATTAAGAAAGGATGCAGGAGGAAAAGTGCAGAGAAGAATAAAAAAGAGAAAATACTAAAATAACAGTCCTTCTTGGTTATCATTATTTTACGATGCGGCAGAAACAGCCAAGACAATACTGAAGTGAGATTTAGATCAGATTCACACGCTCTACTTTTCAAACTGTGCCAGATTTCCCACACGATAGGCGGATTTCTGTCATTGTGGGTTGCCACATTAGCATGGCCTTCAGGGCAACAGAGATCACAGTTGGAAACCTTCTGGGCAGCATCCCAAATAATCCATTTCAAGACACCAAGATTTGACAGAAATCATTATAAAATGCAAGGCTTTTTTTGCAGCAGATATTATCAATAAAAGTCAAAGTGTCCCAGACACCAAGTTCAGTTCCAATAAAATGTTATATTCTGTTATTACCAATGACAAAGTGACCCAGATTTTTCCGGAAGGGACAGGAGATTAACATCTGTGGAGAAGTAGAACTGGGTTTTATTTATTTTTAATGTAAAGTGCAAGTCCTTCAATATTAATGTATAAAGATCCGCAAAGAAAAAAAAATCCACTTCGCCAATACGATTTTTTGGAATGGGTCAGAATCAAATTAAATAATTTCTTTATAGATATAATAAAATGGGGCCCCTGCTGGATTTCTTTACTTCCTAAACTGAACTGGCAAATTTTTGAAAGTGGAAGTCTTCAACAACCTCTGATAACTATAATTATTTTGTTTTAATAGATGCTTTTTGGCATAACGCCACATCATTCTTCCTTGTTCTATCTCCATTTTCTGAAAAACTGGAGACCTTTCAGTATGCAGAAGAGGAATAACAAATGCACACTTTGACATTTGATTAAACTGCGCTGCGGCACTTATCAAGCTGTCCCGATTTCTTGTAAGTCTTTTTTTTAAAACCGTAGTGCCGCAAAAGTTTAACGTGGAATTGCTCAGTTGTGCAAAAAGTGGAGTTGGAACGAACAAGATCTGGAGTCAGCACAACTTGACTCGGTGCGAAATTAAACGTCAGTCTTTTCAGATGTCGGATCCGGAAAAAGATATCGACCATCATGGTTCGCCATGCATTCCACTGCTCGGATGCTCTCAAAAAGCCCGTATCTTCCTAGTTCTTCCCTGTCGCCCATCTGTTCAAACTATCTAGATAGACTAATTTTGTTATTCTTTTGTCTACCTCTGCTTTTTTTGCCCTCTATTTTAGGCAAAGCTATAAAAATTGTTTTTGGTTAGATCTTCCGGAATTTTGCCACTGTCATATGCTGTTTAGGAGTTTAGTTGTCATTTCAATACCTAGTTCTTCCAGAGCGACAATCACTTCGACCTGAATGTTATCTGGCCCTGTGGCTTTCCCGTGTTTCATTTTCCTAATGGCGTCTTTCACCTTTTCTTTCAAAATTGGTGGTCATGTATATCTTCCTTTATTACAAGTTTGTCTTTTCTATTGTCTTTTAGGTCCAGAATACATAGAGGTGCTTTTTCAAGACAATAGAAAACGTCAATAAAGGAGCTCAAATTGATGTTTGAAAAAGCGTTACAATATTAAAGCTAATTAAAACAACAACCACACACACACACACATACAAAAAGAAACAAACTCACAAACACTCCCCCCTTCCCCCTTTCCCCAACGAAAAAGAAAAAGACAAAAAACAAAAATGCGGGGTTATCCACCCATGTAAATAAACAGGTCACAGTTCAATCAACAAGTTTTGTGTGACACTCACAACTCTTAGCCTTCAATATTTAATTATTCCAAATTGTTTTTATTCATTCTCTTAAAAAAACAAAAACAAAAAAAAAACAAAAAACAGAAAAATGTCGTTCACATCAATATGAAGCTATAGCTGGTGTCATGAGTTTCCAACCCGCAAATGTAGTAAAGCCTAGTCTTTACTCAGTGTCGAGAAATTGGGTTGACATGATGCGACCTAAAACTGCGGCAAGTTTTCAGAGAAGTGACGCCTCTCAAACTCAGAAAAGTGGTATTTTCATTGCAAGGACTTCAGAAATGACATTTGTTTGTTTGTTTGTTTGGCCGGCCTGTAGAACTGTAATTTTTTTGAAAGCGTCACTTTTCAAGAGTGTGAACGAAATAGGTCAATACCTCTTACGATCGGGCCAGGCTATTAGAGTAATGATGTGTCAGGCATCTAAAAAAAAAAGCTTTTTATACCAAAGTTGGCGTGATTCGTTCTAGTTTTTTTCTCCTGTTTCGGTGATGGGGAAGGTATAAAGGAGGGATCATACTCAGCCCGCAACGTCACAGCCAGTTGCTAACAGCACAACGTACACCCAAGAAATAATGGCAGAAGCTGACTGTGTCTGGCTGGGCTTTGTATGACAGGGTTTTCCCGGATTAAATAAGAAAATATAGGAAATTATGATGTGCACTTCTTGTCTGCCAGTAGCTGGCTGTGTCTGTAATCGGGCTAAGTATGATAGGGTCGTAGCGGATTTACTAAGAAAATAATTAATATAGGAAATTATGGTGTGTACTCCTTGTCTGCCAGCTGACTATGAAAGATTGTAAATGTGCAACATTCTTTATAAATGCTACATTTTTTTGAATCTTTATGTGCATGCAGAACTCTGTCATGTTCCGTTTCCATCTGAGTTTTGATTGTTTTAGTTGGACTATTTATAATTTTGCTTAAAAACACAAAACAAGAACAACAACAATTAACAAAAAATGTCATTTTCCTCGTGAGAACGAATTAAAAAGAAAATTAAACGCATCAGTTCATACCATTGTCTTGTACAATTAAAATGGAATTCACACAAACATAACTGTGTAGTATAGTATTTAAAATGTCGAAATTTGTTATTTGTAATAGAATTTGTCAACTAAAACAAAATTCCTCCTGGGAGCAGAGGCGAGAATTCCTCATAATCAAATAATCAGTGATTACCCCTCGAATATTATTTCTAGAATTACTATGGTTTTCAGATCGACCCCAATTCCAAGTCCATTTAGTCAGTGGAGCATTGAGAACATAACGGAATGACACGTTACGTTTTTGGTCGTACGTTCTTACGGTCACTGGAAATTGGAATGAGAAAACAAGAGAATGTACCGTAAAAAGCTTGCCTCTGGTCTGAAGGTTCGAGAATAGAAAGTACACTTGTCCAGTGTTCAGAGCTCAGAAGAGAATGCGGTGAAGTTTTGGCTCTGAAATTTTCAATGATAATTTGGAGTTGCGCTCGTTGTGGGCTTAATATCGGAGAAGAGGGAGAGACGGAAAGGGAGGAAGAGTGAGGGAGAGAGAATGAGTCAGAGAGAGGAGGAGGGAGAGAGAAAGAAAGAAAGACAGGGAGAGATAGAGACAGACAGAGAGTGGGAGAGAGAACAGACGAAGAAAGAGAGAGAGAGCGAGGGAGGGAGAAAGGTGAACACATAGAGAGAGTGACAGAGAGAAAGAGGGAGGGAGAAAGAAAGAGAGAGAGACACACACACACACAGCAAAAGAGAGCGAGAGAGAGGGGGAAGTCGCTCAGAGAGTGGGAAAGAGAATGAGTGGGTGAGAGAGAAAGGAGAGAGACGGACAAAGAGAGAGAGTAGAGAGATGGACAGAGACAGACAGACACAGAGAGAGAGAGAGAGAGAGAGAGAAAAAGAAAGAAAGAAAGAGAGAAAGAAAGGAAGAACTCTAATATCTAAGTTTTCATCTACAATAAGAGAAAAAAAAATTCAATCTCCAGAAAAAAAAGGAAAAATTTTCGAACCGGAATGTGACGTCATAGCAACAACTGAACCAAATAGTTCTGTAACATGAAACATTCGATTGCTTTTCTTCGTGACGCATGAAGGAGATGATAAACATTTGATGAGTTAATCAATGCCGGCAGATACCATGCTTTTGCATTAACCCATCCCTTTGGAATGTCAAATTAAGTAACAAATTAGCATTGGGGACGCCAAGCTGTAGTCAGTTAGCATTACTGAGAACATGCGCTATAAACGATCAATACTGCGGCATTTGAATCAACGAACTCGCTTGGTCATACTTACAGGTTGGTCCTTTTGGGGAGGTTGGAGTAAAGTAAGAGTCCAGACATAGAGGAGTCTGTTTCGTTTCGCTTGCCGGAAGTTTCGCTGAAAGACAAGTCAGTCTCGACGAAACACGCACGAGACCAAAGTGGAAAAGCCAAGGGCTGTGAAGGGTTTTGAAGCATTATGTTAAATGAATATGTAGTTTTCATGCATATCCTAAGAGACACTTTGCCTGCAGATCCATGAAAGAATTGTTTTCTAACGTGGACTCACAGCCCGCTTTGTCCTTTCTGAGAGAGGCTAAGATCTACAACTGAATTAAAAAACTTTTATACGCATTTACAAAAATACAATACAAAACAACTCTCGAGAATTTTACCTATGCAACAAAATTCACACGGAGCTATTTAATTCTGTTTGTGAAGTCTAGAAGTTTTGATTAGCAAACATGGACAGTGTCAGGGTTAGGATTTGAATTGCCGTGCTAGGTCACGCTTTGTTTATTTCATGGCATCATTGATTTTGGCCAGTCCAAACGTCCTTGAACTGTTCCCGTGGACGGTTTGTTTTTGTAACGCTTTTCTTAGAGATGGAAAGAAAGTGGGGCAAGATAGAACGAATGGATAAATTAACAGTGACGATGCAGTTTTCGACCCCGTGGTTTGGGTGTACTTTAACAGGGAAAGACGGGGCGAATAAGGAGTGAATAAATTCGTACATAAAACGTTTAGGGTGTAGAGACTTTGCGAACGGTTTTGACATAGTTGAGTTACTTTGTCTGTTACTATTAATAGAATCTATTGGGGCTGCGAGCGGAGCTCGAAGTGGATGCACCAATCAAATTTGAGCAGTCACGTGGTTTTGCAGAAGATAAGCGGGAACATCTTTATGCTACCTCACTTCCATGTAGAGTTTCCAGCTACGAAGGTCGTCGGCTAGGGGTTCAGCCAGAGAGAACCAACAGACTGTTAAGTCATGTCTATGTCCTGGATAGACAATGAAAATAACCCACAGCTATTTTCTCCAGTTCCCTGAATCGTTTCAGGGAACCAATCGTAAGTTTCATCAAAATGATTCGAGATGATGTGAATCTGACCCTAACTTTCCAGTAGAAGTGCGACCAAAGGAATGCAAGACCATAAAGTTTTACTTGCAATTAAGATCTAGAAAGAGTGACTGATATACACATTTGTAAATTGTAATTGATGTGTCTGGATGAGGCTGGGGATTGCCAGCCCATCCTAGAGCAGATCTAGATCTATTTTAACTACGTCAGTGTGTCTTGACGGTTTGATCCTTTATAAGCAGTTAAATGAGTTAATATTGTCGTCTGAGACCTAAGTATATCATTTGTGAGATAGTAGGCAGTCTATATTTCTGAAGATAAATAATTACTAAGTAAACTGTGAATGAATCAGAATGATATAGAGTTTCTAATCTTGTAAGAATCTAGAGGAGACTTCTAGTTATGTATTATAGTATTTTCATTTGATGCTGCTGATGTTGTCTTTTTAATATGTAAGATAGACGAAATTGTTAGGAATTTTAAGTAATAAATTTGTGGCCCTACAAGGTCCTTGATATAACGTACTCGAAATTGTTATTAGTGTATGTGGCATGGTATGGCAGAGTAATTTCTAAAACCTCTCGATATTTATTAAAAATGCAGTCGAACACCTAAATTTATAATTTAGTATACCCCAACTTGTAACACTCGAGGACCCACCTCGTAACACTGGAGGGGACAAATTTGAGCGATATAGTGTTACGAGGTGGGTCCTCGAGTGTTACAAGTTGGGGTATACTAAATTATAAATTTAGGTGTTCGACTGCATTTAATAAATTATCGAGAGGTTTTAGAAATTACTCTGCCATACCATGCCACATACACTAATAACAATTTCGAGTACGTTATATCAAGGACCTTGTAGGGCCACAAATTTATTACTTAAAGTCCTAACAATTTCGTCTATCGTTTACATATTAAAAGACAACATCAGCAGCATCAAATGAACATACTAAAATACATAACTATAAGACTCTCCTAGATTCTTAAAAGATTTGAAACTCTATATCATTCTGATTCATTCACAGTTTACTTAGTAATTATTTATCTTCAGAAATATAGACTGCCTACTATCTCACAAATGATATACTTAGGTCTCAGACGACAATATTAACTCATTTAACTGCTTATAAAGGATCAAACCGTCAAGACACACTGACGTAGTTAAGATAGATCTAGATCTGCTCTAGGATGGGCTGGCAATCCCCAGCCTCATCCAGACACATCAATTACAATTTACAAAATGTGTATATCAGTCACTCATTCTAGATCTTAATTGCAAGTAAAACTTTATGGTCTTGCATCCCTTTGGTCGCACTTCTACTGGAAAATTAGGGTCAGATTCACATCATCTCGAATCATGGTGACGACACTTACGATTGGTTCCCTGAAACGATTTCAGGGAACTGGAGAAAATAGCTGTGGATTATTTTCATTGTCTATCCAGGACATAGACATGACGTTAACAGTCTGTTGGTTCTCTCTGGCTGAACCTTTAGCCGACCGCCCTCGTAGATGGAAGGTCTACATGGAAGTGAGGTAGCATAAAGATGTTCCCGCTTATCTTCTGCAAAACCACGTGACTGCTCAAATTTGATTGGTGCATCCACTTCGAGCTCCGCTCGCAGCGCCAATAGATTCTATTAATAGTAATAGACAAAGTAACTCAACTATGTCAAAACCGTTCGCAAAGTCTCTACACCCTAAACGTTTTATGTACGAATTTATTCACTCCTTATTCGCCCCGTCTTTCCCTGTTAAAGTACACCCAAACCACGGGGTCGAAAACTGCATCGTCACTGTTAATTTATCCATTCGTTCTATCTTGCCACACTTTCTTTCCATCTCCAAGAAAAGCGTTACAAAAACAAACTGTCCACGGGAACAGTTCAAGGACGTTTGCACTGGCTAAAATCAATGATGCCATGCAATGAACAAAGCGTGACCCAGCACGGCAATTCAAATCCCAACCCTGACATATCCCCCACCCCAGTGAAAATTTTAAATAAAATTTACACGATAGGATCCAAGAAATCCCAAAGTTATTGTGGTAGGGGCTTAAGTAGTACTGTAGAAAGATGAGCCTTAAGCTTGAGAAGAAAAATCTAAGAACGTGCATATTGGATGGACAAAAAGCATACAATTATTGATGCCACGTTCTATAGAATTTATTCTATTTAAACATTCTTACTGCACACAATCAAAATTCTCAGAAACATCTATAATAACAATGAGTATATCACTGTATACTGCTGGATTAAAGTATACTATTATCAAATAATGAAGCCTTACTGAAGAAATAGGCTCATAATTATTTAGTCAACACACACAATTGCTGCTTATATACACATTCACACACAATATATTGTTAATTAAAATACTGTGGTATCCAATGGCAGCAGTAGCTCTGGTAGCTTGGTTTGCCATGTCTTCATCTCATTGACCCGCTGACAAGGGCGTCAGGTTTGCCAGAAGTTCAGGTCACAGTCCGGAATGACGCTGGTGGAAAGAGGATATTCACAAAAAAAGATTGTAAAACTGGTTCATAAAGGAATGAACAAGATAAATGTGAATCCATCCACCGTCTAGAATTGAGGGGGACAAGCACTATCTGTCACAAATCCCAGACTGGGAAATGTAATAGTTTATGACAGGACGACAATCACGAACAAACAAGTTTAACACTTAACAAAACAACCCATCAGACTCACACATTTATTAAACATAGTTATACATATAATAGCGCAATTACATATATTATATTATTGAAATGACTGCCGTACAACGGCCTTATTCTCACACACACGCTCCCTCGGATCCACAATCCGGTAGTTACTCCTAAAGGCACTTCGGCCTCAGCCTCTCCCCTCAGGGTCTTAATAGTACATTAATGATTCACTGGCACCGCAGTCTCTCGGTATCACCTTCCTATTGTCATACACCTTAGCACTCCCCTAGCACCTCCGCAGGGCAATAACACATTATTATTTCCATAGCCATCAACATGGCAACAACATAATATCAGTTCACTAGCCTATCAACATGGCAACAACATAGTATCTCATTCACTCTCATATCTACGTCCCTGCCCGTGGCCTGACTGCCACGACTTTATGTGCCTCTACTGTCCTGCACTGACAGCCTCACTTCTGGCCTATGTGTGGCCTCCGGCCCTATGCTGGCCTATCCCCTGTGCTCATCGAGGTGGCTCTGCGGCCCGTCCCCGACACCTACAAGAATAACATTACATTGGTATAATACCCTACCATTTCTATTCACTCCACCTCTCCTTACAATCCATGAAGCGTACACACACTAGTTCACCTTTCACTCACCACACATCTTACGGTAACACACCTCCATCGGAGTACACACTACTCACTCGCGCTACAGATCCATGAACTCACTTTCATCTATCGCTCATGGCGCACATTGCTATATCCAATATCAAGGACTTCCACATTCCTCACATATACTTATTCACATCATGGTAATAGACGAATATAATATAATACATCAATCATAATAATCAATCAACATTCTACATACCAGTCATAACTGGAAAGACTCTCACTAGTCTTCTCGACTGCTTCCTTTTATCTCTGCCCGATGGGCTATTATTCACAGATCCGCTCCCTAGGACCTTCTAACTTGCAGTGATAGTTATACAGCGCTTTCGCCTCCTTCAGACCCCCCACTCATGACATGCACGACTTTTCTTCCCTGTCTCCGTGCGTTAATTTTACTCTCCTCCTTTCCCCCCGTAATTATTAACTATCGCTCACTCCACTCGTGACATCATCCCCCACCCCAAAAAAATTAATGCAATTAATTTCAAATCGCATCAAGATGACAGTCAACGAGTGAGCCTGAGCAATACCTACATTAAAAAAAACTGACCTAGCCGTTCCCCTAGTATATAAAATACCGAAATCAGGGGAAAACATGGGGATCAATATGGCCTGCAATATGCATATATGTGTCACATCATGAATAGCTAACTAAACACAATATCTAATACAGAATCAAAAACCATTCAACCTATCAACCATTCTTCATATCATATTTATAATGTCAATATTTTAAAGTCGACTCATTCACAGAGATTCTGTCAATGTTCCTGTCCTCCGATGTATAAGCTCCTGAAATCTTGCCCTAGGCTCGACTAAGGTAGTCGGCGATATGATTGCTGGTTCCTGGAATTGGTTGAATAACGAAGGTACACGGCTGCAAAGCCAATGCCCATCTAGACAAGCGTGGGCTGGACGAACGATTCTTCGACAAAAATGTCAGTGGCTTGTGGTCTGTCTGGATACAAAATTCTCGTCCCATGAGATAACGTCCTAGTTTCTGGACGGACCAGACAATGGCAAGACACTCACGCTCTATCACAGAATACTTTCTTTCTCTCTGCAATAACTTCCTACTGACATAACATACAGGATGGAGACATTCGTTCTTCTCCTGTAGAAGACAAGCGCCGACACCAGAGTCCGACGCATCCGTTCTGAGGATAAAATTAGATCGAAAATCGGGTAATATCAGAATGGGTGACGATGATAATGCTGTCACCAAATTATCAAATGATGTCTGACATTCAGACGTCCACTGGACCTTATCGGGTTGTCCCTTCTTAGTAAGGTCAGTAAGCGAAGATGACAAGGAGGAAAAATTTGGAATGAACTTTCTGTAATAATTTAAAATCCCCACTAAGCTTCTGACTTGTTTCTTTGTTTTCGGGATTTGCAACCCTACTAACTTGTCAATTTTTGTTTCTTCAGGTCTCTGAACACCTCTACCCACAATATGTCCTAAGAATACTATCTCTGGACATGCCAACTCCATCTTTGCGGGTTTAGCAGTTAACCCAAAATGACGTAATCGTTGAAAAATTACTGTTAGTGTCTGAATATGATCAGACCATGTCGACGTATGGCATGCTATATCGTCAAAGAATGACACGACATTAGGTATGTCCTTCAACACTAATCTCATTAATCGTGCAAACGTCGCTGGCGCGTTTACCAACCCAAATGGCATGACCTTAAATTGGAATAATCCAATGGGCGTTTGGAACGCCGTGTATTGTTTAGACTCCTCAGTAAGCGGGATTTCCCAATACCCTTTCGTCAAATCTATCTTGGAAAACCACGTGGACCCGGCCAATGAAGCTATTAATTCCTCCTGAAACGGAATAGGCTCCCTATCGCCTACCGTAATAGTGTTCAATCTTCGGAAATCAATACAGAACCGCACCGATCCATCAAGTTTTTTCACGAGGACGATGGGTGATGAATACGGCGATGTTGATGGTTCTATCACATCTAACTTCAACATTGACTCAACTTCCTTTATGACTCTATCTCTCGAAGAAAAAGGCAACGGATACGGTCTAAGAAATACTGGCTTATCCGAAGTCAACTTTATTTGGTGCTGGATCACCGTAGTGCGACCCGGCAAATCCGTAACAACATCCGGAAATGACGCTAACAGGGTCTCAAGTTCCCTACTCCTTGAACTCGTAAGGTCAGGGTTAATTTTTACGTCCCTGTAACCTTGTGTCGGAGTTAACTCCGGCAATTGAATTTGTAACTCCTCCTGCGCCTCGGTGTCGCTTACGTCACAGTCCAACTGGTCTACGACCCCCGTACAAGCGGTAGAGAAGACAGTCTCCTTTGGTCTTGTCTGTGCACACAGATACTGTGGTCTCTCATAAAACCTCTGTAGCATATTAACATGGAAAACCTTACTCGCTCCATCAATGTGGATAGCGTAATCTACCTTTGAAACAACTCGCTCAATAACATAAGGGCCTTTCCATGTCATCAATAACTTATTATGGTCCGTAGGTAACAACAGCAGAACCTTGTCTCCTGGCTTAAAAATTCTCAGTTTGGACCCTCTATCTTTATAGTCTTTTGCTCTTTTCGAAGCGATACCAGAAGCTTCTTGTGCTATAGTGCGCGCTGAAGATAGTCTTTCTCTTAAATCAACAAGGTACTGAAACACCGAAATCTGCTCATCGTCTCCCGATGATGGCGACGTCATCATGTCCCGAAGAACATCAGTTGGGCCCCTAGGACTACGACCGTACATCATTTCGAACGGCGAGAATCCCGTTGACTCCTGCCGTACCTCTCTGTACGCGAATAGCACTGCAGGGATATATCTATCCCAATCTTTAGGGCGATCAGCAGCTACCTTACGCAGCATCGACTTCAACGTCGAGTTCAATCTCTCGCACATGCCATTAGCCTGCGGATGATAAGGGGTGGTAGTGATGGGTTGTATACTGAATAAGCGGAACAATTCCTTCATCATCTGCGACGTAAATTGCGCGCCCCTATCAGACAGAATTTGCTCTGGTATTCCTACCCTAGCGAAAATTGCAAACAACGCTTCCGCGACTGCCTCAGACGTTATGGTCCGCAGAGGAACCGCCTCTGGCCATCTCGTAGCATTACATATGACCGTTAAGAAAAATCGATTCCCCCTATCGGTCGCTGGGTGAATGGGGCCAACAAGGTCTATCGAGACCTTTTTAAACGGTTCCGAGACCGTGGGGATCTTCTGAAGAGGAGCCTGGGGTGTACGACCCTTATGCGTCGTCTTTTGGCACGCACTGCACGTCTTACAATAGACCTGCACATCTCTGTGGATCGATGGCCAGTAAAAATTTTTAAGAACCCTTTCTTTGGTTCTAGCTATCCCCATATGACCCGCTAATGGGACATCATGTGCCAAATGCAATACTGTTGCGATCAGCAACGCTGGCACAACGACCTGCTTTAAAATGGAGGACACCGTTACATACTTACGGAACAGAATGCCCGCCTGAACAATAAAGGAGGACGACCCGTTCTTATATCTCCTCGTTTTCTCGGTTCGCGCTTCCCCAAAACATGGGTTTAATGATGGGTCCTCCCTTTGTAATCTCGCCAAGCGCTCTGGCGTGATATCTAGGTTGACCGCTGGCGTAGCCAAAGGTCTAATCTTATCTTTATCAGCTACCCGTCGACGTGTTTCGACCGCGGCGCAAAAGTCAATACCTTTTGATTGCGACCATGCTTGCACGTTCTCATCGGAAGGGGAAACTACCCGTGATACATTCCCAATGATGAGCTGGGCGCCTGGAAAACAACCAACGACTGCTTCGACTTCCCCGCTAAGGAAAGGTGTATCTATCATTATTCTTGCCATGGGTAATTTCTCAATGGCCCCCGAAAATTGGATGCACGGGACAGTCTCACCTGTAAGCTGTGAATCCCGAATGCAATCCCTATGCACTCCCACAACGGTAGATCCTGTATCTCGTAAAACCGAGACCGGTTCGTCCCCAACAAACCCCGGATAAACCCTAAGACCACCTCCTGTATGACATGAATTTATAACGGGGATCTTTCTCCCACAAGGTAAAACACCGGAAGATAATAACTTCTCACAACTGGGACACTTAGAATACTGTCCGCCTCCGTTGTCCGATGTAACGCACGCAGCCGCATGATGAAATTTATTTGGGGAACATGGACTGGAGCTACTGTCCACGTTCGCCGCTATCCTACCTGCAGGGCAGTTCACGCTGATGTGATCTGCTCTTCCGCAGTTCCAACACTTCGCGGCCCTACACTCGCGGGAAAAGTGACCCACGCGTCCGCAAGTCCAACACTCCGCTCCCTGTGCTGCCCTAGGCCTGGGTCCCCGTGACCCCTCGCGACCGGAACTAAAGTCCCTATGCCGTCGGTCATCGGCAAAGGTCACAACTCGCCCCCGGCCATTACCGCGACCTAGCCCTCCTGCTCGGTCAAACTTACCGGATCCATATGCCGGTGATTGGTGATAGCCCCTATGCTGCCCCTGGGCTTGCCCGCTATAAGCACCACGCTGACGCGACCTGTCCCCAAGTCCTGCCGGCGACCCCTCGACAACGGCGACGTACCCAGCATCTTGGACGTACGCCCTGGCGACTGGTTTGGACGGATGCGCCGTACGGTATGCCTCCGCCAACTTAGACGCCTCCTGCACCGTCGCGGGTTCGTTCTCTTTCAGGAAAGCCACCAGATCTTTGTGGCACGACGCGTACAGCTGGTCACGGATCATTAAGTCTTTCAGTTTAGCAAAATCCGTGCCCACATGCGCCAAGTCTACCCAGTTCGCGAAATACTCCGTTAGTCTCGCGACGAAGGCAGCAAAGTCCTCCCTGGTATCTGCACGTGCTCGCCTAAACTGCTCCCGGAAGTATTCCTCGGTACGCGCAAATCGGCGAAGCAGCAAAGCCTTCAGCTTATCGTAATCTTGCACGTCTTCGCGCTGTAGCTCTTTAAAGTAGGTTAACGCTCGCCCCTGCAATAGCGATGCCAGGTACGTGGCCCATAATTCCTTATTTTCCCCCCATTGCAATTGTGCGTTCAGTTCGAACCTGTAAAGGAAGGCGTCTATGTCGTCCTTCCGGTCGTCGAACGTAGGGAGCTTAATCCTAACACCACCTTTATTGTGTACCTGCCGCTCAACTGCTTCTGTTGGCGCATTCTTTTGGCTTTCCAACTCCGCGATTCTCATTCGCGTCTCTCTCTCCTGTTGGTTATCCCTAGCTTCTATCTCCCTTAACTTTAACTCCCTCTCCTGCTCCTGAGCCTTAGCCTCCCTTTCCTGTTGCTTAAACTCCCTTTCCTGCTCCTTATCCTTAGCCTCTCTTTCCTGCTCCTGAGCCTTAGCCTCTTTTTCTCGCTCTCTATCCTTAGCACGCTCATCGCGCAAATCCGCCTGCTGTTCTTTAATCCAGCCGCGTAGCTCCTCTCCCTCCAGGCCAAGTTCCTTACCCAACTTCATTAGTTGTTGGAGTTCCGCCATTTCACAGATTTATGGTTATGGTATCTATTATAAGACGACCAACCTGTCGGTATGATAACTAACGACACGACCAGAGACCTGAGATCACACCAGATATAACAATACCCCGTTCAGAATACAATTCAGAAATTTACCTTTACAGCAAAACTAATTCTATATCTACAAAATGTATAGCACTATTAATTATAAAAAGAATAGAAAAGACAAGAATAAGGAAATTCAGTAGAAGGACCACAAGTACGTCAAGGACAACGAACCAGACTAGGACAAGCTTCTACAAAAAAAAACTATAATGGAAAAAAAAATGCAACCTACTACGCCGATTACACAACACGGTACGAACAAGAACAGAGTCTGAAAAAAAAGAACGTATCTACAAATAGGGAAGAGAGGGACAAGAGAAACGTCTTCCTAAAACAACGAGGAAGATAGAACGCTACAATCTAAACAAAAATACAGGTCCCTACAGAACTGGTCACTGTGATGAACGAAGTTCCAAAGTTTACCACACCTTTTTAAAAGGATAAACTAAGATCAACACAGCAAACCCGCGCCACCGCCCGTATAATCAATTACGACAAAAACAGCAAAAACAGGGAAACAGACAGATGAAAAGACAGCCCTTAATCCAGGGTACAAAATTTTCACTTAACTTTCAACTTTTGAAATTTTGAGCAAACTCCTCCCTTCAATCGGAGCTCTGGCTGCTCGTCTCCTCAGGCTGCACGCACACACTCTGGAAAGTTTAAATACACATTAATACCTATTCATAGCAATACATGCATCAATATACATTCATTATTATACATAAGTCATATCATGAAATGTCCATTCATCCAACGAACAAGACAGCACAAATACCTACTACTAACTAACTACAACTAAATATTACGAAAATGGACGAGTCACAATGGACGAGCCCCCAGTGTCACAACGGACGAGCCCCCAGTGTCACAACGGACGAGCCCCCAGTGTCACAAATCCCAGACTGGGAAATGTAATAGTTTATGACAGGACGACAATCACGAACAAACAAGTTTAACACTTAACAAAACAACCCATCAGACTCACACATTTATTAAACATAGTTATACATATAATAGCGCAATTACATATATTATATTATTGAAATGACTGCCGTACAACGGCCTTATTCTCACACACACGCTCCCTCGGATCCACAATCCGGTAGTTACTCCTAAAGGCACTTCGGCCTCAGCCTCTCCCCTCAGGGTCTTAATAGTACATTAATGATTCACTGGCACCGCAGTCTCTCGGTATCACCTTCCTATTGTCATACACCTTAGCACTCCCCTAGCACCTCCGCAGGGCAATAACACATTATTATTTCCATAGCCATCAACATGGCAACAACATAATATCAGTTCACTAGCCTATCAACATGGCAACAACATAGTATCTCATTCACTCTCATATCTACGTCCCTGCCCGTGGCCTGACTGCCACGACTTTATGTGCCTCTACTGTCCTGCACTGACAGCCTCACTTCTGGCCTATGTGTGGCCTCCGGCCCTATGCTGGCCTATCCCCTGTGCTCATCGAGGTGGCTCTGCGGCCCGTCCCCGACACCTACAAGAATAACATTACATTGGTATAATACCCTACCATTTCTATTCACTCCACCTCTCCTTACAATCCATGAAGCGTACACACACTAGTTCACCTTTCACTCACCACACATCTTACGGTAACACACCTCCATCGGAGTACACACTACTCACTCGCGCTACAGATCCATGAACTCACTTTCATCTATCGCTCATGGCGCACATTGCTATATCCAATATCAAGGACTTCCACATTCCTCACATATACTTATTCACATCATGGTAATAGACGAATATAATATAATACATCAATCATAATAATCAATCAACATTCTACATACCAGTCATAACTGGAAAGACTCTCACTAGTCTTCTCGACTGCTTCCTTTTATCTCTGCCCGATGGGCTATTATTCACAGATCCGCTCCCTAGGACCTTCTAACTTGCAGTGATAGTTATACAGCGCTTTCGCCTCCTTCAGACCCCCCACTCATGACATGCACGACTTTTCTTCCCTGTCTCCGTGCGTTAATTTTACTCTCCTCCTTTCCCCCCGTAATTATTAACTATCGCTCACTCCACTCGTGACACTATCCAACCCCAATACAAGACACAACACTCTTTAATAGGAATTTAAATGAGACGTGACAAAATATCAGCTTGGGAATTGTCACCGCCCGGGATAGACCGGATAACAAACCGGTATTCCTGGAGTGCAAGACTCCACCTCGTTAATCGAGCATTTTTAGCCCTGTTAGTCTTTAAGAATAACAACGGACGATGGTCCGTTTCAATTATAAACTCGGACATGAGTAGATATCTCGAAAATGCGTTTACAGCAAAAATGATAGCGAGGCACTCTCGCTCGATAATTGCATAGCGGCATTCCCTATCCAGCAACTTGCGGCTGGCGTATAGACATGGCCGCAAGGTATCGTCTCGTTCCTGTAACAACACAGCTCCCAATCCCTTGTCCGACAATCAGTGCGGACAATAAATATTTGGTTTATGTCTGGCAGTATGAGAATGGGGGAAGTGGAAAACAATCGTTGAACGGTACGAAGTGTATCAGCACATTCGGTTGTCCATTTCACTTTATTAGGAAAATTCTTTCTTGTGAGGTCCGATAACGGAGCTGTAAGCGAAGAAAAATTTGGAATGAATTTCCTATAATAGTTAAGAAAGCCCAATAAACTACGAACTTCTTTCTTAGTTCGAGGAGGTTGGAGCTTTAAGATGGTAGTTATCTTCTTGTCATCAGGAGTCTGAACGCCGTGGGCAATTGTATGGCCCAGAAAATTAATTTCATTATATCCTAAAAATACCTTACTGGGTTTCGCCGTAAGGCCAGCTCGACGAAGAGCAATAAAAACTTGTCGTAGGGCTGCAAGGTCCCCCGACCAATCGGTTTCATAAATACAAATGTCGTCAAAATACGACAATACGGAATTCATACCCTGGAGCAATATTGTCATCATACGGGCGAAAGTAGCAGGGGCTGTAACTAACCCGAAAGGCATATAGCGCCACTGCATAAGACCCAACGGAGTCTGAAAAGCGGTATATTGCTTGCTACTCTCATCAAGCGGAATTTGCCAATAACCTTTGGAAAGATCGATTTTAGAAAAAATCGTTGCCCTGGCTAACTGAGCAAAAAGATTCTCCTGGTTGGGAATCGGTTCAGCGTCATATATCGTAACCTCATTAAGTTTACGATAATCAATACAAAAACGCACGGTATCATCTTTTTTTTTCACTAAGACGATGGGTGAGTTATATGGGCTCGTCGATCGCTCTATCACTCCCAGGTGAAACATGTTACGTACCTCGGTTATTATAGTCTCTTGTGCGTGCAGCGGACGCGGGTATGGTTTAACAAAGACGGGTATATCCGTCTTTAATCTTATAACATGCTGTACCAAGGAAGTATTACCTGGTAGATCAGTAAAGACTGTAGTAAACTCGTTAAGCAAATCTCTTAAATCTTGTCTTTGCGATTCAGATAAATCTGGATTTATATTCACATCCGAAGTGTTTTCAGAAGATCGAAGTGCAGGTATTGAATTCTCTATCTTAATAGGATCATCATCGTCAACTGAAACTAAGGCCGCATTGGCCTGAGCAACCACATTTCGGCGATTATTCTGTCGATTATCATCGTCGGACAGGTACTGCTTTAACATATTTATATGGAAGACTTTGTCCTGTCCTCGAATCTTGATAAGATAATTTACTCGAGAAAGTCTCTTTAGAACTTTAAAAGGTCCCTTCCATGTAAGAAGGAGTTTATTTTTCGTTTCCGGAAGGAGAACAAGAGTTTGGTCTCCGACGGTCAAGGTTCGCAATCGGCTACCTTGATCACGATATTGTTTATAAAGACTCGCATGCGCAGCTGAAGATTTTTGTGCGAGCTGACATGCGTTAAGTATTCGCTGGCGTAAGTCTACAACGTATTGATATGCAGACCGCGTATCGTTGTCGTCGGTGTTTGATCCGGCGAATAAATCATGGAGTATGGCCATTGGACCACGCGGTTTACGACCATACAATAATTCGAAGGGAGAAAAACCCGTCGATGCGTTCGGTAGTTCTCGGTATGCAAAAAGAATAGCGGGGAGTTGTCGATCCCAATCACTCGGTTTGTCGGCGGAAACTCGCGCAAGCATACTTTTCATGGTAGCATTCCAACGTTCACAGCAGCCATTAGACTGTGGGTGGTATGGAGATGTCAATCTTTGTTTAATCCCGACCAACTCCAAGACTTTCTTAAAAAGCTCAGAGGTAAACTGTGGACCTCTGTCCGATAAAATTTCAACTGGAAACCCAAGACGCGAAAAAACAGTAATAAGAGCTTCAGCGATATGATCAGCTGAAATGTCTTTTAGCGGAATGGCCTCTGGCCAACGGGTTGCGTAGTCAATGACAGAAAGTATAAAACGATGTCCTCTGTCTGACTTGTGTAGAGGACCAACTATATCTATGGCAACGCGCTCAAATGGTCTGGAAACCATTGGCATCTCCTGCAGAGGAGCTCGCGATGCTCTTCCTTTAGGAGTACGTCTCTGACATACGTCACATGTCGATACAAACCGGTTTACATCTGCGTAAATACTGGGCCAAAAAAATTGCGATAGTATTCGAGACTTAGTTCTGGCCTTTCCCTGGTGACCCGCCAAGGAAGTGTCATGCGCGAGACGAATAATGTCGCGACGAAAAGATCTCGGTACTACAAGTTGCATAACGGTCTCTCGCTTATTCCGAAAATTACGATATAATAAGTCATCTTTAATAAGAAACTTAGAGGTATCCGGTGCGGTAGGATCAACCTTAGCAAACAAATGCTTCAATGTGGGATCTGAATGTTGCTCATCATGAAATGCACTAGACGTTATGTTCACTTCAATAGTAGGATTACTCAATGGACTGTCTGCTCGTCGACTCGATTGTAGGCGTGTTGTCGCACAAGCAACACTCTCATCCTCAGTCCAAATTTCCAAGTTACCGATAGGAAACTTATTTACTTGAGGTACATTCCCTATGATTACATCAGCCACTGGATTAGGCAGTACACATGCAGTAACAATACCTGTGAGAAAAGGTGTATCAATATAAACTTCTGCAAGACGGAATCGCTCTACAGATCCGCCAAAAGTAATACAAGTTACCTCTTTATCCAAAAATTGTGTTGGACGGACTAGTGACTGTCGAACGCCGATAGTCGTGCATCCGGAGTCACGTAGAACAGAAGCGCGAATAGCGTTCACGCGGCCCTGGTAAAATGTTAATTCACCCAGTTCATGTAGGGCGGACATGACTGGAATAGATTTTGATTGTCATGAAGATTCAGAATGACCGTCAGTCTCATAAGGTGTAGATTTAACCGAGCAGGCATTTGCTGATTCCAATTTCACGTTACAAAATCTCTGTATGTGGCCTAGCCTATTACACTTATAACATATAGTACGATTAGGATCGTTTCCACGATAGGGAAGACTCTGCGGTCTATTATAATTATAACTATCATCAAAATGCACTCGTCGCGGCGGTCCCTGAGGCCGGTTATATTGTTGGCCTGGATAGTTGCCACGATAATATGGGCGAGGCTCGTAAAAAGAATAAGTCTGATATCCTCGACGCGGCGATGCATTACCTCGATTCGGAAAATCTCTCTGTCTACAAAAAGGCGGCTCTGAATGAGAACGCGGATTTGGGGCCTGACGACGAGTCGGCCTTGAACGATCGTGTCCGGTTGGCGCTCCTTTGCTTACGTTGGCATAACATGGTGTTGTAGTTGAAGGCTTTGCCAAAGGACGATTTGGGTGGGCGGACGCGTATCGTTCGGCGCACGATGTGATTTCTTCAGAGGATGTCGGAGCCCTCTCTTTAAGGTGGGCGACTAAATCGGAATGACATGCCGTATAGATTTGGTCCTTTAAGACCAAATCGTAAAGTTGGGAATAATTTCCGGTAGTTACGTTCGCGAGCTCTATCCAGCGATCTAAATAATGTTTCAGCCGATTCACATAAGTTGAGAAATTTTCAGATGGCTCAGGTTTACATGCGCGAAATCGCTGATGG
This sequence comes from Onchidella celtica, assembly GCA_963931925.1. Classification (NCBI taxonomy): domain Eukaryota; kingdom Metazoa; phylum Mollusca; class Gastropoda; order Systellommatophora; family Onchidiidae; genus Onchidella; species Onchidella celtica. The sequence goes on along the minus strand of OZ007579.1, from coordinate 39,466,100 downwards.
AAGCCATCCTCGGTATGCTGGAATCGCTTAAGCAGTGCTGTTTTAAGCTTGTTATAATCGTTGGCATCTTCTACTTTAAGGCTGTGAAATACCTCTAAAGCCTTACCCGTTAATAAATTAGACAGGCATGAACTGTACATCGCCGGCTGCCATCCGACGCATTTAGCGTGTAACTCGAACCGATGTAAATATGCGTCGATCCGGTCGAGTTTTTCATTAAATGGTGGTAGTTTTGGTTTAGTAGCATAAGTATTGGTGGCAGTAGTGGGTGTTACAAGCGATTGTTGCTCTAACTTTTTCATTGCGAGTTCATGCTGTCTTTCCTTTTCTCTCTCTCTTTCTTTTTCTCTTTCTCTTTCTTCTTTTTCTCTCTCTCTTGCTTCTTTTTCTCTTTCTCTTTCTCTTTCCTTTTCTCTTTCTACTTCTTTTTCTCTTTCTCTTTCTCTTGATTCTTTTCGATCCTCGCGCTCCCGGTCTTGTTGTACGTGTCGTTCGCACCACGCGGCGCGTTCTTCCTCTGGTATGCCCAGAACTTTGGCAGATTCTAAATATTTAAGAAACTCAGCCATGATATGTTAAAGTCTGTAAATAGTAAGTATTTACCTACTATTAAGGTATATCGCGGTATCAATTATATTATATGAACAGATATTGTCTGTTAATATTAATTCAGTGTCTTATGTTAGCACTGCTTCGCGAAAAGAACGTTCTATCTCTCTCTGAAAATTACAGGCAGTATCACTTAAACTGCAAAAACTTTATCTCTCTCTCTCTCAATATAAATTCTAGTAAGGCAGTGCCGTCTATCCGTTGCTCCCACTGCAATAAAATACTATACTATATCACCTTTACTGCGATAAATTAATGTCTCGAGTGATCACTCTCAAAATTTACGTGTTTGCAGTTTAAGTGATACTGCTTGTAATTTTCAGAGAGAGATAAAGTGTTTGCAGTTTAAGTGATACTGCCTATAATTTTGAGAGAGAGAGATAGAACGTTCTTTTCGCGAAGCAGTGCTAACATAAGACACTGAGTTAATATTAACAGTCAATAACTGTTCATATAATATAATTGATACCGCGATATACCTTAATAGTAGGTAAATACTTACTATTTACAGACTTTAACATATCATGGCTGAGTTTCTTAAATATTTAGAATCTGCCAAAGTTCTGGGCATACCAGAGGAAGAACGCGCCGCGTGGTGCGAACGACACGTACAACAAGACCGAGAGCGCGAGGATCGAAAAGAAGCAAGAGAAAGAGAAAGAGAAAAAGAAGAAAGAGAAAGAGAAAAAGAAGTAGAAAGAGAAAAGGAAAGACAGCATGAACTCGCAATGAAAAAGTTAGAGCAACAATCGCTTGTAACACCCACTACTGCCACCAATTCTTATGCTACTAAACCAAAACTACCACCATTTAATGAAAAACTCGACCGGATCGACGCATATTTACATCGGTTCGAGTTACACGCTAAATGCGTCGGATGGCAGCAGGCGATGTACAGTTCATGCCTGTCCAATTTATTAACAGGTAAGGCTTTAGAGGTATTTCACAGCCTTAAAGTAGAAGATGCCAACGATTATGACAAGCTTAAAACAGCACTGCTTAAGCGATTCCAGCATACCGAGGATGGCTTCCATCAAAGATTTCGCTCATGTAAACCTGAGCCATCTGAAAATTTCTCAACTTATGTCAATCGGTTGAAACATTATTTAGATCGCTGGATTGAGCTCGCGAACGTAACTACCGGAAATTATTCCCAACTTTACGATTTGGTCTTAAAGGACCAAATCTATACCGCATGTCATTCCGATTTAGTCGCCCACCTTAAAGAGAGGGCTCCGACATCCTCTGAAGAAATCACATCGTGCGCCGAACGATACGCGTCCGCCCACCCAAATCGTCCTTTGGCAAAGCCTTCAACTACAACACCGTGTTATGCCAACGTAGGCAAAGGAGCGCCAACCGGACACGATCGTTCAAGGCCGACTCGTCGTCAGGCCCCAAATTCACGCTTTCAATCAGAGCCGCCTTTTTGTAGACAGAGAGATTTTCCGAATCGAGGTAATGTATCCCCGCGTCGAGGATACCAGAGTTATTCTTTTTACGAGCCTCGCCCATATTATCGTGGCAACTATCCAGGCCAACAATATAACCGGCCTCAGGGACCGCCGCGACGAGTGCATTTTGATGATAATCATAATTATAATAGACCGCAGAGTCTTCCCTATCGTGGAAACGATCCTAATCGTACTATATGTTATAAGTGTAATAGGGTAGGCCACATACAGAGATTTTGTAACGTGAAATTGGAATCCGCAAATGCCTGCTCGGTTAAACCTACACTTTATGAGACTGACGGTCATTCTGAATCTTCATGACAATCAAAGACTATTCCAGTCATGTCCGCCCTACATGAACTGGGTGAATTAACATTTTACCAGTCCCGCGTGAACGCGATTCGCGCTTCTGTTCTACGTGACTCCGGATGCACGACTATCGGCGTTCGACAGTCACTAGTCCGTCCAACACAATTTTTGGTCAAGGAGGTAACTTGTATTACTTTTGGCGGATCTGTAGAGCGATTCCGTCTTGCAGAAGTTTATATTGATACACCTTTTCTCACAGGTACTGTTACTGCATGTGTACTACCTAATCCGGTGGCTGATATAATCATAGGTAATGTACCTCAAGTAAATAAGTTTCCTATCGGTAACTTGGAAATTTGGACTCAGGATGAGAGTGTTGCTTGTGCGACAACACGCCTACAATCGAGTCGACGAGCAGACAGTCCATTGAGTAATCCTACTATTGAAGTGAACATAACGTCTAGTGCATTTCATGATGAGCAACATTCAGATCCCACATTGAAACATTTCTTTGCTAAGGTTGATCCTACCGCACCGGATACCTCTAAGTTTGTTATTAAAGATGACTTATTATATCGTAATTTTCAGAATAAGCGAGAAACCGTTATGCAACTTGTAGTACCGAGATCTTTTCGTCGCGACATTATTCGTCTCGCGCATGACACTTCCTTGGCAGGTCACCAGGGAAAGGCCAGAACTAAGTCTCGAATACTATCGCAATTTTTTTGGCCCAGTATTTACGCAGATGTAAACCGGTTCGTATCAACATGTGACGTATGTCAGAGACGTACTCCTAAAGGAAGAGCATCGCGAGCTCCTCTGCAGGAGATGCCAATGGTATCCAGACCATTTGAACGCGTTGCCGTAGATATAGTTGGTCCCCTACACAAGTCAGACAGAGGACATCGTTTTATACTTTCTGTCATTGACTACGCAACCCGTTGGCCAGAGGCCATTCCGCTAAAAGACATTTCAGCTGATCATATCGCTGAAGCTCTTATTACTGTTTTTTCGCGTCTTGGGTTTCCAGTTGAAATTTTATCGGACAGAGGTCCACAGTTTACCTCTGAGCTTTTTAAGAAAGTCTTGGAGTTGATCGGGATTAAACAAAGATTGACATCTCCATACCACCCACAGTCTAATGGCTGCTGTGAGCGTTGGAATGCTACCATGAAAAGTATGCTTGCACGAGTTTCCGCCGACAAACCGAGTGATTGGGATCGACAACTCCCCGCTATTCTTTTTGCATACCGAGAACTACCGAACGCATCGACGGGTTTTTCTCCCTTCGAATTATTGTATGGTCGTAAGCCGCGTGGTCCAATGGCCATACTCCATGATTTATTCGCCGGATCAGACACCGACGACAATGATACGCAGTCTGCATATCAATACGTTGTAGACTTGCGCCAGCGAATACTTAACGCATGTCAGCTCGCACAAAAATCTTCAGCTGCGCATGCTAGTCTTTATAAACAATATCGTGATCAAGGTAGCCGATTGCGAACCTTGACCGTCGGAGACCAAACTCTTGTTCTCCTTCCGGAAACGAAAAATAAACTCCTTCTTACATGGAAGGGACCTTTTAAAGTTCTAAAGAGACTTTCTCGAGTAAATTATCTTATCAAGATTCGAGGACAGGACAAAGTCTTCCATATAAATATGTTAAAGCGGTACCTGTCCGACGATGATAATCGGCAGAATAATCGCCGAAATGTGGTTGCTCAGGCCAATGCGGCCTTAGTTTCAGTTGACGATGATGATCCTATCAAGATAGAGAATTCAATACCCGCACTTCGATCTTCTGAAAACACTTCGGATGTGAATATAAATCCAGATTTATCTGAATCGCAAAGACAAGATTTAACAGATTTGCTTAACGAGTTTACTACTGTCTTTACTGATCTACCAGGTAATACTTCTTTGGTACAGCATGTTATAAGATTAAAGACGGATATACCCGTCTTTGTGAAACCATATCCGCGTCCGCTGCACGCACAAGAGACTATAATAACCGAGGTACGTAACATGTTTCACCTGGGAGTGATAGAGCGATCGACGAGTCCATATAACTCACCCATCGTCTTAGTGAAAAAAAAAGATGATACAGTGCGTTTTTGTATTGACTATCGTAAACTTAATGAGGTTACGATATATGACGCTGAACCGATTCCCAACCAGGAGAATCTTTTTGCTCAGTTAGCGAGGGCAACGATTTTTTCTAAAATTGATCTTTCCAAAGGCTATTGGCAAATTCCGCTTGATGAGAATAGCAAGCAATATACCGCTTTTCAGACTCCGTTGGGTCTTATGCAGTGGCGCTATATGCCTTTCGGGTTAGTTACAGCCCCTGCTACTTTCGCCCGTATGATGACAATATTGCTCCAGGGTATGAATTCCGTATTGTCGTATTTTGACGACATTTGTATTTATGAAACCGATTGGTCGGGCCACCTCGCAGCCCTACGACAAGTTTTTATTGCTCTTCGTCGAGCTGGCCTTACGGCGAAACCCAGTAAGGTATTTTTAGGATATGATGAAATTAATTTTCTGGGCCATACAATTGCCCACGGCGTTCAGACTCCTGATGACAAGAAGATAACTACCATCTTAAAGCTCCAACCTCCTCGAACTAAGAAAGAAGTTCGTAGTTTATTGGGCTTTCTTAACTATTATAGGAAATTCATTCCAAAATTTTCTTCGCTTACAGCTCCGTTATCGGACCTCACAAGAAAGAATTTTCCTAATAAAGTGAAATGGACAACCGAATGTGCTGATACACTTCGTACCGTTCAACAATTGTTTTCCACTTCCCCCATTCTCATACTTCCAGACATAAACCAAATATTTATTGTCCGCACTGATGCGTCGGACAAGGGATTGGGAGCTGTGTTATTACAGGAACGAGACGATACTTTGCGGCCATGTCTATACGCCAGCCGCAAGTTGCTGGATAGGGAATGCCGCTATGCAATTATCGAGCGAGAGTGCCTCGCTATCATTTTTGCTGTAAACGCATTTTCGAGATATCTACTTATGTCCGAGTTTATAATTGAAACGGACCATCGTCCGTTGTTATTCTTAAAGACTAACAGGGCTAAAAATGCTCGATTAACGAGGTGGAGTCTTGCACTCCAGGAATACCGGTTTGTTATCCGGTCTATCCCGGGCGGTGACAATTCCCAAGCTGATATTTTGTCACGTCTCATTTAATTTCCTATTAAAGAGTGTTGTGTCTTGTATTGGGGTTGGATAGTGCTTGTCCCCCTCAATTCTAGACGGTGGATGGATTCACATTTGTCTGGTTCATTACTTTATGAACCATTTTTACAATCCTTTTTTGTGAATATCCTTTTTCCACCAGCGTCATTCCTGACTGTGACCTGAACTTCTGGCAAACCTGACGCCCTTGTCAGCGGGTCAATGAGATGAAGACATGGCAAACCAAGCTACCAGAGCTACTGCTGCCATTGGATACCACAGTATTTTAATTAACAATATATTGTGTGTGAATGTGTATATAAGCAGCAATTGTGTGTGTTGACTATATAATTATAAGCCTATTCCTTCAGTAAGGCTTCATTATTTGATAATAGTTATACTTTAATCCAGCAGTATACAGTGATATACTCATTATTATTATAGATGTTTCTGAGAATTTTGATTGTGTGCAGTAAGAATATTTAAATAGAATAAATTCTATAGAACGTGGCATCAATAATTGTATGCTTTTTGTCCATCCAATATGCACGTTCTTAGTTAGATTTTTCTTCTCAAGCTTAAGGCTCATCTTTCTACAGTACTACTTAAGCCCCTACCACAATAACTTTGGGATTTCTTGGATCCTATCGTGTAAATTTTATTTAAAATTTTCACTGGGGTGGGGGATATGTCAGGGTTGGGATTTGAATTGCCGTGCTGGGTCACGCTTTGTTCATTGCATGGCATCATTGATTTTAGCCAGTCCAAACGTCCTTGAACTATTCCCGTGGACAGTTTGTTTTTGTAACGCTTTTCTTAGAGATGGAAAGAAAGTGGGTCAGGATAGAACGAATGGATAAATTAACAGTGACGATGCAGTTTTCGACCCCGTGGTTTGGGTGTACCTTAACAGGGAAAGACGGGGCGAATAAGGAGTGAAGAAATTCGTACATAAAACGTTTAGGGTGTAGAGACTTTGCGAAAGGTTTTGACATCCTAGGTCTGACTTTGTCTGTTACTATTAATAGAATCTATTGGCGCTGCGAGCGGAGCTCGAAGTGGATGCACCAATCAAATTTGAGCAGTCACGTGAGTTGCAGAAGATAAGCGGGAGCATCTTTATGCTACCTCACTTCCATGTAGATCTTCCAGCTACGAGGGTTGTCGGCTAATACGGTTCAGCCAGAGAGAACCAACAGACTGTTAAGTCATGTCTATGTCCTGGATAGACAATGAAAATAATTCACAGCTATTTTCTCCAGTTCCCTGAAATCGTTTCAGGGAACCAATCGTAAGTTTCATCAAAATGATTCGAGATGATGTGAATCTGACCCTAACTTTCCAGTAGAAGTGCGATCAAAGGAATGCAAGACCATAAAGTTTTACTTGCAATTAAGATCTAGAACGAGTGACTGATATACACATTTGTAAATTGTAATTGATGTGTCTGGATGAGGCTGGGGATTGCCAGCCCATCCTAGAACAGATCTAGATTAGATCTATCTTAACTACGTCAGTGTGTCTTGACGGTTTGATCCTTTATAAGCAGTTAAATGAGTTAATATTGTCGTCTGAGACATAAGGATATTATTTGTGAAGTAGTAGGCAGTCTATATTTCTGAAGATGAATAATTACTAAGTAAACTGTGTATGAATCAGAATGATATAGAGTTTCAAATCTCTTAAGGATCTAGAGGAGATTTATAGTTATGTATTTTAGTATTTTCATTTGATGCTGCAATGTTGTCTTTTAATATGTAAACGATAGACGAAAGTGTTAGGAATTTTAAGTAATAAATTTGTGGCCCTACAAGGTCCTTGATATAACCTACTCGAAATTGTTATTAGTGTATGTGGCATGGTATGGCAGAGTAATTTCTAAAACCTCTCGATATTTATTAAAAATGCAGTCGAACACGTAAATTTATAATTAACCATCCCCGTAAAACACGAGCACAGTAATCCCCATCTGTAACACCCTTCTTTGAACTCGTAACACTCGAGGACCCAGCTCGTAACATCGGATGTGAATATAAATCCAGATTTATCTGAATCGCAAAGACAAGATTTAAGAGATTTGCTTGACGAGTTTACTACAGTCTTTACTGATCTACCAGGTAATACTTCTTTGGTACAGCATGTTATAAGATTAAAGACGGATATACCCGTCTTTGTTAAACCATACCCGCGTCCGCTGCACGCACAAGAGACTATAATAACCGAGGTACGTAACATGTTTCACCTAGGAGTGATAGAGCGATCGACGAGTCCATATAACTCACCCATCGTCTTAGTGAAAAAAAAAAAGATGATACAGTGCGTTTTTGTATTGACTATCGTAAACTTAATGAGGTTACGATATATGACGCTGAACCGATTCCCAACCAGGAGAATCTTTTTGCTCAGTTAGCGAGGGCAACGATTTTTTCTAAAATTGATCTTTCCAAAGGCTATTGGCAAATTCCGCTTGATGAGAATAGCAAGCAATATACCGCTTTTCAGACTCCGTTGGGTCTTATGCAGTGGCGCTATATGCCTTTCGGGTTAGTTACAGCCCCTGCTACTTTCGCCCGTATGATGACAATATTGCTCCAGGGTATGAATTCCGTATTGTCGTATTTTGACGACATTTGTATTTATGAAACCGATTGGTCGGGACACCTCGCAGCCCTACGACAAGTTTTTATGGCTCTTCGTCGAGCTGGCCTTACGGCGAAACCCAGTAAGGTGTTTTTAGGATATAATGAAATTAATTTTCTGGGCCATACAATTGCCCACGGCGTTCAGACTCCTGATGACAAGAAGATAACTACCATCTTAAAGCTCCAACCTCCTCGAACTAAGAAAGAAGTTCGTAGTTTATTGGGCTTTCTTAACTATTATAGGAAATTCATTCCAAATTTTTCTTCGCTTACAGCTCCGTTATCGGACCTCACAAGAAAGAATTTTCCTAATAAAGTGAAATGGACAACCGAATGTGCTGATACACTTCGTACCGTTCAACAATTGTTTTCCACTTCCCCCATTCTCATACTACCAGACATAAACCAAATATTTATTGTCCGCACTGATGCGTCGGACAAGGGATTGGGAGCTGTGTTATTACAGGAACGAGACGATACCTTGCGGCCATGTCTATACGCCAGCCGCAAGTTGCTAGATAGGGAATGCCGCTATGCAATTATCGAGCGAGAGTGCCTCGCTATCATTTTTGCTGTAAACGCATTTTCGAGATATCTACTCATGTCCGAGTTTATAATTGAAACGGACCATCGTCCGTTGTTATTCTTAACGACTAACAGGGCTAAAAATGCTCGATTAACGAGGTGGAGTCTTGCACTCCAGGAATACCGGTTTGTAATCCGGTCTATCCCTGGCGGTGACAATTCCCAAGCTGATATTTTGTCACGTCTCATTTAATTTCCCATTAAAGAGTGTTGTGTCTTGTATTGGGGTTGGATAGTCCTTGTCCCCCTCAATTCTGGACGGTGGATGGATTCACATTTATCTTGTTCATTACTTTATGAACCAGTTTTACAATCCTTTTTTTTGTGAATATCCTCTTTCCACCAGCGTCATTCCTGACTGTGACCTGAACTTCTGGCAAACCTGACGCCCTTGTCAGCGGGTCAATGAGATAGAGACATGGCAAACCAAGCTACCAGAGCTACTGCTGCCATTGGATACCACAGTATTTTAATTAACAATATATTGTGTGTGAATGTGTATATAAGCAGCAATTGTGTGTGTTGACTATATAGTTATAAGCCTATTTCGTCAGTAAGGCTTCATTATTTGATAATAGTTATACTTTAATCCAGCAGTATACAGTGATATACTCATTATTATTATAGATGTTTCTGAGCATTTTGATTGTCTGCAGTAAGAATGTTTAAATAGAATAAATTCTATAGAACGTGGCATCAATAATTGTATGCTTTTTGTCCATCCAATATGCACGTTCTTAGTTAGATTTTTCTTCTCAAGCTTAAGACTCATTTTTCTACAGTACTACTTAAGCCCCTACCACAATAACTTTGGGATTTCTTGGATCCTATCGTGTAAATTTTATTTAAAATTTTCACTGGGGTGGGGGATATGTCAGGGTTAGGATTTGAATTGCCGTGCTAGGTCACGCTTTGTTTATTTCATGGCATCATTGATTTTGGCCAGTCCAAACGTCCTTGAACTGTTCCCGTGGACGGTTTGTTTTTGTAACGCTTTTCTTAGAGATGGAAAGAAAGTGGGGCAAGATAGAACGAATGGATAACTTAACAGTGACGATGCAGTTTTCGACCCCGTGGTTTGGGTGTACTTTAACAGGGAAAGACGGGGCGAATAAGGAGTGAATAAATTCGTACATAAAACGTTTAGGGTGTAGAGACTTTGCGAACGGTTTTGACATAGTTGAGTTACTTTGTCTGTTACTATTAATAGAATCTATTGGCGCTGCGAGCGGAGCTCGAAGTGGATGCACCAATCAAATTTGAGCAGTCACGTGGTTTTGCAGAAGATAAGCGGGAACATCTTTATGCTACCTCACTTCCATGTAGAGTTTCCAGCTACGAAGGTCGTCGGCTAGGGGTTCAGCCAGAGAGAACCAACAGACTGTTAACGTCATGTCTATGTCCTGGATAGACAATGAAAATAACCCACAGCTATTTTCTCCAGTTCCCTGAATCGTTTCAGGGAACCAATCGTAAGTTTCATCAAAATGATTCGAGATGATGTGAATCTGACCCTAACTTTCCAGTAGAAGTGCGACCAAAGGAATGCAAGACCATAAAGTTTTACTTGCAATTAAGATCTAGAAAGAGTGACTGATATACACATTTGTAAATTGTAATTGATGTGTCTGGATGAGGCTGGGGATTGCCAGCCCATCCTAGAGCAGATCTAGATCTATTTTAACTACGTCAGTGTGTCTTGACGGTTTGATCCTTTATAAGCAGTTAAATGAGTTAATATTGTCGTCTGAGACCTAAGTATATCATTTGTGAGATAGTAGGCAGTCTATATTTCTGAAGATAAATAATTACTAAGTAAACTGTGAATGAATCAGAATGATATAGAGTTTCTAATCTTGTAAGAATCTAGAGGAGACTTCTAGTTATGTATTATAGTATTTTCATTTGATGCTGCTGATGTTGTCTTTTTAATATGTAAGATAGACGAAATTGTTAGGAATTTTAAGTAATAAATTTGTGGCCCTACAAGGTCCTTGATATAACGTACTCGAAATTGTTATTAGTGTATGTGGCATGGTATGGCAGAGTAATTTCTAAAACCTCTCGATATTTATTAAAAATGCAGTCGAACACCTAAATTTATAATTTAGTATACCCCAACTTGTAACACTCGAGGACCCACCTCGTAACAGACAGAGTATCAAAATTAATAGACCGTGAAAGGTGCAAATTGGCCGTTAACTTGCTCACGCGCAGTAAAACCCAAACTCAGACTCAGCTCTACTCAACACCTTCTAGACTTTTCGACAAACCAAGACTGACGCTATTCGGCAACAGTGCCGAAAGCGACTCGAAACCAAAGCCACTGTGTCTGGGTCCGAAGTAGCTAGCTGACGTGACGTCATTACACATTCCAATAATTATCATTAGTTAGACGAGGTGTCTTCAAAACGATCGATGTCAACCCCCAACCGAAACCAAGGTAACCTAGAGGACCAATAAACAAAGGGGCACTATGGCTGTGGTTTGAAGGCCCCTGGTCAGTATCGTATTGTACTACGAGATTTGGATGCTGATCGACGGAACTTCCAATTATTAAAATTTGTAATAACTTTTAACTAGCTGGCCTGTTGTCTCGGAGAATACATAGATGTGACATTTAAAGTTATTTTCGACCATCAACATGCGAAGACAGGTGAAGAACTAAGAGAAGTGAAGATTGAAATTTCCGACTATACCGTTTCTTTTCTACTCGGTGAAAATACGTGTTTTTTTGCGGCTTCAAAAGTAAATAAATAATATTAAAGACAGAATACTGTGCAAAATGGATGTACCCACGTTATTTCTAACATTTTGAAAACATGACTGCATTATTACAGATTAAAAAAAATAGAATATGAACGTGAAAAAAGTGATTATGAAAAACTTAATGGAATGTTGTTCTTTTTTACTCGGCTCTTCAAATGGGCTTGCAGATGCATACAATGGCAGAGATTGACCCAGAAGTGAACAATGATAATAAGTTTGAAATAAGGGAGGCCACTACAGTTTCCTTGTCTTATTTGCACCATCCGGGGTTGCATGAATTGGTTTCATTTAGGGCTGGTTGCGAGCAGGCCAAGTTACTCTAAAGCAGTTCTCAAAGTTTCAGAATTTTTGGTCAGGCAATTAAGAAGTTTCAGGTGCTTACATGATTACCCACTAGCTCCATTATAGTTTGATGATAGAAAACATTAATATGGCGCCTCATCCCGTCTAATACAAGCCCCAAGTGGTGTACGGGCATTGTTGAAATCACACCCAATGCACCAAACATTGGACAACGGTCAGAAACAACTGTAGTTGCATTCCATCAATCCAAAAATTCCTTTTCAAGGTGTGTTTTTGTACACTTGTTTTTTTTTTTTGGTTACAGGTTATCAATCAAACTAAATTAATTACAAGTTCAGTGACAACATTGAAGTAAAAGTAATCGTTTTCCAGTCTTAGCAACTGTTTCAGCGACAGTCATACTTTATCATGTCTTGTGTTGTTTGGATGACATAAATAATGGTTATTTCGTGATGTTTTCCCAATATCTAGAGGTAATAAAACTAATGTTTATTATGTATGACTGTGGATGTTAAACGAGAGGCAGTACTGAAAATGAGACATACTTCCTTTCACTGTGAGAAAACCAAACAGCAGACACAGAAAAGAAAAGAAAGAGAGAGAGAGAGGCTGACCGCACTGTTAAAATATATGGCAGTTTCCTTCGGATTAAATCTGAACTTAAATCAGAGCAAGAAACATCAATTCTGAACTGACGTGAATTGCCTGAAGGCTGGCATAATCAACTCCCGCCTTTCTGCTCTCACGGGAACATTAATTTTCTATAATGGTGTAAGCCACTTCAAGTATCAAAAAATGTTTTATAGAAAAATAACTTTAAGACATTGTTAGAGGCTTTCCCTAACACATCCGCCAAAAGCATAGGTATGTACTTCAACTTTTATACACTAGCTTACCCGAGCAAGATATATCTAAGCCTATCCATACAGCTAGGTCTTGGTCACATTAACAAAGGCTCTTGTATTCTAAAGAGAATCTACCATCTCACCACAATCCCATTGCGGAATGCATGTAACAACTTTGATTTTCGCCCAGCAATGCGTATACAGAGATGATGGATGAAATCTCTGATCATACTTGTCGACTCTACTCGACCGAAAAGGCGTCTCTTTTTGCGGCTCAAGCAAATAGTACACAAACAATATCAAACACCAAATTTTGTCCAAATGGGTGTGTCCATCGTGGAAGCTTGAGGCAGTCTCTTTTCCAGTTACCATGAGACAGAATTATGGCAAAGACGGTTGTGTGATCAAAATAATACTATCAAAAAATCAGAACACAACGTCACAGGCATTGACCAGTAAATTCCCGTCTTAATTTGAAATTAATATTAGACTGGCTGTACAAAACCAAAGACCGCAGAACATTATGGCAAACATTTAGTTGGACTGAAATGATTTAAGGCTTGGACGACAACGCCGACGACGACGAAGAAGAAGGAGATGAAGATGATGAAGAAGAAGACGATGATGATGATGATCATGACGATGGTGCTGCTGATGATGGTGATGATGGAGAAGAAGGTGATGATGATGAGGTTAGCGGTGTTGATGATGATGATGAAGAAGAAGAAAAAGATGGTGAAGATGATGATGATGATGATAATGCAGATGATGATGACGATGATGAAGAAGAAGAGAAAGATGATGATGATAATGCAGATGACGATGATGATGATGATGATAATGCAGATGATGATGATGATGATGATGATGATGATAATGCAGATGATGATGACGATGATGAAGAAGAAGAAAAAGATGGTGAAGATGATGATGATGATGATAATGCAGATGATGATGATGATGATGATGATGATAATGCAGATGATGATGACGATGATGAAGAAGAAGAAAAAGATGATGATGATGATGATAATGCAGATGATGATGACGATGATGAAGAAGAAGAAAAAGATGATGATGATGATGATAATGCAGATGATGATGATGATGATGATGATGATGATAATGCAGATGATGATGACGATGATGAAGAAGAAGAAGAAAAAGATGGTGGAGATGATGATGATGATGATAATGCAGATGATGATGATGATGATGATGAAGAAGAAGAAAAAGATGGTGAAGATGATGATGATGATGATAATGCAGATGATGATGATGATGATGATGATGATAATGCAGATGATGATGATGATGATAATGCAGACGATGATGATGATGATGATGATGATAATGCAGATGATGATGACGATGATGAAGAAGAAGAAAAAGATGATGATGATGATGATAATGCAGATGATGATGACGATGATGAAGAAGAAGAAGAACAGCAACAAACAATAATAAAAAACTGACATACCCATCTCACTGGGAAATTTCATTTCCCTGAATATTCCACGGCTCCGCTGGTAGGTGGCAGAGCAGAACTAAGGCGATCGCACACCTGAACACTCATGGCAGGCTCAACTCTGGGCCGTCCCTGGTTTCGGAATAGCCTTAAAAGGAAGACGTTCAACAAATAATATTATAAAAGCCACAGAAAAACTGCGGTGTCGCAGCCAGACTTGAAACGAAGTCAAAATATGTCAAAATGACAAAGTTGTACGTAGCAAAACCTCGCGTGAAAAATAATACGGTAATGGCATAACTGCCTTTTTCTTTGCATTATATTGTATGGTTTCGGTATTATTTCTTACGCGAGGCTTTCTACATAGGACTTTTTCTTTTAACAAATAATATCAATTTTCTAAAGCAAAGTAAACTAGACACTAAAGAAATAACGTTATATAAATTAAAAATCCTGGCCGCTTTGAGAAAGGCAGTAATAAAGTTGATCATTACGTCATTCCCGCTTTTGCCAGTTTGGCTGCTGTGAGTGAAACTGATACCTTCAAAGCTATCAGATAAATTAAATATGAATGCTGCATGTGAGCCGAGCAGGTGAGTTGCGCATGGAGCAGTTGGGAGTGGCTGGAGGTTCTACATACCATTGTTGTAAGCCATGATGTATCGTTTTTTTTGCTCAACTGCATCCTGAGAGACAGGGAGAGACAGGGAGAGACAGGGAGAGACAGGGAGAGACAGGGAGAGACAGGGAGGAGGAGAAGGAGGAGGGAGGAGGAGGAGGAGGAGAGAGAGAGAGAGAGAGAGAGAGAGAGAGAGAGAGAGAGCAGGAAAGAGAGGGGTATACCGGAGACAGACAAAGAGAGACCGAAAGAATAACTGGGAGAGAGATTTAGAATGAAATAGAGAGAAAGAGAGTCAAGAGACAAATACATAGATAGATAGATAGATAGACAGACAGACAGACAGACAGACAGACAGACAGACAGATAAAAAGATAGATAGATAGATAGATAGATAGATAGATAGATAGATAGATAGATAGATAGATAGATAGATAGATAGATAGTAGATAGACAGATTAAATAGATAGATAGATAGATAGATAGATAGATAGATAGATAGATAGATAGATAGATAGATAGATAGATAGATAGATAGATAGACAGATAGATAGATAGATAGTAGATAGACAGATAAATAGATAGATAGATAGATAGATAGATAGATAGATAGATAGATAGATAGATAGTAGATAGACAGTCTTCTGAAGGTGTCGGAGAACTTCACCTATCTTGGCAGTACACTGTCTTCCGCGGCTCGTGTTGATACTGAAATTCTCTCAAGAATCAGCAAAGCCAGCTCTGCATTTGGCAGGCTTCGAAAGAGAGTATGGGATGTTGCCGGCATTCGCACAGACACTAAGCTGAAAGTGTACAATGCTGTGGTCCTTCCCACCCTACTCTATGGGGCTGAAACCTGGACAGTGTACCAATCGCATGCCAGAAAGCTAAATCACTTTCATCTGGCCTGCCTTAGAAAAATCCTAAGGATCAAATGGCAGGATAAAATTCCAGACACTGAGGTCCTCAATCGTGCCAAGGAATTGAGCATCTTCTGCCACCTGAAAAAAATTCAGCTACGTTGGGCAGGACATGTTGTCAGAATGCCCGACTCCAGACTCCCTAGGCAAATCTTCTTCTCTGAGCTCTCCAATGGAACGAGGAATTTTGGGGCCCCAAAGAGACGTTACAAAGACACTCTCAAGCAATCACTGAAGGCCTTTGCCATTGATGTGAGTGAGTGGGAAAAGCTCTCGCTTGATCGTGCAAATTGGAGGGCGGCCCTTACCAGAGGCAGCAAAGCATGGGAAGCTGACAGAGTCCAGCAGTCTATCAAAAAAAGAGAACAGCGCAAGAAAAGGCCCACTGGTACTGAACCAACGGAGCACTCTTGTCATTTATGCGGAAGGGTCTGCAGGGCAAAAATAGGACTTATCAGTCACATGAGAAGCCATAAGTCATGAAAGAACAGTCTTTCCATTCTGTCCTCTGTGTCCTTTAGTTCTCTTTATTGTCCATGTGTTGAAATTCTCAACAATTTCTGTTCTTTATTCCTCTGGTGTTGTTAAGGTCATCATCATACCTGATGGACGAACTATTATTATTATTATTATTAGATAGACAGATAAATAGATATATATATATATAGATAGATAGATAGATAGATAGATAGATAGATAGATAGATAGATAGATAGATAGATAGATAGATAGATAGATAGATAGATAGATAGATAGATAGATAGATAGATAGATAGATAGATAGATAGATAGATAGATAGATAGATAGATAAGCAGAGAGAAACCTCAAAAGGAAAGATCACCAGATTTAGCGCCAGTGTTATTGCAGGGAAGCCTTGTCTCAATGTCCCACATTTACTTGAACTGATCTTTCAAACTGCCATTGCTGTCCGTCTAATTTTGCTTTCACCTATAGGTTTTCCCACATTTAACGCAGAAAACTCATAGCGTTTTTTTTTTTCAACATGATTAGACCTGGCAGCGAACTGTGTATATCTCTTAAGTTCTCGAACGTTCTCTGAGATGAAGGTTTAATTGATGGTTCAGAGAGAGAGAGAGAGAGAGAGAGAGAGAGAGAGAGAGAGAGAGAAAGAGAGAGAGAGAAAGAGATAGAGAGAGAGAGAGGAAGTGAACGAGAGAGAAAGATAGCGAGAAAAATAGAGAGACAGAGAGAAAGAAAGAAAGAAAGAGGGAAAGAGAGAGAGAGTGGGAGAGAGAAAGAGAGAGTGGGAGAGAGAAAGAGAGTGGGAGGGATAACGAGAAGAAGAGAAAGAGAGAGAGAGAGAAAGAAAGAGAAAGAGAGAGTGGGAGAGAGAAAGAGAAAGCGAGATATAGTGGGAGAGAGAAAGAGAAAGAGAAAAAGAGAAAGAGAGACAGAAAGAAAGAGAAATAGAGAGAGAAAGAGAGAGTGGGAGAGAGAAAGAGAAAGAGAGAGTTGGAGAGGGAAAGAGAGAGAGAAAGAAAAGGAGAAAGAGAGAGTGGGAAAGAGATAGAGAGTGGGAGAGAGAAAGTGTAAGAGAGTGAGAGAGAGAGAAGCGAGAAAGAGAGTGAGAAAGAGAGAGAAAGAAAGAGAGAGAAAGAGAGAGAGAGAGAGAGAGAAAGAGAGAGAGAGCACTAGATCTAACGCTGCTACTATTGCCGAGACACTTTGTCAATTAATATCAAGTACACAAGGAAACATTCTTTCTAGCTCACCTTTTGAAGGCTTTTTGACGTTTACTTTACCATTTACATTTGCGTACACATGAAATCAAAGCTGTAATACAATGTAAAACTTCTAAAGTTTTCTGCACCTATACAGCCGCTGATGGCATTTTTTTTTTTTTTTGGCCTCTGATTACGGTTTTCATAGAATTATCCTGCTCTCAGAACTAAGTCTATGGCAAACGTCTCTGCCTTCCAGCCAATAGAAAAAAACAACAACAAAATTTCTTGTCCCTAATTAGTTTACCTATCGATAGAAATCTGCCCTGTCATGACACACACGCGCAGTTTAAGTCTCGCGAGACGTCACAAGTCAGAGCGAGATCTGAGAGGGAGGGGAAAAAAAAAAGGAGCATGTCTGTCGATCAGTCACTCCGACAGAGATGTTAAATTTGATTATTTTTAGAAATGACACACAAACAAAAACAATCAATAATCAATCCTACCACACGCTCACCCAACCCCCCCCCCCCCCCCCCCCCCCACAGCCCAGATCTCCCGTTGAACTCAGCCAATCACCTGCTCTGACATCGACCCGATGTCCTCAGTGCCACATCTTCATCCTGATCTTGGATACAAATGTTTGAATAAATCATTGCAAAAGCAGAGCTCTTCATTCAATTTAAGCATACACATTTCTTTCCTTCTCTCTTTCTTTCATTCCCTTCAATTTTCTTCTCCTTTTTTTTTTTTTTCGTTGTTCTTTTGCTCTGTCCAGACAGTCATGTTGCGTGAGTTGCCCGGAGACTGGCGGGGGTGGGGGCGGGGGGGGGGGGGAGGTGGGGGGGATACGGCAAGTATCGCGCGCCCGACCCGTTGTCTATTAGCAAAGATACTAGATCTATATAAAATAAGATGAAACAGCTGGCGTTTTTAATTTTAGCATGCACAGATTTCGCACCGCCACCTAGCGGAGAATGCGCCGAAGTCACGAACAGTGACGTATTTGACAAAAGCCAAAGAGGGAAACTATTGAGTTTTGTTCACCGTTCAGGTATCGCTGTAGGCCTAGATTGACATCACTTATTTTGTAATTATAATTTCGATCGCTGTGGGAAAACTCTGACTTTTTTTCCCTTTTATTTTAGTTGCAGTAGGACAGTAACAAATCCCAATCTTCAATTAATTTATCATTATGTCATGGGCTCCGCCCCCCTAACAGCCCGCAAACTGTGGGCAGGATTTTTTTTAGAGATGCGAAGAAGGGCCACAATGTCTCATCTTAACATTTCAAGTAGGAAGCGCATATCCGTACAACATGTTGTACACCGGTATGCTATATTACTGACCTTGTTAATTTGCATAGTTTTTAAAAATACGAATCGGCTTAGTAGCAAAACAATCCGACTTCTGCTCGGAGATTGCGTGATCTGTTATATACTTGGGTGTAGGTCGATCACCAATGGCTACCCCAACCCCTTTTCGCCTGATTAGTCAATCTGACTACCGCCCATTGATACAAACTGACTAGATCCTCACGCCCCCAGGTCCATCTGACTATTCCATGTGTTGTCACTTTAAATGCGTGAACACCATACCAAGTTTTGTTTCAGCAAACCTTCACCAGTCGCGCGTTTTGGTAAACATGCTGTACGGATATGCACAGTCTATATCCATACAACATGTTGTACGGATATACACTTCCTTTCTAGTATCTTTGCTGTTAGTGCATGGCAACGTTTATTTACCCCGTCATGGTGAAAAACTGTGTAGAGTTTTGGAATATTGGGAGATTTTCTGCGTGTGTATCTGGGTGTGTGTGTGTGTGTGTGGGGGGGGGGGGGTTAAATTGAAATTTTGCACCCCTAAGAATTTTGCGACCTGGGCAACCACCCCTATGGCGCCCCGCCTTCCCAACTCCAGGCTACGCCGCTGTGCCCAGAGAATTAGGGGTAGGCCAGACCGAGGCTGATTTAGGCGCCAAACTGGGTGGCTCATCGCCTGATTATTATCACACAAAAACACTATTCTCTGCGCGCCCAGACTTTCGCTGTGGTGTGAGCAGTAAGTAGTGTTTTAGTGTGATGCATAATAATTAAGCGTCGAGCCACCAATTTGGCGCCTCCACCAACATTGGCCTGCAAGCTCTTCTCGACTTACAACTTTACTGTCAACGTATGTTTAACGTGCGCAAATGTGCACACAGGCCATCCCAGTTTTCCTCATTATAAGAGGAGACTAGGTACTCGATCCTATAGGGAACGGGATTTAATGACACAGTTACTATATTTGAACTTACCAATGACGTCATGGGACATTCGAACTGTTCAATGCGGTGGTTAAGCACAGTTGTTATGGACTTTGTAAGGGCGATTCGAGGCACAAAGATCAACTGCACATGAAAGTGTGTACAAAGTCCATAACTGTTCTGTGCCTAACCGCCGCGTTGAACAGTTCCAATGTACCATGACGTAAATCTAAATATAGTAACTGTGTCATTCAATCCCGTTCCCTGTCTATCATAAGATCTAGGACAGGAAATTTCCCCAAATTTCCAACATCCAACAATGCTTTCTTAAACAGTTTTGCATAATTCAATGTCTTTGTAGTCAAATCATTAACTGACTGTCCACAGGGTTTTCTTTCCTTTTTTTCTTTTCCAACTAGCTCAGTGGTTCTCAACCTTTACCAGACAATCGGTCCCACAGGCTGCAAATTTTTCTTTCATCGCCCCCACCCCACCCCACCCCACTCCAATCCATACTCAAATACAATTGCTACAGTTCACAAAGAAGACAGACTGCACACAACGTTATAATGTTACGTTTCTCAAAGTTTTATTTATGACAATAGGCGTGTTGATTATTCATTATGAAACACAAAGCATTCTCCATCAAATGGAATAAAAATATAGGCCCTTTGACGTTCATAAACCCCATCTACAAGTCCAGTGCTGTTCAACAAGTCAGTGGCTGCCTGCGCTGGCCCCTTAAATCGTCCTCAATGAATGTTTTCGTCCACCTCCCCGATACCCCGCTTTATCATTGCCTTCTTCATGTCGCCTTTTTCTTCATTTTCGCCCCCCTCCCCCCCCACCTTGCAAATTTTCTTCAAAGTATTTCACTTCCTGATACCTCAGACCGAAAATCGCGCCAAAAGAAAGGCGGGGCATGATGCCAGCTCTGGGTAACGGCTTCTTTGCGGTAACTAAAAAGTTAAACAACAACAACAACAACAACAGCAACAATAAAAAATGTTTCCCCACGTCATCTCCTGTACCGTTTCCGTGCACACGCAAGCGCTCTCTCTTTTTTTTTTACTGCTTGATGGCTTTTCGACATTTCCGTTTCCGTACACAAGCCACGAATCACGGGTTAGACTATCTTGAATATCTCTAGAGCAGGGCCGAATGAGGCAAGCTGAGCAGACCGCCCTCTGAAATTTGGAAGCCAAATATTGCGTACGTAAACCAAATATCGAGCGCGTACACTAACTGAAATACAATAACAGAGAAATTCACTGACTTTCTTCCAAACGTTTGAAATCAAAATAAATAGATTAGCATGTGTACACACTTCAACTGTCCTATTAAAAAAAAAAAAGCGATAAATTCACCAACCGTCTTACATAAATTGGAAAGAAAGTATCGCGTACATACAAACTTCAACTTCCCTACACGGTGATTTCCAATATGTATTCTAAAAATGTGAAAACCAAATACTGCGTACGTACGCACACCTGAACTTTCCTAATTGGAATTCATAGGTATGCTACTCACAAACAATTAAGGGCCATCTGCATTTTCTAGTCCCGGTATTTTAAAAGGTAAGTTTAAATCTGTAATGAAATAAAGAGCTGTAGTAGAAAATGAAAATGAAACAAAATGTGGGAGATATCCTGTATACTGTCCTGAACTAACCTGGACTTGTTTTACTCTAATCATTCTTCCTTTATGTGCATGATTAGCCGAGCCCTTAGAATGCTTGAAATTCACTGAAAAATACATTGAATCATGCCTCTGCACTGCTCAGCCAAACTTCCATCTAAATGAAACATATTAAAAACACATGCAATACATAAGTATTGTGAACACCGTTTACCAGTTGGTTAGCGACAGTAGCGCTCACAAAACTGAGGTACATCTGGAAGGACCGGAACACTGCACGCGGCTCAAAGATCAGACTGACGCGTACCCGGGGGACATCAATACTCTTGTATGCATGTGAATTGTGGACTTTATCAGCTGAGATAGAAAAGAGAATACAGTCCATTGAGATGAGATGCTTTCGAAGATCCTACAAAGACCATATCTCGAACAAAAACGTCGGAACAGAATCGGGCAAGTCACTGGGCCTTACGAAGACATGTTGACTTGGTCAAGACACGCCAGCTCAAATGGTATGGCCATGTTAGGAGATCATCAGGGCTTGCCAAAACATTCCTGCAGGGCACAGTGCAAGGAAGACGAAGGAGAGGCAGACAGAGAAAGAGATGGGAGGACACTATCCCAGAATGGACGGGCTTGAGGTTGAGCGATACAATCAGGAGGTCAGAAAACCGAGAGGATTGGAGGATGTTGGTTGCTAGATCACCTGTGGCGTCCCAAACGGTCCACAAGACTCCGGGAGAGAGAGAGAGAGAGAGAGAGAGAGAGAGAGAGAGAGAGAGAGAGAGAGAGAGAGAGAGAGAGAGAGAGAGCACGAAAGTGTTGTCTAATGGGGCTGTAACTGGAGCTAAAACAACCATGCCTCATAGAAGAGCTTGACACCGGTGGCTCGTCGCAGGGCGCTGGGCATGGGATGGCTCCAAAAGTGTCTCACCAGCTGGACGTAAGCCATTTCGTCATTCAATGGCTGTTGGGAGCGATTTCAGACAGACGGGCAGGTCTAGACAAAGGCTTCGGTCTGGACCGACCAGAGTCACAAATCCATCTGGCCCTTAACTTTTTGTGAGTAGTATACAGTCATTGGCAGTCTCCAGGACGACGGTGGGAGACCGTCTTAATCCGCCTCTACAGAGACTTGTTACAAGCTACTCAAAGGGTGGCCAAACTTGCTTAAATGTAAGAGCCACATACGATATACTTCAGATGTTCGAGAGCCACAAGATATGAACGAAATTTACACACGTTTTGCCAAGTACATATTCTGTCACAAAAACTGCATATGAATATTAAGAGAAACATTATTCAACAATATTTACTCATGTATGCAGTTTCTTTAAAACTGTTAATTTGTACTTGTTTCGGTCATCGCATAGTCCTCGTATATAGCGAATGTTTGCAAATCGTGACCAACGATTGTTTTAACTGTACTGGACATAATATTAAGTGCGGATATAACCTGCGGAAACATCTAAGGAAAACGTGCGATTTGGCATTTCAGTAACAAAATTAGACTGCCAAAAATAAAGATAAAAGAGTGCACGCACTAAAAAGAAAATTTTATTATTTTTTCCCCAGCCAACATATTTCAACAAGCCCCATATTGACGGTCAAAGAGCCACTGGTGGCTCGCGAGCCGTGGTTTGGCCACCCCTGATAATTATACATATTACAAAGTCTTCTTCTTGTACATCAAACTATAGGATCCTACTGACAGATTTCTACTCATAATTTATGCAGACATATTTTGGTCATATTACCACTGATTAAAGTCAGGCCAACATGATTGAACGCAAGACGGACGGAAGAATCTCAAAGTTTCAGATCCGCCACTCTTCCAAAACAGAATAAAATAAAATAAACTACAATGAAGTAAACGCCTTGCATTTTATGCTTTCTCCCCTTTGATTTTTCTCCTTCCACCCCTCCCCCCATCCCGTCCTCAGCCTCTGATGTTGATTCATTTACACCTATCCCCACGCATCTGTCTGTCTGTTGATTCATGTCTGCCGCTGTCTGTCTGACTTCACCAGACCACCTGAAGCTTAATAACCTTGTCCAGAGTTTGTTGAAAAGGCACACAATCTCTGCGATGACTTTGATGGAAGAAAGCAAATTAAATATCACAGACTTCCCTACCAACACAGTCATAGCGCAAAGTACATACACAGGGCTTGGGGCGTGTTCTTTTCAACTAGCCATCGGTCAAAAACAGAATAATTTACGAATATCACACTGTGACTCAACTAACATCTGATCTGGCTGGAAGATACTTAGGCAGACATGGCTCAAAGTATAATATGTGTATAGAAGGCGTGGGTTATTTCAACTAGCCATCGGTCAACAACATCAGAATAGTTTGCGTATATCACGCTATGGGTTCATTAGTAACATGATCTGGCTTGAAGACACCCTGGCGGTCTTGACCCAAAGTACATTCACTGGGCATGGGTTATTTCAATGAGCCATCGGTTAACACACAGGGCCGACTTAGCGCGTAAGCACACTGTGCAGTTTCCCAGTGGCCCCAAAGGCTGAAAGGGGCCCCATGCATGCAGATTTACATTTCGTTTTTGAAACGGGGAAGAAAATTCCGCGCATTACAACACAATCTGCCCTGGGGCCCTTAATGAGGTAAAGATAAGCCTGCTAATAACATCAGATATCTTGACGCATATTGCTAAGTGAGTTCTCTAATGAAATGATCTGGCTTGAGGACTAGAGAGATGGGAAGTAGAAATGTAGTGTGTGATTAACGTGATTTTTTAAACGTTTTTTTTCCCTTCTAGTCCCCTTGTATCACCAGTGATATACTACTGAAATTTATCATTCGGCTGCAGTTCCCATACGCACGTAGGGCTGGGAAAAAGTTATTTTCAACCCTTTCAGTACTGAAACAGCATTACTGTCACCTCTTTACTGCTCCACCACTTTCGCGTTTTGGTTCTCCATGATTAGCCTTTAAATACGGATTAACGTCCTAATTTAGATTCATATTTACCATTGAAAATAAGTGAAATAAATGGATGTCAGTATAAACTAGATGTGAGAAAATGTAGCTTTCACAGTGCCAGTAGTCAAAGGGCTAAAAATAATTTCTACATTATACACTACATCGACCAAATGATCACGAAAAGCCGTTAATTATGCGCCTAAGAATAGATTCTCATTAAATCAGAATTTTCCCACAGGTAGAAATTGGGACGGGGCCGACAGGGTTGGGGGACGTACAGACACGTAGACTCAATAATAGACAGCGAATCAGATTTAAGGTTATGGTGACCTCCTGATGTTTTCTGTATTGAACTGGTCAGTTCTCAGGTGGGCGCTATATATTATTATGATTCGGGTGAGTGTGTGTTAGGTGGTGGAAGCAGGAAGTCGGGTATGGTGATAAATATAATTGACCGATGTAAATAAAAAAAATTAAAAGTATCAGATGGTGATATCTCTCCACTCCTTCTCTTTCTCTCTCCACCTCTCTCTCTCTCTCTCTCCACCCCTCTTTCTCCATCTCTCTTTCTCTCTGTCTCTCTCTCTCTCTACCTCCCCCTCTTTCTCTCTCTCTCTCTCTCTCTCTCTCTCTACCTCTCCATTTTTCTCCATCTCTCTCGCTACCTCAGCCATCTCTCTCTCTCTCTCTACCTCTACATCTTCTCCATTTCTCTCTCTGTTTCTTCTCTCTCTCCATCTCACTTTCTCTGTCTCTCTACCTCTACACCTTTCTCCATCTATCTCTCTCTCTCTTTCTCTCTCTCTCTCTTTCCGTCCTCCTTTCCATCTCTCTTTCTTTCTCTTCCTTTTCACTTCTCTTTCACTCTCTCACTCCCTCCCCCATCTCGCTTTCTCTCTAATAATAATAATAATAAATAATAATACCAATGGAGTACACTCTTATGGCGAGTATCTCCACAAAGTGTTCCCAAAGCTCTTTACAGTGAAACGATAACAACACTGTCTGTCTGTCTGTCTGCCTCTCTCTCTCTCTCTCTCTCTCTCTCTCAATGGACTTACAACTCTATTTTCATCCCGTACAAATCATACAAGACTTAACGGAGACATTGTCAATTAATCAGTAGATATTTCCGACACAAGACTGATTTTGTCTCTGTTGTGAAGTTGCCAAGGTGAAACAATATCTCTCAATCTTTCCATACATTTGCGCCAGAATAAGAAAAGGAACAGCAAACCAAGACGAGGCGAGCAAGACCTACTACAGGACAGACCTACTTTAGGACAGACCTACTACGAGGACAATGAGAACCAATAAATCACGAGGAAGAATCAAGAACAGAGACAATCAAGAACAGATGGCTATCAGCGAAAGACTGAAGACCCCGAGAAACATAGATATTCAACTTAAATAACCAAGCCACAGACAGACACTGGCGGGTATAGTGCAGACTACTGGTGGACATTGAGTTCACGACACAATTTCCAAGAAAGGCATTTGTCCATAATATTGTGTATAGTATTATATAACACTGGAGTGATTGATCTACAAACAGAATGATTCTTTCAGTCAGAATGTAGTAGCTACGTCTTTTTTGTCTTAAGAGAAAGAAAACAAAAGTTTTCGTATTAATTCTATAACGCACTTGTGGGTTCAATGAGACCCAGACCCACGATATAGTATTCTACCGTTAATAACTGGGTCTGAGTGGATCCATAGGTTACGACGTGGTAGTCTTGATACTTATTTCCACCGTCTAGTACTGCAGAGATTATTAATTTTTCTCCCAGCTCAGAAAGTGAACAAAGGAGATTATCATAGGGTTAAAAAGAAAAGGCTGTTCTTGCGTGTATGTACGGTCCCCAAGCGTTTTTGCACAAGGGGCGCGTACATACGTACACGTACTATCCCCAACTCCGACCTCATCATCAACTCTAAATTTTATCGAATTCCTAACTCTGCCCTCTACCCTTTCAACGACAACAACAACAAAAAAAACAGGAGGAAAACAAAAAGAAAATCTGAAAGGGTAATTAATTCAAGCTGTTGTTAGGAGGGCGTCGGGAGGAGCTCTCAGGCTCTGGAGTCACACAAGGCTTTAAAATATGTACCCCTAGCGCAAAAACTTGGGGACCTCACGTACAATTAACAACAATATATACAAAAAAGCCAACCCGGCAGTATGTCTTCCGTTATTTCACCGAGACAGCCCGAGCCAGCAATGAAGATTCCCCTATGGACGAGAAGAGTCGCTAAATTTTGCACAACTCCATATTATATTTTCCTGAAAAATTGATGTCTTGGCCAAACAGACATTACTTCTTTGCAGAATCTGGCAAAGTAAATTGTGGCAAAAAAAAAAAAAAATAACTCCACAAAAAAACGAAAGAAAAGATTTACGTGGTGAAATCTTGCGGTGGGAGCAATACCAGAGAAACGTTGCCATAAATCACAGAACGAATTAGAAATGAAAAGGAAAAGCAAAACAAACCAAAAATTACAAGCCATGGGTCCTCCAATATCTCTATGAACAACTTACAACCTTTAAGCGGTAGTTTCATGTCTGCGGAAACCGACACGGTAAAAAAAAAAAAAAAAGAGGCGAAATATCCTTCAAGTGAAATAGAAAGAATGTATTCATGTGTAGGGAAAAGCCAGTTCCGTTCACAAGGAAACACTCTTTCTTCTTACCACCGGATGTATTTTTGCAGTTTCTGTACACATGAAAACACTGCTTAAAGCCGCTTCCGTTTCCGTTCCGCTTTACCGCTCTGCGTTTTTTGCTCCGTTTTAACTTTCTTCCAAGTGTTGCTGACACTGCCAAGATTTTCCGTACTTTTTTTGTCCTGTTAGTTGGGGGGGGGGGGGGGGCTGTAGTCTGATTACAAACCCAAATAGAGAAAATAATGAGTTGTATTTAACATTCAGCTGTGCCCTAAAAACGTGTTTTTTTTTTTCTTTCTGGAGTGAATTTGTAGAAGCCCACTGGTAGTAATCTAGAGAACATGGCTCAGTATGGATACTACCCTGAATATCTTTAGACAAGATAATACAACAATGCATTCTCTGATAAATGGACGCATTTTCTTTCCTTCTGTGAATGATTCAAACCATGAAATATTTCAGTTGATACGAAAAAAAAAATCATCTTTTCTCCATAGTAGAGCTTTATCAGCAACAAATAAATGAATAATTAAATAATTATTTATAATGATAACAATAATAATAGATACCCCACCCCCCTCAAAAAAACAAAAAAACTAGCAATAACAAAAACACGAACCTTGCACAAATGTTTGTCACTCCACGTCGTTACTGGAGCAGAAGTTTTCATTATATTTCACCAACATTCTGTTTCATTTTTTTTTTCATAAACACTACTAAATGCGAACTAATTTTGCAGTTCACTAAAAGTAATCAATCTACATCAAACAGTCATTTATCTGTATGTTCCCCATGCCCTATCCTTTTTATGCATCACAATGCTTTTAAACGAAAGTTCTTACTTGCAGTAAAGTGAAGAAACATAGCAAAAAAAACTCGAAAATCTTCAGTTTCCAGATCTCCACAGGCAGGCCCAGGTCGAGATGATGTCTGTAACATAGGGGTGAAACAGACCAAAGCTGCTCGCTGCCCATACATTTTGCTTCACACCAGCACAATAATCACTGCCAGCTGTATTACGCTGGGTCATGGTGTGGGCTGTGTGGGCAGCGCTTATTGTGCTAGTGTGAAGCAAATGTTACTGGCGGCAAGCCACCGGTCTGGCGCCAACACCCGCCTCGGTCTGTTTCACCCCTTATTTTGAGTTTGGAACAAAAAGAACTCTCGCTATAAGATTCGTTTTGACAGAAATCTATTAATTAGAAAAAAGAGTCATGGGATTTTTAACAAAACCTACCGTCCCTCACACAGCTCGGATTTGGATGGAATTTTACAGCTGCCTTCCTTTGCACCTGCCATTTTTTATTTTTTTATAGATTTGGAGACTTGGTGGGGAAGTGTTTTTTTTTTTGAGTTTGCTTTTTGTTGCTAATTCCGTCCCCCTCCACAACCTACCTCCCCCCACCCCCCCCCCCGCCATCCTTTCTTTTCCACCAGCCCATGACGTCATCACTTCCAGCCATGTGTTCACTATTAAACGCACCGCCCAGTGGGCAGATAATACTTCCCTTGAAATGCTGAAGGGGTGCGCAGGGCTATAACGCGCTAAGGTAGTACGGTAAGATTTATCTGAAAGCAAGTAAAACATACAAACAAACAACCGCAACAAAATAAACCTAAAAGGAGCGGTCAAAGTGAGGCAGATCCATTACTACAATCACCCACAATAAACAGATAAATCCCGGGCAGGGCCGCGCACTTCAGCTAGTAAATAAAAAAAGAAAATCTGCTTATCTGAGACCTGACGTAACTTTAGGTTTGGCAAATTGGCATGCACGATGCGGTATTCCCTACAGAGAAACCAATGTCAGTTTTCCTGTATGATAATCTCAGCAGCTGGGGCAGTCTAGGAAACCTGACGCTAGCATCAGTGGGACCCTCATGAATGTAGGGTTAAAAAATCACATCTTTCGCGTCCTGTGGCGCGACTGAGTTTCATTTCTACAGCGAATACGTTTAGTTTTTCTTTACTGACTGTCGTTATGGGATTGCAGTTACACAGAAAGCTATAGGTAGAATGCGCATGATGTCACAGAGTGTTTTTGTTTTGTTCTTCCGACACCCAAGATGGCGGGTGGATCAGCTGATAAGTATAACTTTGAGATATGTCTAAGCGGTTAAAATGCCTGCTGGTTGCATTGTAGTTGATTGTTATTACATGGTGGAAAGGACGGATCCAAACTGGTCAGATTCCCTACCATCTGTGTAAACAAGAGAAAGGAAGTGAAAGAATTGACCAAACGTCTCCCATTAAACATGTACACACGTGTCATTGTTTACTGTAGTGAACTACTTTCAGTTCGCCGCCGGTTGGTTCGCGACGCCTGAAGTGCTCGCACTGCAAATCAGCTAACGAATCAAAATCAGTACCGACCATAATCGCCATGGAGATGCGTCGGTCCTTATCTCAAAGATGGCGGATATGCGCATTCTACCTATAGATAAGCTGTGAACACAACTCGGTATTTTCTCTACTTGGATTAATTTGTAATTATACTACGATCCCTTAACACAGCCTTTAAAAAAAATTATGATCGGCCGACTATAGCTGGATGGTGACGTCACGACACGGACTTTCAGAGAGATCCAACCAGCTGGCTGGTCCTCGAGGCGAGATCTCATTGAAACCGACAGATATGTCGTCACCATTGAATACGTTGGCCGATGAAAATCAGCTAGTATGCGCCCAGGCTAAGGGGTTAGGATTTAGTGTTAAGTAATTGCTCACAACGGCATTAAATCGCTACCGACATGGCCTAAATTGACCAGAACTTAATTACAAAAATCCTGTTTTGAATATTCACCTTCATACCCCCCCCCCTCCCTTTTCAAACCTTTCTAAAGTCTTCCAAAACAAAAAAAAACTCGCGGCAGGGTCAAATTAGAGCTTGGTACAAAGCTGCAGCGGTACGGACATGTGTCAAGATCCAGTGGGCTTGCTAAGACCATGTTGCAGGGTACAGTACCAGGAGGGAGAAAGAGAGGTAGACAGGGGAAGAGATAGGAAGACAACAGTGGACAGGCTTGACCTTCGCTGAGTCACAGTGAGCTACGGAGGACAGAGACCCATGGAGGAGAATCGTCCGAAAATCATCAGTGGTGACTCAACAACCCCCACCCTGGGGGTTAAGAGATGGGAAACGGAAACCGAAACAAAGTTGAAAATGTATTAAAATGTATTTGGCATATCCTTTACTTAGAATTCTAAACTAAAACAAGGTCAGTTCCGATTACAGATAGCCTATTGGTAGCCACACAAAGGCCACCGAATTCGGTCACCGAGCCACTAGGCGCTTTAGGTGAGAAGAATTGCACTAAATAATTTCAACAACTGGGTATAAAGCCCACCTAGATTCGGTCCGTTTAAATATTGCAATTCTTCTCATCTAAAGCGCCTAGTGGCTCGGTGACCGAATTCGGTGGCCTTTGTGGGGCTACCCAACGAGACCTGAACTTTTAATAAGAACGTCAAACCAGCCGATTGGGCCGGGAGAGAAATACACTGACGACGAAACACGTGATCACGGCCGTGGTGGTTTGATTTTAATTAGCTATATGCCGCTGCACTGTGGCTACTTGTTTTATTAGGTGGTATTAAAATTCATATGTGTGTGGTGTGTGTATGGGAGAGAGAGCGACAGAGAGACGGTGAGAGAGAGAGACGGAGGGAGACAGAGAGAGAGAGAGACCGAAAGAGAGAGAGAGAGAGAGACGGAGAGAGAGAGAGAAGGAGAGACGGAAAGAGAGAGAGAGAGAGAGAGAGACGGAAAGAGGGAGAGAGAGAGACGGAAAGAAGGAGAGAGAGAGACGGAAAGAGGGAGAGAGAGAGACGGAAAGAGGGAGAGAGAGAGACGGAAAGAGGGGGAGAGAGAGACGGAAAGAGAGAGAGAGAGACGGAAAGAGGGAGAGAGAGAGACGGAAAGAGGGAGAGAGAGAGACGGAAAGAGGGAGAGAGAGAGTCGGAAAGAGGGAGAGAGAGAGACGGAAAGAGGGAGAGAGAGAGACGGAAAGAGACAGAGACAGAGACGGAGAGAGAGAGACAGAGACAGAGAAAAGGGAACGGAGAGAGAGAGAGACGGAAAGAGACAGAGACAGAGACGGAAAGAGACAGAGACAGAGACGGAGAGAGAGAGACAGAGACAGAGAAAAGGGAACGGAGAGAGAGAGAGAGAGAGAGAGAGAGAGAGAGAGAGATGGAGAGAGAGAGAAAGAGAGAGAGAGAGAAACAAACTTTTCCTTCCGAGGGTACTTCCTGGTAAAAACTTTGCTGAAATACCAAGACAATATTTCTCCCCCCTGCTTATAAAGAGAATTCATCGATTTGAAATTTAATACTGTCCTAGTTTCTCCTTTCCCCCGCCTGTAAAGCTGGGTTCTCATGTATACGGAAACGGAAACGGCAACAGAAATGTCAAAGAGCCCTCAAGTAGTGAAATAGAAAGAATGTTTCCGCAGGCCGTTTCCGTACACATGGAAACACTCCTTCTTTTTACTTTATGGTGGATTTTTAGCCGTCTCCGTTTCCGTACACATGAGAACCCAGCTTAAGTCCTACATCCTCACACACACACACACGCGCGCGCGCGTACACACAGACACACACACACACATTACCCTGTGCGCATACCTGTGCATACACACAAACACTCGCACAGCAAGTCCCACAAATACATATACAGCCAGTCACTCACATACACATACGCTCGTAACATTTTACTCAAACACACACACACCCGTACAGACAATCACACATCCATTCCTACACAAACGCACTCACTCAATCAGCATCCCCATCTCTCACTTCGCAGAGAGGACAATTTTAAGTAATTCAAGATGGATTCGAAGCACATGCAAAAAAAAAAAGGCCGATTTCAGAAATATTCATGTTAGATAAGTTAATGTAGGCAAAGCATTGTCTCTGCGCAGTTTGCTGGAAAGAGGGATGGAGACTACAGACTGGAGATTTTTACGGGTGCCTTGTTGAATGTCCAATAATTTAGTTCATTTTAGTGACAAATCGAAGTGTCTGGATGACGTCTGGCACAATGATCCATGCAAACACAAGCCAATAATTTAGTTCATACTGGTGACAAATCGAAATGTCCGGATGACGTCTGGCACAATGATCCTTGCAAACACAAGCCAACACTTTAGTTCATCTTAGTGACAAATCGAAGTGTGCTGATGACGCCTGGCAGAATGGATCCATCCTAACACCAGCCAATACTTTAGTTCATCTTGGTGACAAATCGAAATGCGCTGATAATGTCTGGCACAATGATGAATCCCAACACTAACACAAGGAAAGAGATACCGAAATAACCGATGGCTTGAAAGGAAGGTCTGGAATCCTGAATACTGATTTTGCTCCGTTTGTACGAGGACAACGATTGCTTCTCCAGCATAAGTTCCGTTTTGATTCGGTCAGCTGCGACTTTTACCGCTTCCGGATCTGTTCTATTCAAGCGATTATCCAGGCAATGCCAGACACAATTTGCGTTTAGCGGATAACTCTGTTCAGTGATATTCACACAGGACGAGTTATCCTGGCCCAGGACAAAGCCAGGCGTGCATGAACAGAAATAAGAGCCTTCCGTGTTGGTGCATGAATGTTGGCACGTGGTGGGTCCAAGAACACATTCGTCCACATCATCACACGATACCCCGTCAGCAGCTAAAGTGTAGCCCTCGACACACCAGCATGTGTAGTTTCCAACCGTGTTCTGACACAGTTGTTGGCAGCTGTATTGGGACGTGACGCATTCATCTATATCCAAGCAGGAAAAACCATCTTGTGACAGATTGAATCCACTGTTACATGAACAGGCGTAGCTTCCTGCAGTGTTCGCACACAGTTGCTGACATTGGGCACCTGTTTCCAAGCACTCATCCACATCTGAGCAAGTACTGTTGTCACCTTTCAACCGGTACCCGGGGTGGCAACTACATATAAATGAGCCATTTGCATTAGTACAAACATGCTGGCAAGGATTTGCCAAACACTCGTCTACATCCTGACAGTGGATTGTCTCAACAGCTGATTGGAAACCGGTCTCACAACTACAATTGTCGCGGTGGATGCCACCAGCACCTGCTACAGCTGAGCACAAGAAGTTGAAATTGTCTATGTTACACGTTTTATCTCTCAGCCCCTCGAACTTCTGATTATACCAATCGATTCTAGCGCAGCATTCATCTTCGTGTACTCTTTTACACACGCTATTAGGCTCCTTGCTATTCCAAACACCAATGGCAAAGGATTCGTCCCGCCAGAAATGCTCATAGATACCGTCTTGGTTTGTGTCATTAGCTATTAAATCGACCCATATCCCTTCAATGTTAAGGCTAAAGTTTCTCACATAGATCTCCAAGAAACTGGAAACGTTGAAATATTCTTCATTAGTGCTAAAGAATGTCAACTCTGCGCCAATATCCGAACACGCTTCCTTGGCTAAAGTGTTATTTGTTTGATTCAGCGACAGCCAGTAAGTGTTGCCTCTGATACACAGCTCGCTAAAATCCTTGATTGTAACGGCAGTGATACTGCTGGCCAAGAGGACTGAGGGGATAGAAGATGGAAAAAAATGGCGTTTAGATTAGTTGAGATATAGAAGTATCATTAAAGTGTTTATATTTACATGTATATAATAATGCGTAAGGTGTGTGTACCATTATAATTATGAGCCCTTAAACGCTCTATGAAAGAGAATTTCCCTCATGGGATAATACAGTGATTCTTATCTTCTCTATCTTAATTTGTAGGGACATTAAGTGAATCGACAGTGAGCATTATCAGATACGTGGTAAAAAGTAGACAGACTGATGAACGGACAGGCCAACGATCCAATGATAGGATGAACGCATGGAATTTAAGGACACTCTCAAGTATTTGACAGTGTTACGGAAAAAGACAGCATGCCAATCTAAGTAAAATGAGTCTTTCAGTATGATCAAAGATACTAGACACAATAAGATGAGACAGCTTGCGCTTTTAGCATGCACAGATTTCGCACCACCATCTAGCGGCGAATGCGCGGAAAAAGTGCTGTATTTTACACAGCCAAATAGGGAAAATATTGAATTTTTTTCACGGTTCAGCTATCGTTGTAGGCCTTAATTGGAGTCACTTATTTTGTAATTATAATTTCAGTTCCTGCGGGAAAAACTCCGCCTATTTAAAAAAAAAAAAAAATCATTGTATCATGCATTCTTTTCGTGCTGTGCGCCGTGGGCCCCGACCCCGATCAGCCAGCAAACTGTGTGCACTACTTTTGTAGAGATACAAAGAAGGGAGTGTCCCATCATATCGTTTCTAATATCTTTGGTATCACTATCCAATCGGTGCAAGATAAACCTTACACATTCTTTGCATCATGCCTTGACGTACATTTAGGTTAAAGACACATTAATACAGGCATTTGGATTCGATGCAAAGTCTAATCGAACTTACTCTTACACCATATTTCCTTGCAGACTACACAATCGTATGTGATCAATTTGACCTATAACCAGCAAAATATATGTAAAGAATGGCGGGCGAAGAACAATGGCATTTCAAATCATACTTTTCAACTTTACTCAAGGAAAATAATAATATATCTCCTTTTTGTGGCTAAAAAAAAATAAAAAATCGTAAGTAACTAATATTTTAGACTGATTTTTGACCGAAATGGATGTGTCCACGAACTGTATCATAAAGAGTCAAGACGGAACACAAAGATTTCATAATTTATTGGCCATGTAGCCATACAATTTTAAGTGCTTAAGTGTTCCCTCTCTAGCTCATGCAAACAGCCTTGACGTCACAGAAAGTTTTATTACGTCAATGCTTTATCGTGGATATTTAACATTTTAATGGCCGTCTGTTCGTGTAAAAGTTTTCTTTTTTTCGGGGCGGGGGGGGGGGGGTGGTGTTTGGTCGAGGCCATGTGTATCAAAAGCATTGATGAAAGCGGAGGGAAGGGTAACAAATTGCCCCCAAATTTGAGCGTACGTGATTTGTGGGTGGCTCTGACGTAAATAATATGGGGTGTCTCAAAAACAAAAATTACAAAATTTACTCAAATCAACTGCTTGATGTTGTTTGCAACTCTATTGGTCTGCGTAGTCATCGGTGTCTGGCCCAGAACAGCCATCAGTTGGAGCGTATGAAAATGTAAATAAACTCAAATAATTACACATTCTGCTTTCGTTAGTTTGAATAATTGATCTTGGACATATCTAAATTGACATTTCATTCATACATATTATTCAAAGTGTGTATATTATTTCGTATTGGGAAACCCAGTATTTGAAGATGAACTCACTTTGTATCGAGAAGAATATGCGGTTGATGATCCAACTCATATCCATAGCGCCATTCTCCACAGCAACACACAATGTGGAAAGAAGAATCCTCGATGTCCGGTGGTTGCAACTATCTTTGAATCCTAAGATGTCCACTGATTTTTATTTCCAGCATCTTAGAGAAAAGTGATCGCAATCCTTGTTATTTGGTGGTAGCAGATTATCTTTGAATCCTGGGAAGTGTCTGCTCGTTTATTCCCAGACATTCAGAGAGAAGTGAACAAATTTGCATATTCCACGCTGTTTTTGTTTTGATGACAGGTATTATATTTTCTTTGTTTGAATGTTACGATGTCCACTGGTTTCATTTCCACTGCCTCAGGGAGAAATGAAAGAAGTTGCGGAAGTCTGGCGCGTGTGTGACAGGGGACCGTGTCGTGACTCTGGCTTGATGCAACTACCCGGCGTTTAAATACACACAGAGATGTCCAGCTGGCGTTACATAGAAAGCATTGTTGAAAACATCGCAAAGTTAATCCATCGACCCGGAGACCACGGATGTCGGGATTTTATCCACACATGATTTCATCTGATAATCAAGACAGTAATTATAGTTTGATCACAATCTCAGAGAGATTTTCCCGCAGGTTTGCATGTTTTTCCGATCGGAATTTCCGCCCGGAAAATCTGCACTGACTAGGTAATGCAGGGAAATTGTTACGGGGATATTGTTAGAGGACCGCAGTGGAATTACAGAGCTGTGTAGAGACAATACTGAGTAATTTTTGTTGTGTGCATCGTTCAGCTGTAGCTTATAATATTAAAATGCCACGGTCCAATAACAACAGCCCTATTATGGCTATGAATACAAGAAAGGTCAAACTCCACTTTAATAGTTTAGCGATGTTTACCAATCAGAAATCGAAAATTTCCCAAGAGAGTTTGATTTGAGAAGTAGGCTCTGAGAAAAGACAAAAAAATATTTTAGTATTTTAATTTTTTTTTTTTTTTTGGGTCGTTTTTGAAAATACAGCGTTTGGCGAACTTAGATCTTTTTTTCCTATCTCCATTTTCTGAAAAAAAACAACAACAAAAAACTGGAGGTCTTTTGGTATGTAAAAGAGGTAAACCAAATGCCACACTTTGACACTATGTTTAAAATGCGTTGTGGCACTTAACAAGCTGCTTCACAGTTCCGATTGATTCTAACTCCTTATCCAAATAATAAAGCCACAACTGTTGAACGTCCAATTTCTCAGATGTGCAAAAAAAAGTGGAGTTGGAACAAACGAGGACTAAGGTCGTAGTTTTTTATATGTACAGTACATGGAATGGCATAATGCGCGGGACAGTATTAGTTTCTTTCGTCTCGGAGGTGTTAGACCGTTATCTCAGCCAAATACTAGAAACTCCGTACACGCTGTTGGGGTTTTCTCAGTTTTCAACCAAAATAGAGCTACGCCGACCCTTTTATTCGTGGGCACTACTGTAACATAACTATTCATGCCAGTTCCCATGCTATGTGAGTGGCATGCCGGGAGTGACGTATACCACAAGTGAAGGGCGTTAGAAGTAAAAGGGGTCCAAGTGCCATTGGTACTTACATCCCTTGTCATTCTAAGCCCCTCAATTTATTTAAGAGGGTTAGAAATACAAAGGATCCAAGTGCAATGGCACTTAGACCGCTATTAATTCTGACCCCTTCAATGATTCTAGCCACTTTTCAGATCTGTCTGCTATTGTATTTTTCTCGGTACTCAAAACTTGTTGGTGAGAATTCAAAATGATCTCAGACTTCAGAAAGAGCAAACTATTAATTCCCAGGATGGCCAGAAGCCAATCAAAATCCTTTGCCGGATAGGAAACAATGCAGCCCTGCCACGTTTTCAGGAAGTCGTAGAAAACATTAGTACGGCAGGAAGGAACAAGCTCGTATCCGTAGTGTTGACGTCTGTAGGCCATTAGTTTTTTTTTTTTTTTTCTACACGTGCTGGCGTCACGTGTTGGCAAACATAATCACACTCACACAAACACACATACACGCATGCAAACACACACACACACACAGACACTCACACGTACATACACACACATACGTACACGTAATTTTAAATTATATGCACACATGCACACAGAAGTACAAACACACATACGTAATAAATCCATAACATGTACATGTATGGACGCATACACATCAATGCTTTACTGTGGCAAGTTCCGATATCCAAGACAATTTCATTACTATGGCAGGTACCGATACCCAAGACAAATTAATTACCGTGGCAAGTTCTGATACCCAAGATTGCATTATTTTGTTGCAACTTTGAAAAAAAAAGTAATTCTTTGGCAATGTACCCTTGAAGTTTGTAATGAAAACATTGCTAACAAACATCGGCAATGAACATGAGCCGAGAAATAACAAGCCAGATCTCCAGATCTCATTTTGTTGCTATAAGAGAAAATGTCAAACTATTCCAAACGAATGATGAAAGAGCTTCTGTAAACGCATTGATCATTAACGCCTACAGAATTCCTGTTGTTATTTGTAGCTAATTAAATGTCTTGCTGCAAAATTAATAAGGCAGAGTACAA
The DNA here is from genome assembly GCA_963931925.1 of Onchidella celtica. Taxonomy (NCBI): domain Eukaryota; kingdom Metazoa; phylum Mollusca; class Gastropoda; order Systellommatophora; family Onchidiidae; genus Onchidella; species Onchidella celtica. The sequence continues at coordinate 39,428,315 of OZ007579.1, read as the reverse complement.
AACCTAGACAACAGTTTCCAAAAACAAAGACCATTTCATCACTTGCAAAATCAAGACCTTTCCTGTGGTTATTTTTGTGCCACATTTCAACGTAATATAAGAATACATTCTTTTAGCAAGACAGGAATAGTTGAAGCTGCTCTTAACATGATTGAACGCTTATGTGTGTGTGTGTATCAGCTTGCGTATCCTTTGATCATCCTGATTTGATCTCTCGCTACGATCCAGTTTTATACCCAGCGTTTTTATCTTTATTAAGTTTGTAAAAATAAAAAAGGACACACTGGCGGGAGTAGTTCATTGTGTTGCAATTTTGGCCATTTGTTTTTGCTCAAAGCTAGAGTTTAAATGTCAGTGTTTAAATGTCACTAGGAGACCGTATTTGACCCCCATGCGTTCAGTTGGTGCTTAAGCCCAGGCGCCCACTAGCCTGTTAAGATCAGGCAGCTACATGACCGTCGTACTTGGATGGTGACTTGACGAGTGTCAGTGATATTTTTGTCTCGTTTTTTGGACTTGTTTGATGCATTTAATTTTGTTTACTTTGATGAAAGAGGAAGAACAGTCCATGAACTTGAATAGTTCTCACTGAAATTCGTCAAGTCACCATCCAAGTACATCGGTCATGTAGCTGCCTGGCCAAAATAGGTCAGTGCGCGCCTGGGGTAATGCCCTGACCTGCATGACGTCTGAGGCAAGGCTGGATTGTTACGGGGAACTTGCATAGATCAGAGAGGGGGGAGAGGGAGAGAGAAGGGTGGGCACACCGTACCGGTTTATCCCGGGTAGCTCATCTAGTTTTGTAAACAAAATAATAAATTACAAAACAAAAAACAAAAATTAACAAACAACAACAAGAACAAAAAACACACCAAAAAAGGCTAAGTTGCTTATAATTATTTCAATAATTTCAAGGCCTCTAATCCCTGAGAGGCCCTAGAGAAACCTTTTTAATCAGTGAATTTTGGGTTTTGACCAAAAATCTTAAAATAGTATTAAGGTTAATACTATTTTAAGATCTTTGGTTTTGACCTATTGTTGCTGGTTGCGAAGAGGCCCCATAACAGTTCAAGCTTTAGGGTACCCAATAATTATGTAGGTCGGACTTTGGTATCGCATTCGCAACAAGAAAAGGATTTGATTCTAGGTGGAAATGTTTCCTACGGTAATATGACCAAGTCATCCTCCTAGCATACCTGAAGAGCATTTTTCTGAAACTGGGTAAGTCAAATTTTTTGCATGAGTTATGGCCCCTCTCAGATAGACATCCAAAATTAGAACAAGACGCTGTGTAAGTGTTCAGTTAACAGTTGCTGCTCCAGTCTATATCACGAGGGGGTGGGATGGGGGTGGCGGTGTCTATATCACAGGCCATGCCTATTCTCGGCGCGCCAAGCCAAGGCTTCGTACATTGTACTTGCTAGGAAAAATATGACACAACACCAATTTGTTTGGCTTTCAGGCGGCAGGAGGAATTTCAATGCATATTTATTACAATAATATAATTATAATATATAATATAATAATAATAATGACTGTCTCCATAAAACAAAGAAAATAAAACTGATGACGGGGAAAAAAGAAAGAGCGAGAGATTTTCCATTCTCCTCTGCCCTATCTTACTCTGAAAATTCACTCACTAGATCTATCTCGGCATTACGGTAATTTAACTTTGTCACATTCTACGCATTAAAAGTAAAAAATAAAAGTCCAAAAAGTTTCCACAAGCGAATAAAGCTTTAATTACAATATTGGCGACTTCTATCGAAGTCTAAGGTGATAGCTGAACAGCGAAGAAACCCCAGCATTTTCTTTATTCGGCTTTGCGAAATAAAACATGGTTGGTATCTCTCAAGCGTTCGTCGCAAGGTGGCAGTGCAAAATGCGTGAGTGGAGAACGGCCAAGCTGTCCCATCGTATCAATATCCAGTATCCTTGGTAAGATTATTATAACAGAACAGTGAACCCAACTCAGTACTTTCTTTGTTCGGGTTTTGCAATTAGACGACGGTGCTCCTGTTCCGTTTATCTTGACCTCCTGGCTGACCTTCCCTACAATAATGAACAGAATAGCAACAGCATCAGTCATGAATATTTAAAGGACTGAAGTGGCCTGGAAATTCTCTCTGGGCGTCATGGGGTTTCATTAGTCTCCAATCTGGCAACTGACCTGCTCAGATTGTTCACTTTCTGGGTTTTCTGCGACAGCGGCACAGACAGACATGCAAAGGGTTAAATCTGATCACACCGGAAATGGATGTAGTCTTGGCGTCAGGCATAGCTGAGCATTCATATTATTATAGTAAGAGCCAGATCCGAAAAAAAAAAAATGAGTATACTGATGGCCAGATTCATTCACCTCACACTAAAAACTTTCTATAAAAGATGTTGTTACAAGCCCGTACGTCCCCCCATTTTTTTCGCCCCAGGGTACCTATTTTAAAGCCTTCTGTGACAGCAGGGTTAGAGAGCTCCTCTCGAAATGCGCCTTGTCAACAGCCCTAATTTTGAGTAATTCTTCTTTCAGATTTTTTTTTTTTTTGGTTGTGGTTGAACGGGCAGGGGGCAGGGTTAGGCATTCCATAACATTTAGGGTTGATAATAAGGACGAGCTTAGGGACAGTACGCATATGTACTCGCCCATAGAGCAAAACGCTTGGGGTGTGTACGTACCTATAACAACAGCCTTCTATAAGTGGTTTGTTGTTTATTTGGACCACTTGGCCCGCTGACTCGGGGAATACACAGATTGTCATTTTTAAAGTTGAGTTTCGATCACCAGTGTGTAAAGTGAGAGGCCGAACGAAATTTCCTGTTATACTTTTTATCTCTATTCGAAGAAAATGCATCTTTTTTTTTTCCGGCTAAAAAATGTCAGAACACTTTCTTCTAGTGACCTCAGTTGCGGCTCAAAATCAAAGAAAGTATTAAAAATATAGAGAACTTCAAGAGAACTTTTAAAATAATTATGCTTGAATACACATTTGCGCCTTTCTATGCGCATTAATATGACATTTTGTACAATTTCAGACTCAGAGGTTAAAAAGTCCTTTATGATTACATTGGAGATCTTACTTCCTTTATAATGTGCTGTTGCTTTTTAAGAAAAAAACAACAACAACACAAAATTTGATTTGGGGTGGGTGTATTTGTGTGTGTATAGGGGTGGGGGTGGGAGCTGCGAGTGTGTGTTATACTTATTGTGTTATAGTCAGTGAGCCGTGTGTAAAGTAATGTTCAATCGCCCTCGAGGAGCGATGCGCCAAAACTCTGTTGACGTCTCTGCTTTGGGAGGATTTCTGCCCTTGGCCTTTTTACACCTGTTTTTCTTCTTCTTATTTTTGATGTTGTTATTTCTGTTATGCTCTTGGCTTTCTTAGCCCTCAAAAGGGTCCCCTAATGCTTTGCCTTACACTTGTCTTTGTCCTGGCCTTCTTTTCCTTCCTGGCCCTCTAAAGGGCTCTCCAATGGAATGCATTCTTCTTCTTCTTCATGTGTTTTCCCTTGGACTGGCGCCAAAGCTGAGGTGTAGAAAAAGCAAGGAGAGATTGACTTTTCTACACAAGGCCAAACTGCTTGCCGGGCTCCACCGCTCGTCGGTTGCCCATGTCAACTTTATTTCATACACAGAGGAAATAAGCATAGCCTGGATCTGTATGTCCGCGGTTGGAGGCTCCAGTTAGATGTATGGTAAATATATTCAACCGGCTTTTTTGGCGAAATCTTGGATCAAATGTCTTAACCCTGTTTTGCCCAGTTTTCCATGTTAAAAAAACGGCCGTTGATATAAGTACGTAAGTACCCAAGCGTATTGCGCTAGGGGCGCCAATGCATACTTTCCTATCAATAACCCCGTCCTTATCCTCAGCCCTAAATCTTATCGAATCCCTAACCCTGACCCCCCTACCTTTTCAAACAAAAACGCAGAGAAACAAGAACCATAAAGATAAAAACAAGAAAAGCGAGGTGTAAATGCCAAGGGCAGCGAACCTTCTCAAGTAAAATCCTAAACACATCGTGTGGACGCGCTTTCTCCAAACTCAAAATAGAACTCAGACTCCGAACATTTTTCCTAACACTGAACCAAGAGACAAAGCTCATTAAACCGGCCCATAATTAATTAACAGTACTGTAGACCAGACACTCAGACAAGCCCAAGGTAATAGTAAAACCGCTTAAGGTAACCTCAAATATAAGACTGACATTAGAGAACTCCACTAATTAAAACAGTACGTCGTAGATCTCATGAAAAGTTCCGATAGTAACGTGGGGCACGCCTTTTTTTCCAACTTCTCAAATTCCAGTCAGAGACTTCATGTACCATTGGTCATACTATATTTTGAGGTGTTCGTCCAGGCAATGAATGGATAAGCAATTTAAAACAAAATGTGACTAAAGTCGAAAATTAGAGAGACAGACAGACAGACAGACAAGCAGCCACACAGAAAAACAGACAGTATAGATAGATAGATAGATAGATAGATAGATAGATAGATAGATAGATAGATAGATAGATAGATAGATAGATAGATAGATAGATAGATAGATAGATAGACGGACAGATAGATAGACAGACAGACAGATGGATGGATGGATAGATAGATAGATAGATAGATAGATAGATAGATAGATAGATAGATAGATAGATAGATAGATAGATAGATAGATAGATAGATAGACGGACAGATAGATAGACAGACAGACAGATGGATGGATGGATGGATGGATGGATAGATAGATAGATAGATAGATAGATAGATAGATAGATAGATAGATAGATAGATAGATAGATAGACAGTTAGATAATTATATAGATAGATAGACAGACAGATAGATAGAAAGAAAGATAGATAGATACACAGATAGATAGATACACAGATAGATAGATAGATAGATAGATAGATAGATAGATAGATAGATAGATAGATAGATAGATAGATAGATAGATAGATAGATAGATAGATAGATAGATAGATAGATAGATAGATAGATAGATAGATAGATAAAGAGAATTCATTAGCTATTTCAGAGACAGGTCAATAATACACAGTTTCCGATTACGAACGGAAAGCACATATTGTTATTGCCTACGGAGTGCAGTGTAGAATGTTTATATTGATTCCACAAGCAGATGGCTGACAGCCCACAAGACATGAGCTCTATAGCCAACTGCCAATTCATGTGGCCTACGAAATGCGCTTAATCTGGCCCACGTTGAGAAAAGCATGTCTCTTATCTATCATCCGTTTATTTGCAAAAGTTCGTTGCTATCAAATCAACATGTTCGCCTCTTGGATTAGAGAATATGATCTCCTTCCCAGAAAACTATGTATGGCCTTGAACTTCCCAATCGATCCTATCCAATGCCTCATCTTTTGAATTGAAAGAGAACGTATTCCCGTCCAGCGATCATAATCATTTGTAGACAAGATCAAACACTTCATTTTGAAAGCAGAGAAAAATCCAATCTGTCTAAGATATCTCCGGCCATTTCCAGCCAGCGCGTGTCTTGCGTCACAGTACAATCTCTTTAACAGCCCCCCCCCCCCCCCCCAATGAAAATGGAGAAGTCTATCGACTATAAAATAATTATTTAGTATCTGAATGCCATTCTGTATTCGGATCAATTTTTTTAATTCTCATCTCTTGTTTGACTTTAAGTTACAGAAGGCACGTCGACACAACGACCGCCATATTGTGCTAGGAAGAAGACAGAGGATAGACAGAATATTATAACAAACTGATAGGACAGAATCAAAGTCAAAATTGGGCAAAAAGAAAAGGTTGTATGTTGCAAAGCCCCGCGTGAGAAATAAAACCCAAACAATACAAAGCAAACTGAAGAGAAGACAGAAAATACACAAATTTTCGGCTTTCACCTTTTTCAAGTGAAAAAAAAAGAAGAATAAAAGAGTTGAAGAAGAAGAGCCCAGCAGAAGAGGTGACCAATCACCCAGTTGTTATCTTGACTTCCTAATGAGAGAATACAAGATACAGGATCATTTGCTGTCTTGAACAAAACTTTTTCTTTGTTGTGATTGTTTTGTTTTTTTTCTCCACATTGATGGCTCTTGGTCTGAGTTTGACTTTGGGGTTTTACGGCACGTGGGCACGATAGCGGACACTTTGCGTCCTTTACGGTCTATTTGGGTACACTTTCTTTAATTATGTTTAGTATTCAGAGTTGTTAAATTTAACATAAAATTATAAATACATTATAATTTTAACGCATTGTTAAATTTCTAAAAAAAAAAGTTGTTTTGTATAGATCTGGAAAAAGTTTTGTAAACGAGGATACAATTATCAAATCAATTTTTAGATCTTAACCTCTCTCAGAAAGAATAGGATGCGTTGGGGTCCGCGTCAGAAAACAATTCTTTCGTAGGCATAGTGCTTTCTTCGGGTATACATGAAGTCTACACATTCAGTTAAAATAATATGTTTTATTGAGAATTGAGAATTGCTTGCCACACATTCGGGGGGGGGGGGGGGGATTCCTCCCCCAAAGTAAAAAACGGTGTGTGAGGTGGGTATGAACCAGATGGAGTCTACTGATGACAATTTCCTGTCTCCGATTTTGCTGACAGGCATGAATGGCAATATTATAGAATGTTAGGATAGCCAAAGACGCTTGCGCAGGCTTGGTCATGTCAGACGAATGAAGGATGGATGAATCCCCTAGGACACATTGTATGGGGACCTTGCCACGGCCACCAGACCCACAGGAAGGATATTCCTTCGGAACAAAGATGTATGCACGCGTGATAATTTATGAAGACAGGCAGCATCAGTTCAGCAAACTGGCAAACTCAAGCAGCGGACCGTAGAGCTGGAAAGCTGCAACCAGAACATGCACACGCGCGAATAAGAAGCGGAGACAGGAGCAGTGGGAGAGAAAAAGGAACGCCAGAAGCAGATGGCAGAAACCTTCGCCGAGCCAGATGCGAAGACCTTCGAGTGCAGCAACTGTTAAAGATCCCGTGGCTTCAGGATCGGACTGTACAGTCACAGCAGGCGCTGCAGGGACCCGAACTGACGTACCCCGGGCACACAATCCATTGCGTCTCCAGACAAAAGAAGGCCAACAATCTCAGAATGTCGTTTGTCAATAACAAAAGACAATGGCACCACAGCAACGGGTGACATGGAGCACAAATTACAAATAAAACGTCAAGTAGGATTTCACTATCTCCGTCCAAACATAAATAAAGTACCCAATAGACGGTAAAAGGACTAGAGAGGCTAAAAGCCCCCACTGAAGGCCAAACCCATCCAAACAGTGATTCATTACTGTGTGACGTAACTGTCATTTGATCATTTATGTGAGACAGAAATAAATTAATAGGATATTTTAAGGCTTTATGCCAGACATGTCAGTGATCAACCTACGGCCCGCCGGCCAAATCAGGACCACCAAGCATTTTTCCCCCAGCTCACAGGAGATTGACTGAAGATTACATATTGTACTTTACGCACCGTCACTGAGTTTGTGTTTTTTTTTCGTCCTTATCCTAGAAGACAAATAACTTCATCTACAACACGGCTGTAACTGGAGACCAACATTCATTCTTCATGGCACGTCCACCCTGAGATCATTTGGTTTTCCCCACAGTTTAATAATGCAAAGAACAAAACGCTGAATGGACACAGAAGAAGCCGTAAAAAAAATGTTTTGTCTTGATTTGTTGTACCTCATCTGTCTACTGTACTGCACGTCTCAATCACATGGAAATCCATACTTAGTCTTTCAAGAATGGTTATTGATTGCAAAGACGCAGTCTGTTATAAAGGAAAAATATCAGTCCAGTTTTTTCTCCGGACCTTAGTTCTTGTTCGTGCTATCCCCATTCTCTGAAAAACTGGAGATGTTTCAGCATATGGAAGAAGTATAACAAATACACACCTTGACACTTCCTGAAACTGTGTTGTGGCACTGATCAAGCTGTTTCACAGCTCCGGTTTATTCTCCGTTTCAGAAGACTAAAGCCTCAAAACGTTAAACGTCCAATGATTCAGTTGTGCAGAAAGTGGACTTGGAACAAACAAAGTCAGGTCGCATAAGTGTCGACGTTGGTGTGCAAACAAGGAAGTTTTTGTTGGCATTACATTGGCCAGTCTTTTATCTTATCTACATAGTCAGTAATCTACCCGGGGTAACTCAACATACTGTGACTGGTTGCTATTGATGATCGCCATCATCTCAAAGATACCAGAAACGATGAGATGAGACACTTCATTTTTCACACCCCTCAAAAAAAGAATCGCGTACACCATATGTGCGCTGATCGAGGGTGGGGCCTACAGCGATAGCTGAACAATGAACAAAATTCAATATTGTTCCGATGGGAACCCTACCGATCCTACGAAAATGTAGGTCCATTTGACCGGGTAATATAGCCCATGGGTCGGACTCGGCTCCGCAAGCAAGTGCCCCCCCCCCCCCCAACCCCAACGCTTTTTTTGTTAGCCACCTACAGTAGCCAAGTTTCAAATACCGTGGATGGTGCACCGAAATTTGGATTTTTTAAAATTGGTTTTTGTTTTTGAATTAATAGAAAATGCATTGTTTCATCTTGCTGTCAGCAGTTCTAATTTTCATTCTCCATCTTGTGGCTATTCTGTTACAGTGGCATACATATCATAAAAAGTAACCATATATCAAGTGTTCACTTTGGTGCGTGGTGCCATGGAGCGCCTGATTTCTGAAGCAAGAACGTGGATTATTAGAGAGAGACAGAGAGAGACAGAGAGAGACAGAGAGAGAGAGAGATAGAGAGAGAGAGAGAGAAGAGGGGGAGAGAGAGAGGGAGAGAGAGAGAGAAAGAGAGAGAGAGAGAGAGAGAGAGAGAGAGAGAGAGAGAGAGCGAGAGAGAGAGAGAGAGAATACGGCTTTATTCCGGGCATGCCTTTTATATATTCTAGTTTAAACTATTTTTGCTGTAAGCAACGAAAATTCCGCTCAGTGGTTTGGCAAAATTAGAAGGTACATTCATCACAATTGTTATTGTCATTGTAAAAAACCCACCAGATTTTGCTAGCTAAATCCGAGTCATAACGGCCCAAATCACTGTCTGACCTCGATCGCTAGTACCCTGGCCAAAATGTTCCATGTGAACAAATTCCATTGAATCGCGTGACACGCAGATGTTATGTCCGTATTGACGTTTGCCTTATATAGTTCCTGTTATGTAGAGACGATCACAAACATCATTTACGTTGTCCTTAATATGAATCCTATTGCAATATCTACATATCTATTGCCAAGGGCTGGGAAGCTAATATTTAGCTCTACCCAGGCCATTCACAGGTTTGAGAAATATTGATGTAGTGTCACTGACCTTGAGCAGAGATATATGGGAACGCGGACACAGCAAGTGTGATAAATATGTGGATAATATTCGACCTCAAGCTTAACTGTCAGATTTATTCAGTAAACTGATACAAATGTCCAACCATACCACAATCTATTATCTCTGCTGATTTCTCTAGGCGCGGTTTGTCATTTGGCGTATCGCGAACCTTAGTTCTCGTTCGTCCTATCTCCATTTTCTGAAAACCTGGAGCTCTTTTAGTACGCAGAGGAGATATAACGAATCCGCACTTTGACACTTCTTTAAAATGTGTTGTGGCACTTATCAAAGTTGTTTTACAGTTCCGATTCATTTTACCTCCATACCGTGATGATTTTTGTGAGGGGACCGTAGAGTAATTACAAAACCAAAAGGAAAAAAAAAACTGAATGTTTCTCACTGCTCATCTACAGTTTACTGTTTAAACTACTACTGCCCCTCAACAACAGCCATAACTCTCAGTTGTGCAAAAAGTGGAGTTGGAACAAGCAAGAACTAAGGTCACCATATTGGCAGTAAATTTATTGGTTAGTATAGATACGAACACCAGAGACAGGACGCCTCTTGTACAGAATGTAATGCTGATGGCGAATGGTCACTGAGGGCCCTAACAACGCCATTTTTACCTGCGCAAACAAGTGGGCGGGACATACTTCCTTCGCAACGAAAATAAACACTTTTCTTGGACATTTAAATTCAGTGTACGCAAAACCGGAAGAAAAAAAACCCTCGACCTTGGGCCCAACAAAAATGGCAGGGATGCACACAACTGCTACTCTGTCACGTGATCTGGTGGCAGGACAATGCTGGTTACCAATGTTGAAACAGTAGTCTTGGCATCTCCGACCTACCGCTCTTCCTTTCTTGACTACCGCATTTAGCATAATTATTATTAGTCCATCCTCCCCCTACCCGTCCACTTTCCAACGTGAATGAATGAATGAATGAATGAATGAATCAATCAATCAATCAATCAATTAATCAATCAAGCAAGCAAAAAACAAAAACAGGCAATCAACCAAGCTATCTATCTATTCATCTATTTATCTATCTATCCATCTGTCTGTCTATCATCTGCCTAACTGTCTATCTATCCATCCATCCATCCATCCATCCATCCAATCCATCCATCCATCCATCCATCCATCCATCCATCCATCTATCTATCTATCTATCTATCTATCTATCTATCTATCTATCTATCTATCTATCTATCTATCTATCTGTCTGTCTGTCTGTCGGTCAGTAGGGATGCCTGTCTGTCTGTCTGTCTGTCTGTATCTCTATCTATCAAGCAGTCAACATAAGCTGAGTATCTTACCTTACATGTAGAAGCTTAGCACACTGCCCTATTTGCTGTTTACAGGCTGAAGTTTCATAGACTTATCAAAGTATCAGGCCATCCTTCATCACGATACTCAGCATAATCGATCTAGTCCTTCGGTGCAGGCTTGCAAAATATTTACGAAACTGATTAAACTGACCGTGGCAATTACGCCATCTGGCTAATTCAAACGTGTCGGCCATACGCTGTTATAGTTCGCAAACTGTACACATGAAACATATCACAGGTCAAAAATGGTGCAATAAGCTTAATCGCATGTTTATTCGTTTTACTCAACGTTCAGCGGCCACTCCCTTCTTCGCACCTTTAAACAAATCGTGCACACAATTTGAGCGCAGATCAGGGGCGGAGCCCATGGCGCATAGCACGACAAGAATCTATGCTAATAAAAGTGAAACTTTACGACAATTGCAGCGCGCCTTTCGCTACTCCTCCGTTAAAACCCTCTAGAACCCCATGTGCCAAATATGGCACACATAGTTCCTGGCCATCTGATACATCAGTGAATTTACTGAGCTGTCCCAGGCCTCCTGTGTGGTAAAATTTATTGCCCAACCCCATTATTATAGTATCAGATTGCCCCTTGAGAGCAAACGTGAAAGAAGATGTTCCTGTCATTCTGTGTGTGGCCGTCAGAGCGTGGGGACTCCTGTGATACCAGTTTTACGGCTCCATCTACAAGTACAGGTTAGTACCATTTTCTGCATTTTGACATTTTTTCTAGTTGTTAGATAGTCCATAATCATATCTACACAGTTAAAAGCGTGGTTTATATCATATTTGTATCATTTTATATGGTGTAAATATGTGTGTGCCGGATGTGGCACATTGGGGAGATAACCCCTCACTGTGTGCCAGATATGGCACAATGGGCTTTAGTAGAAACTTTTAAATCAAATCTTAGTTTGTAAGATACATTTGCCCATAGATCTAATCACTGATTTTGAAGACAGTATTTTCGTCTTGTTGCTATCTTTAGCCGTCAGTATGAAGAATAATTTCTGTGATTATTGCTGTGATACATGCAACGAATTTTCTTGGGCACAGCCTAAAACTTGCAGTATTTGATCTTTTCAGAATGTCTTCACACATTCGTGTTGCAAATGTCTGCCGTTTTATTTCGGCTGATGACAGCGACTTTGACACATCAGCCAGTTCGGAAGAAGAATACCTTCCATCCAGCAGTGATGAGGGTGAGGAGTCTGATTATGATCAGCCATCTACTTGTACAAAGCGCCCTAAAAAGCAGTCTTCCAAAAAGGCCGAAGTCAGCTGCAGGCCGACGTGCACAGGTCGATGAGAGCAGCTCTGATGAGGACAACGTACCACTTGCTCAACTGCGAGCTGACGAGGACAACATACCCTCCAGAACCCGCCCATACAAGAACAATTACAAAAATTTAATCCGATGAAGGTATACACGTATATGTATTCAGAAACAGGTTACAACAAGAAAAACATGCAAAACTAGATTGGTTATTACGTAATATTGTGTGCCATATATGGCACATTGGGCATTGGAGGTACTGGAAAAATTGCGTGCCATATATGGCACATTGGGACATCCCTTACAAAGAAAAACTACTTAGTGTGGAATAATAAGAAGCAGTTTCTGTCCTTGCTAAGGCACAGAGGACGGATGCTGGCGGGACGCGCAGGACGTCAACGCGCAAAAGGAGAGCAGTAAAACGTATCTAAAAACAAACAAACAGAAATAAAATAAAGCTAAAGGAACAGGCAAAATGAAGCAGGTCCATAATAATCACCAAGAACTGAAACTAATAAATCGATTTATCCCGGGCAGGGCCTTGAACTCAGCTAATACTTGATAAAATGATAAATTAATGGGGCTGATTTGTTACAGTGCTAGTGCCACTAAAAAAAACCCAAAAAAAACAGCCAGAGTTTTTCTACAGCGATTGAAGTTAACATTCCACAATAAGTGACGTCAACCAAGACCTACAGCGACAGCTGAACAGTGAATAAATTTCAATATTTTCCCTGAATTTGTTTTTGTAAAATACTGCATTGTTCATGACTTCCCGAGCATTCGTCGCTAGATGGCAGCGCGAAATCTGTACACGCTAAAAGCGCTAGCTGTCTCATCGTACTGTTTCTATTGGGATCTTGGACAACATTACCCACGTAGCATTGCGACACCAGAATACCGTAAAGATCTTCGGTGCTGAATGAAAAGATTCGCCCTTAAGCCTTTCAATTGCAGAAACGATACTGTGTGAACACTCTTCAAGCAAAGTAAAGCAGTCTTTTTTAGTGTTAAGTAAATGAGGGGAGTTGGGGGGGGGGGGGGATCTATGACAAGGGTAAGATATGGGCAAAACTGTAGATCACAAGGCCCTGCGTGACACAACAAAACAACAACAACAACAATAAAATGTATAATTATACAAACGAGTTCCAAATGAATTATTCCCTTTTCGTTTCTTTTGGAATCTATTGTTCAGTTTTCCATTGTTGGTTTCTCATGCTCGGCTTTGTGACCAACATGTTTTTCTCTTTGCCCTTCCTAGTTTGTTTAATCTATTGTTCTGAAACATTGAAGTCTGGATCTTTACGTACAATCTTTAAATAGGGGCATTGTAATAATGCAACGACAAAATGGTAGGATGAATGGGGCGAGGGTCACCTTAGGCGATGCATTGTTTGATTTTTGTTTGAATGTAATAAAACACCCTCGTCACTCCCCGCTCTACTTGAACAGGCTTACATGACACTGTATAACCATTATTCAAAGGGTTCCTACCAAGCTTCAGCCACGTCTGTCTCCAGACCTTTTGAAAAGATTAAGAAATGCAACGGCTTTTAAATAATGACTTAAAAGATAACAAACACCCTGGCCTAGTGTAACAGTTGATGTACATTTCAGCACGTTATGATAGGGAGAGTCAGGTGATCTGAGCTGCTACCCTTTAAAAACGAAACTGTCTCGAACTGTCGTAGAAATAAATGAAAACAGGATCCGATGAACGATTAACATTAACTTTTAATAACTGTAGATGAACGCTGGGTATCTCACAACTTTCACTTACAAGGAAGGCATGCAGAATACACAGAATGACAGGGGATCTTGCCCACATGCGGAATAATAGTAGCTTGCACACCCACTCAGTTTGAGATCTTTTTGTTTCTCGGGGGTCTCAGCATAATGCTGTTGGCCACGGAAGCTCACATCCACTCACTTGCTTGCCATCCTTTATATACCCATCCACATAGATCGTTCACGGACGTGAAATCCAGAAACTACGGGATGCATAAAGGCCACCTACTCGCACTTATACACGTCACAGAATTACGTCACTCCAAGGCCAACCTAGCGTAACTACTCCGACATGAATGATATCGTACGTTCTCGATAGACCTACAATAAACAATTACGCCACACAGCGAGACATCACAGAGAAGTGAAACTAGCACACGAGGGGTCGCCGAGGGCTGCGGACAACATTGGTAGCCCGTAGAACTAGGACGCTACACCTAGCCAGCACTTAACAGGTCTTGATTCCAGTCTGTAGATTGTAGAGTACACTAATTTTAGGCTTCGTTCTGCATCTAGTGGACTTGAGTATCGATAACCTTTCAATCCAGAATGGCAGGATAAATACACTGCTATGTGATATTACTTTATTGGCATAAAATTCAACAGTCAACGGTTCAAATTCTATAAAGAGATGGCAGAACTATTCATATAAAATCGCCAACGAAAGGGGAACGATCTTACTTGATGACGTAGTTCTGACTTTGATAAATAGTTTGTAGTTTTGTAGTTTTGTACACGAAGGGGGTAAAACTGTAAGGTAATTTTATAGAATCACTCCCGTCTCCAATCGGTAGCGACAATTACCACCAATTTTCCGACAATGGACACCGCTATTACAGCTACCACAGCCCCCGTTCGCCTGATTAGTCAATCTGACTACCGCCCATTGATACAAACTGACTAGACTCTCACGCACCCCCCCCCCCCCCCGGGTCCATCTGAGACGAGAGTAATTCTATAAAAATACCAATTGTAATACTTGGTCACGTCATGGCACGGATATTTCGATACATCTCAAGAAAATATTGGAGAGTCTCTCCACGCCAACTAGAATGATTGATATTCTGCCATTCATAAGTCTGTTTTCTGCACTGTGTCGAAATTGTGTGACGTGATTTATTGTTAGAAAGACATCACAAACATTATATTTCACAGGAGAGAGAAGAACACCGTGACTCCAAGCTGAAGTTTCAGCCGGTACTCCTGGATGTGTCTGAAGAATTCAGAAATCCATTAATTATCAGAAATAGCAAAACAAAATCCCATTAACATCTCTTCTAACACCATGGCACAATGCCATATCGTCAACAGTCTAAGAAAGCTGAAAGAGAAAGGAAGGCAGCATTACATTCAGTATATTGGTGAGATAATGAAATCACAGACAACAGACACCTAATGGAAAGATGGACAGTATAATTTTGTAGTATGCTATGTTGATGTTGCATAATTTGTATGTAAAAAAAAAACAAAAAAAAACAGGACAGAACAAAACGACACCAGGAAGCTCCCCCCCCCCCACCCACCCCAGCCCCTCAACAAATCAAGCAAGCCCCCCCCCCCCTCCCCCTGCCCACCTCATCTCACCATCAATCCAACAGCTAAGAGTGGAAAACAACAACGACAAACAACCAAAAACAAAACAAAATTGCAGAACCTGCCCATGTTGAACTGCAGTAAAATGCATCAACTCAATTTAACAATAGCAGAATAATTATTCTGGAAAACCACGAAACAATCCATCTCATTGTGCCAGCACGGAAGATGGAAGCCAGGATGAGTTTCTTAGAATTTCAATCTAAGCACTAGACAAACAAATGAGAAAATGAATCCAGACATCTGACATGTTTCCTGTCTTTTCTCCCCGTGATAGCAGCTTTTAATACCCGATTTCGTCATTTGTCTAGAGATTTAGGTCATGGGTTATCAGTCTGTCACCTGTAAGACATTTGTCTGTCTTGGAATGAGAACGGGAAAATCTCAGAAATTGGCAGAGCAGCAATGGAAGGGAAAACATAACATAAGGTCAGGATTATCTTCCGCCAAATGAAAATTCCGCCAAAGTTCCACATACAAATCTTTCCTTTTCGAAGTGAACTTTCAGGATGCAAAATCTCTCTGAACTCATTTTGTTTCATGATCTTTTTTTCAAAGTTTGGCATTTTGGAATGTCTTAAAGTTGATGTGCTCACATTAGCCACGGTCTTAGCCATTCCTCTTGTTTCTTCTTCTTTTTTCTCTTCTATTTCTCTCTTCCATCCATCCAATTAGAACTTGACCATGTTACCACAGACACAGCTATCTATAATGAACACCTCCTTATAGAACTTGGAACCCGCTTAATCTTTCTTCTACACTTGCCTCGATGGCGCGTTCATTAAAATCTTTGCACTCAATGCACCGGGTGTAGTTTGCCCAAAGAAGCCATTACAGGCTACATAAAACTAGGATGCTGTTACAAGTACCTACACTCCCCCCCCCCCCCAAGTTTTCTGCGCTAGGGTACGTATTTTAA
Source organism: Onchidella celtica (assembly GCA_963931925.1). Classification (NCBI taxonomy): domain Eukaryota; kingdom Metazoa; phylum Mollusca; class Gastropoda; order Systellommatophora; family Onchidiidae; genus Onchidella; species Onchidella celtica. The sequence continues at coordinate 39,412,050 of OZ007579.1, read as the reverse complement.
AGCCATTTTGTGACTCCAGAGTTAGAGAGCTCCTACCGAAATGCTCCAAATAGCAGCCTTAATTAATAATTAATTAATTATTCGTTCACATTTCCTTTTTTGTTTTTCTCCTGTTTTTTGGTTGAAAGGATTGGGGGCAGGGATAGGCATTCCATAAGATTTGAAGATAAGGGCGGCATCAAGGCTAGGTACGTATAGGTACGTGCCCCTAGGGCAAAAAAAATAAATAAAATGTTAATCTCAAGTCCACATGATGAAACGTTTCATGTTTGTTTCTTCTTGGCTGGGAGGCAGATAATTCCTTCTCGCCGTACAGATGAAAGGTATTTTTTCATTCATTTGCGTATTCAAAACAGAGCTAAAGTTAGTCCTGTATCGGGAACTATGTACTGACTGACCGATAATGTGCATTTTGGTCATATATTTGAGAGTATATAAAGAGATAAAAGGGGAGAGAGAGAGAGAGAGAGAGAGAGAGAGAGAAAGGGAAAAAGAGAGGGGGAGGGAAGAGAGGGACAGAGCCAGGCAGAGATGGAGGGGGGTGGGGCTGATGACGAGTGAGAAGTGAGAAGGGGGGAAAGAGAGGGAAAGAGAGAGGGGAGAGAGAAAGACACAGGGAGAGAGAGGACAGACAGGAAAAGAGAAAAGTAGAGAGAGACAGGGAGAGAGAAACACACACACACACACAGAGAGAGAGAGAGAGAGAGAGAGAGAGAAAGAGAGAGAGGGGGAGAGAAAGAAAGAGAGTTGTTACTATTCAACTGTAAAACGCTTTAGGTCCACTTTGTGGAGACAGATGCTATACGAGTAAATAACTCAGTGCTATTATTATATGACTATGTAGATCCAAGCGGATGAGCACTAAGTATCTGCAACAGGCCTGGGACAGCAAATTGTACTAAACAGACACAGCAGAAACACGTGTAAGCAGAAACACCACGGTCTAGATTCACCCGTTTATCGGCTCAGGCCACGCTCCTGCACTGAAACAAATGTGAGGCGCTCCAGGGAAATGGTCCGTATGTCGCGCTCAGCACTTTGGGGTCAGAGGAAAAAATAGGTGGATTGGGACTTCCCGGTCCTAAATCAGTTTTCGGCATAAATAGATTTCTCAATCATTTCTTTATGCCTGGGCAAAAGGATATTTATGAATTCCGCCTATAAATGTGTTTCTTTACAAAAAAATCTGGTCCAATCTAATGGTCTTTTTAAATTTATGCACACTTTTAATGCATTTTTCTCAAAAGTGTCTTTTTCTACCTTGCCACATTGAAATAGCCACAAACTTGGTCAATTTTCAACATTTCTACATGAAATTAAGTGCATTCTTCTCAGGACAGTTTGTACTTTCGCAATTTACCCTTAATTCAATTTTGAAAAAAATTGGCAATGAGCGTCTCACGTCTAGTGCTGGGAATCTTTATTGTGGCATTGCAATCAAAAACTTTTCACTGATATCCCCAGCTCAGTCTACGGATGCAGGACTTGCAGAGTTATATTTAGAAGATGATTAATATTTCTGAACGGTGCACTGCACAAAACTCTACAAGCATTTATTATTGTGTGGAATTCTCATCCAGATTTATTAGTGATTGTCCTGCTCTACGAAAGTTAAAAGACAATAGGTACAACTTCAGACAGGGAGAACTCAGCACAAAAAATTAGGTTTGCATATTTAATAAGTGCCGAAATACCTGGCCGGGTCAGTCACCCACTAAAAGAAGAAAAATATTAAATTTTCAAAAAATCCTCACTAAGACGTCAAGTAGTGCCAGGATGGACCTTCCATTGCCTTCACTTCTGTGGGTTTTTTTTTTTTTTTATAGTGTAAACAGCTTAACAATTTTGTGGACGCAAGAAAATAAAAACAACTCTTCTACTCACTATCAACTCTAAACTCTTTGCTCTGATTTTAGTTCTTTTGTTGGTTAATTCGCGATATGGAATTCAGCTCACTATAAAGTATCAAAAGTAAACATTATGAGATCAAGAGCAGTTTGAGGGGAAGTAACGTTCATGTATATTACAGAAGTCAAAAACTGGCAAAAAGAAACAACGCCTGCACATGCTGGCGGACGCGATCCTCTGCGGAACTACAAGCATAGACTCGCAGATAAGTGGACCTATCGATTTAATATTCTATAAATATTTCATATTCTACATCTTTTTTTTTTCGTTCGATTATTTTATCTGTTCAATTTTCCATTTTTTTCTGTTGTTCTTTTTTTCTCTCTTAAAAAAGGTTTTCACCGAAATATCGGTATTTACTCTCTGTCTTCCTTTTCTCTTTGCGTTTTATTGTATCGTTTGGGTATTACTTCTTGCGGAGGCTTTACTATATACAAATTTTTCTTCTTGCCAATATTAATTTGACTTTGCTTGAAAGCTTTGCTGCGATAGCCCAGTTTTTCTGTAGTGACTGCAATTATTTCGCCGGTGTACACTAGGGAGGATCAGACTGATTTAATATGGCGCTGGCACTATAGCCAGACCACAATATGGAACTGTGCCGGTGGGCGCTGGTCATTATTTGATACAATTTATAGTAAATATTCAGTACGCTAATTCCCGGTGTGGTGTCATGTCGAATATCGTAAAGACCAATTCACTAGACAACAATTATGGGTTGTCCCTAATTCATCGGGTATTTGCCATCATTGTTTTATGTACATTTGTGCCTTTTCGAGGAAATGAGAACTGAAGTTTGGTGGCAAAAAGACTTTTTAGCATAAAATATTACCTCACAAACACATTTCTCGGAAAGGTTTTGGCCAATTGGAATGATATTTAAAAATATTGACATTACAAGTGAGAGAATCACTTTCATTAACAAAACCTCAAAATCGTCAAAATGTCCCATACAACAATATGGCAAATACCCTTCGATTGATCACTATAAATTTGAATGTTGTTACATGTACCTACGTACATCCCCCATGTTTCTTGTGCTAGGGGTACGTAGTTTAAAGCCTTTTGTGACACCCAGAGCTAGAGAGCTCCTCCCGAAATAGCCTCTGAAAACAGCCTGAATTAATTATGATTAATTATTCTCTCAGATTTTCTTTTTGCTTTCCTCTTGTTATTTATTTATTTTATTTATTTTGGTTGAAAGGGTAGGGGGCAGGGTTAGCGATTCGATAAGATTTAGGGTTGAGGATAAGGACGGGATTAGGGATAGTGCGTAAACGTACTCACAACAACAGCCTACAAATTTTGTCAGCCTCAATTTGTTGCAAGCAAATCTACTACATACCGGTCCAAAAATCATCCCTTGAACGTTCTGTAGACTGATTTAGTTAGAATTCACTTTTTGCTCTCTCCTGTAAAATTTCACTTGGTGAACTTGCCCGCTGGTACATATTCAGCGACGATATAATAATTAATATCTGATGGCTTTGATCAGCATTGCAATCAACTGCTCATAATTGAACGGAAGCGCATATCCGTACAACATGTTGCACGGATATGGACAATGCATATCCGTACAATGCACACAATTTTATTCGATGACGTAGAACATACACCGGAATACTATATTACTGGCCTTGTTACTTTGCACAGTTTTTAAGAATATGAATCGGCTTAGTAGCAAAACAATCCGACTTCTGCTCGGAGATTGCGTGATCTGTTATATACTTGAGTGTAGGTCGATCACCAATGGCTACCCCAACCCCTTTTCGCCTGATTAGTCAATCTGACTACCGCCCATTGATACAAACTGACTGGACCCTCACGCCCCCAGGTCCATCTGACTATTCTATGTGTTGTCTATTTAAATTCGTGAACACCATACCAAGTTTTGTTTCAGCAAACCTTCACCAGTCGGGCTTTTGGTAAACATGTTGTACGGATATGCACTGTCCACATCCATACACCATGTTGTACGGATATACACTTCCTAATTGAACAGTGTTTTTCCAAAACTGGGCAAAGTCAAATTTTGCATCAGTTAAGGCTCTTATCAGATAGTCATTCAAAAATAGAATAAGACACCCTAAAAGTGTTCAGTTAACACTTGCAATGTCCCGCCAAAATCACGGGATAAAGATGCGACATAGCATTATGTTAACTCTGAACACTTACATCGCGTCTTACACTAATTTCGAATGACTATCCGAAATGGGCCATAACAGATGAAAATTTGACCTACCCAGTTTTGGAAAAAAAGCTCTTCAATTATATGGGTGACATGTCACTCATCCCCGCATGAGAACAACGCTTGACCCAGGTTAGGAAAACTCGTACATTATCCTTTCAGAATTGAACAGAGAATTTCCATATTGGGTGAACTCTCTTCCGTGTATGACTTTCTTCCTGAAAGTCTATATCGCTTTTGCCAATTTCATCTGCATTGTTCCTAGACGCGCATGTTGCCCAAAGAGCCAGCGAGCTTACAAGGATTCGCTTCCTTCTTAACTCTGTGAGACGTGAAATTTATAAGCGTGTATGTGTATAGAGATAGAAGGGGAAGAGTGTGTGTATTGTTTATCTTCCGTTTCTGCCATGTTCTGTCTGGCTTTTGTTTACTTCAATCTGTTTTTTTCGGTTACTTCGGCCTTTCTTAAGGCGTATCATGTTGTTCGTTATTTCTTCCTTATGCTTTATTTACTTCCTCTTTAAAATGTTACAAAACATCACAAAAAATATCTTCCAGTACGATTTTATTACATATAAAACATTATATGCACAACTTAGACCAGTGTCCACTTATTTTCCAGGATCGTCTCGTCCTATCATTGATAGACTGCTTTATACACTCACTCACTTTATCATTCACCCACTCACTCAGTCGCCCACCCACTCACTCATTCACTTACTCACTCACTCACTCACGCACTCATTCGGTCATTTACTCACTCACTCACTGAATCGCTCATTCAGTCATCTACTCACTCCTTCACTCATTCATTCACTCATTCATTCACTCACTCATTCATTCACCCACTCAGTCATTCAATCACTCCTTCGCTCACTCATTCAGTCATTCAGCCATTCACTCACTCACTCACTGAATTGCCCACTCAGTCATTTACTCACTCCTTCACTCATTTACTCACTCACTCATTCACTCACTCACTCACTGAATCGCTCACTCAGTCATTTATACACTCCTTCTCTCATTCACTCACTCACTCTCTCTCACTCACTAAGATATACACGCTAGCGGATTCACTAAACCATTCCCTCCGTCACTCTAAAATCACATATAATTATAGAAGATTCACACACCCACCAACCTAACCCACGTACCCATTCCTTCCCTTACCCATTTATCCACTCACACCCTCACCCAACCCCCTCAGGTGCACACCCTCTCACCCACCCACACACCCAAATACACACGACAACACCTTAAATCCTCAACCCTTCACTTGACCTACTAACCACTCCTTCCCCTATCTCTACTCACATCTCTCACCAGTGTTCATGCCCCAGGGAAATAAATCATAAAGACTTGATTAATAATGAATTATCTTCTGTATCAATGTAATAAAACTCAGTTATCATGATTATTATGAATGGATCCAAGCCGACAAATGGGTAGGTAAGTCGGATATATCATAATGAATGACAAATATTATTATTCTTTAATGAGCCAATACATTCCCGGGGGTGGGGGAGGGGGGCGAGGGGGGGGGGTGCTACTTGTTTTTTTTCTCGGAAAATAGAAAGAAATTAGAAAATCTATCTACCGATCTGTCTGTCTGTCTGTCTATCTTTCTATCTGTCTGTCTGTTTTTCTATCTGCCTATCTACTTCGGCCTGTCTATCTATGTAGCTATCTACTTCTCTCTCTCTCTCTCTCTCTATCAATCTATATCTATCTGTCTGTCTTTCTGTCTGCCTGTCTGTCTATCTATCTATATAGCTGACTGTCTGTCTTGCTATTTATATGTCCGTATACTGTTTTTCTATCTATATATCTGTCTGTCTGTCTGTCTAGCTATCTATATATCTGTCTGCCTATCTATTTATCTATCTCTGTCTATGTGTCTGTCCGTTTGTCTGTCTATATCTATCTATCTATCTATCTATCTATCTATCTATCTATCTATCTATCTATCTATCTATCTATCTATCTATCTATCTATTTATCTATATGTCTATATGTCTGTCTGTCTGTCTGTCTGTCTGTCTGTCTGTCTGTCTATCTATCTATCTATCTATCTATCTATCTATCTATCTATCTATCTATCTATCATTCTTTTTTTTTTCCAACAACGACCACTATGAATGTAAATTAATGCACCAATAAAACCGCAGCAGCTCAGAACAGTACACAGACAAACCTGCATAAAACTGAATGAGAACAAGAACCAATAAACCGGTGTGTATGCGAACAAGACATTAATAAATCTAATTAAATCCAGAACAAAGGAACTGTAAAAGTTGCCTCAGGGAGATGTCGGTCACATTAATATTCCCTTATATTAATTATTTACCCCCCCCCCCCCCCGCCCCCTTTTTAAGATTTGCTTCAGTCGTCATTCATAACAAAGATGTCATTTTATTATGCATTTGTCGGCCGAGGGAGAGGGAAGGAGAGGGGTAGTGGCGGGGAGAGAGGGGGTGGTGAGCGAGAGAGGGAAAGAGGAGGGGGAGGGATAGAGAGAGAGAGAGAGAAAGAGAGAGAATGGGGTAGTGCTAGAGGGAAAGAGAGAGAGAGAGAGAGAAGGGGCAGAGAATGTAAAGGGAGAGAGAGATGGTAATGAGAGAGAGAGGGGAGAGATAGGGAAAGAGAGAGAAAGTGATAGAGAGAGAGAGGGAGAGATAGAGAAAGAGAGGGGGAGAGACGGAGAGAGAAAGAGCGAGAGAGAGAAAGAGAGAGAGCGGAGAGATAGAAAAAGAGCGGGAGAGACAGACAGACAAGGAGAGAGAGAGAGAGAGAGGGCGAGAGAAGAAGAAGAACAAGGAGAAGAAGAAATAAGATTAACTAGATCTAATGTTTCTTATTTGCACACCGTTTAATAATGTTAATGATTTTTGACGTTTTTTTAAATGATAAACTGCACTTTGGAAAAACAAACGGCTGTTGAAGGAGGGAATACTTCTCTTTACTTCCTGGTTTCGGCTTTTACTTTTCTTTTCAAATTTATTTTGGAACAATTACAAGAGCTCCGTGCACGAAAACAGATACTCGGATAGACAGAAAGCTATAGTTTTACTCGTTACTGTGTCCCAATTTGACATAAATCTCAGCTCAAATTGGTGTTTCTGACGCCCTTTCCTCCAGGCTGTTCCGACAATGGAATGTCGCCCACTGAATCAACTGCTCAGATTACTGGAAAATGTCTGGCCGCGCGGGCCTTTTATGTCTGTTCTAATTTTACCACAGCCAATAATCCCTGTTAATAATTTGTCTTCAACGCATGGTGGACTTGTATTTCATATTATATTCCCTGATATCTGAGAAATATATTTCAAAAAAAAAAATAATTAAAAATGGGTTAATCTAATATCCTATTACGGTGGATGCCCGACTTTTAGTTGTGAAAGTAATTTTACTCATAACAGCAGCGAAACATTGCATGGCGGTGCACATCTGTTTTTTGGTGAAGTCAGTGAAAACATATCAGTGTGGAAATATGCAACTAATCTTCTCCTTGGTAGACTCCACCAGGGTCATACCCACCTCACTCATAGCTTTTTTACTCCTCGGGGGAAGATCCCCCCCCCCCCCAAATACATAACATATGGGTGCCATCTAACTAGAAATCATAGTTTGACAGAATGTGTGGATTTCGCGCATATCTGAAGAAGGTTTTGTGACTGCGGATCCAAGAAAGAATCATTTTCTGACTTGGACCAATAGCGCATCTTGTCCTTTCTGAATTAAGCCGAAATCTGTAAGTTGATTCAACAGATTTTTATCCTATTTATAAAAATCATATTACAGATGGACTAACTTTACAAGACGGGTCTTTTCAAGTTAGTTTTTTACATTCAGTTTTATTTGATCTCATTTATAACAGTGCGAAAGCTGAAAACTTAAGCCAAAGTAAGATAACTCCCCCCCCCCCCCACCCGCCCCAAAAAAGACCATGAAAGGAGAAAAGTGGCTGCAATCGTGCTGTCAAGCCGTTAAACAGAACTCAACCTCAAACTCGCTAAGTTACGTACGTACTTGTAACAACAATCTCATAATTATTGTTGAAAAACTATATTTTTTGGCATGAATGCATTGACATTGTTAAATCAAGACTCGGTATGTCGAAGCCAGTGACGTCATCTCCCTTACTGTCGTTCGTTTGATGAGTCACGAGTGGCGTTTTCCTATAAACTGAGTAGTGCTAATTTCAATGTTGTGATCAAAGTACTCAAACAATAGAACTACTGCAAACTGAGACCAAAGCTATAAATTAATGTCTGAATTTTCCTGCTTTTTGTGAATTTTAAACCAGATCAATTTTTTTTAGTCCTGCACACATTAAAGAATTGTCTGCCCCAGCGGTGGAAGTTTTCAGATTTTTAAAATGTATTTTGTCCCTAAGGACAAGTTAATATTATGCTTTGATGTGAGCTGTACGTTCTACACTTCGAGACAGAGAGCATACGGCCCATCTTAGAGAATTTGTGTGCCCCTCGAGAGCTTGACAAAAACACTTTGCTCACAAAAATATATCATAAAGCAAAGACATTGACAAACAAATCAAGGACCGCATGCTAAATTGGCGTAATTCAATTTCTTTTTATTAAATTTGAGATATTCCGCATGCTTGTAGCCTTTTGCCAGTCGACAGTTTGTGTTATAGGTTGGAGGTTACATTCTGAAAACTAAGGGTTACATATATAATGTTTTCATAAAATATCATAAGTATTAAGTCTATTAAAGAAAGTTTGTCAGTCTTGTGGCTTTTCCTGAAAAAGTTGTAAAACGCTAGTTACGATAGTTTAATACACATACAAAAGTATACATAAAATGTTGAGGAGGGGGGGGCGAAAGGGAGAGACGAAATACAGAGACAGAGAGAGAGAGAGATACAAAACAGAGTATATGAGAGAGTGAGAGAAAAAGGAGCGATGGGAGACAGAAGAGAGAGAGAGAGAGACAGAGACAGAGAGAGAGAGAGAGGGAGAGAGAGACAGAGAGGGAGAGAGAGAGAGACAGAGGGAGAGAGAGAGAGCGAAGGAGAGAGAGACAGAAAGAGAGAAAGAGAGAGAGACAGAAGAGAGAGAGAGAGAGAGTGGTGCGGGGGGGGGGTGGAGATAAGAGACAGGCTGGAAGACAGACAGGGGAGGGAGAGAGAAGAGGAGAAAGAATCAGATAGACAGAGAGGGGGACTAACACACACACACAAACACACACACACACACACACACACATACCACACCTTGATTAAATGTATTTCGTCTGTGACAATTTTGTTTACATTTACACATGCAAATTTAATGTAGCATAAAGGATTGCCCAGAGTGTCTGAATGCCCCACAAAAATGTACATGATAGTGTTTGATAGTAACTCTAGCCCCTATGTCAGATATTAATAAACCATTTAAAACACAGAACATCTATGTGATTAAGTTACTGAAAGGTAATTTTCTTTAACTGAGGAAATATAGAGCTTTGAGAGTTGGTTTTTTTTAATATACTGGGGACTTTATAGAGGACTGGTTCACTGATGTGGCCCTCTGTGGAAAAGGTTTGTCTAAATCCCGTCAGTGCAGGCATGTTGGAATTTTGTGAATTTTCTCTAATTTTCCTGTCCCCCATCCTATGGTAAGTGAGATCGAGTACCTAGTCTTCTCGGACAAGGATGAAAAACTCGGATGGCCCGTGTGCACTTTGCGGACGAATGACACGTTGGCAGATGAAAGTCGAGAAGAGCAGGCCGTACAATGCCGCTGCCCCGGGTAAAATTAAAAAAAAAACAACAACGAATACCTGCCACAAAAACACACAGAGGCACGAACAAGAAAAATTAAGATAAGAAGAATGAGGTGTAAATGCCGAGAGCAACAAACCTCCTAAAATAAAGGCCAAAAACACACATAGGACACTTAGGTGGTCCTCAATGGAAAAAGTTAGTCCAAGCCTGCCTTACAGCTTGTTCATAATTGCGTTAAACCAGTGTATCTCAACCTTTCTTGCCCTATCCCCCAACTGCAGTTTGCCCAAATGACGCGCGTCCCACCATGATCAGACAAACGTAGCAAACAGTAAATTATATCCCTAGGCCCCTTTCTGAAGTCCCATACGTCACCAAAATATTGCACGCCTCACCTAGCGCATTGTTCAACCCTATTTTACACTCAGGGTCTGACAGACCGCAGATACTCATTTTTTTCATCTGTTGTTAGGAGATGTCGTAGACTAATTACAAAGCCAATTTAGAGAATAATGTTCACTGGTCAGCAATTCATAGCATCCCCCAACCGAATGTAAAAGAGGGGATAAACGATTGCTTTCATTTTATTTCCGGCAAATTTATACTTTGATAATGAAAAGGCTGTCGTTATAAGTACGTACGCATCCCAACCATTTCGCGCTAGGGGCCCAAAATGTATACATACATATAATTATCCCTAATCCCGTCCTTATCCTCAACCCTAAATCTTATCGAATCACTAACCCTGCAACCTACCCTTTCAAACAACAACAACAACAACAAGAAACAAACCAGGAAGAAAACACAAAGAAAATCTGAAAGAATAATGAGTTAAGTCTATTGGTGGGAGTATTTCTCGAGGAGCCCTCTAGCTCTGGAGTCACAAAAGGCTTTAAAATACGTACCTCTAGCGCACAAAATCTTGGGGGTTCTACGTACATGTAACAACATTCCAGAGAAAATGTGGAATTTCAGGTCGTCGAGACTTTTCCTGCATGGACTTTAATTGTAAAGGAATCATTGTGGTCTTGAGTACTTTTTCCCGCAAGGGGACACAACCCACACTGTCTCCCTTGACAAGGAAACAAATTCTAACAGTCAGTGAAAGCGGAAAGATGCGATAAAACACCAGGGAATCAATGGAAAACTACAAAGCCCTGCTAGAATATTCCTGGGATATTTCCAGATCATAAATAATGCACACTTCTCTGGGACGTCAGCAACATGCAGGGGCGTACTTAAGGGGAAATATCGCCTAAGGCAAACACTGAACAATATTCTTACAAGTACGCACGTCTCCCAGCAACAGCCTGAATTATTATCTTTCAGATTTTCTTTTTTTTTCCTCCTGTTTTTTGGTTGGAAGGCTAGGATGCAGGATTTAGGGATTCGATAAGATTAATGTTGAGGATAAGGATGGGGTTTGGGATAGGTACCCATTATGTACGCGCCCATAGCGCAAAACGATTGGGGTGCGTATGTACAAGTAACAACAGCGGCCATCATGCTAGGCCAGGTCAGATACAGTCAGCTCCTGCCATTATTTCTTGTTCCTTGCCTTTCTTCTGCGTCGTCTTTTTCTTCTTCTTCTCTTTCCTCTTCCTCTTATAAAATGGAGAATGTCTGTGTCGGCAAATGAGGAGGATGAGGGCAAGTGGGCTCCGTCTGAGTTTGATGTATCCAGGGCAGGAGTGATATTTATGTCAGTAGTTGCGTGTGTAACTGTGTGTGTGTGTCTATCTTGTTTGTTCATCTTTTAATCAGAAGGAATATTACAACTTCTAACTGCACTTTCTTTACGTGGAAAAATATTTTCTTTCATTTTCCCAGTTACGGCTTGTCTGACGTTAAAAGAAAACGCCCATTTCATTTTGCAGGGGGAACAGTCACGACACAATCGGCATGTGCTGCGGTGCCGTGAACAAAATCCGTTTTTAAAACGTAACACATTAAATGTTCTAATGAATTGTTGTATAACAATAAGTTTGATTAGTCTTTGCATCCATTCCAAGCGCCGTTATGAATGTGAGCTGGGTCTACATACAGGGTGAACAGAATTTGTAAGCTTCATCTTGTCGGGACGGCTGGTAGTAATACTATTGACAGTCGTGAGTTATTGTGCTTTGTACAGAAGGCAGTATACTCGCTGACCTTTATATACAGCTATTCTGGAACCACTGAACAACACATCACGTCACTTCCCGATGATCCAAATAGTCTGACCGAAAACGGAATGCCTTATTTCTCACGAGGGCACTCTGGCTAAGTTGCTGACATCCGCTGACAAGTTATTGTGTTCAAAATGAACTGCACAACAGTTTTAAGGGACAGAGCCTCCGAGAGGTGGGGGAGGGGGGAGTTAGTGTTAGGGTCTTTCTTCCTCCTGCTTCTTCTTCTGCTTTCTGAACTATCTCGCGCCCATTCAATACAAGAAACAAGAACAAGAAAGAAGGAACAGAAAGGAAAATGAAGAAGGAACAAGAAACCAGAAAGGAATCAAGAACAGGCGGCCAACAGACTTCGACTGAGGACCCCGAAAACAAAAGATCTTCTATTTCGCCCACGGGGGTCCCCTTTGCCCCTCCCACTTAACGGTTGCCATGCCTGCCATACCTCAGACACGCCCCTGAAACAGCGCACGAACATCAAACATGTTTGAGTTTCTCCAGCCTGTAATTTGGGTGTCACTGAGTGCTGCCTGCCACGACAATTTCTGTCAATTTGTAAAAAAGAAAACCTGGCTCAGATGGAACTTTCAGTGCTGTGCTGCATGCCAACTGTCTCCAACATTTCACTCACTCAGAATGATGCAGCGTCCAGTGCGACAGCTGAAACCAAGAATATTCACATGACAATCAGAATGGTGTTGTTAGCGGGACACAGTGTTTTAGAAGGAAAATTATAGCTGAACAATGAAAAGAACTCAAAATTTTCTGTAATTGGCTTTGTAATATGACCATGTCCTCCTGACAACATCCATCACAATAGAATGCTCTTATCCGCCATCTTTAGTGCCCAGTCTCGTGCATCACCATGACGATTGTGGCATTGATTTTCATTCGTTGGCTGATTTGCAATGCGAACACAGGAGGCTCCGCGAATCAACCGGCGGCGAGCTAAAAGTAGGTCACCACAGTAGACAATGGCACTTGTGTAACATGTTCAGCGGGAGACATTCGGTAAATTCTTTCACTTCCTTTCTTTCTTTTACGCGGATGGTAGGGAATCTGACCAGCTTGGATCCATCCTTCCCACTCCTGTCATAATAATCAACTATAATGGAACCAGCAGAAACTTTAGCCGATTAGACATATCTCATAATTACCTAATTCAGCTGACCCATCGGCCATCTTTGGTGTCGGGAGATCAAAACGAAAACATCTTGTGACTTCATGTTCATTTTACCTATAGAATATAATCAAATGTCATATTATTATTATGCTTCTCATGATTTAGAATAGGCCTAAAAGTCTAACGCGAGGTCAAGCAAGTTGTTTCTTTCAAGCAAGACGTCGCGTACTCAGCTGACCTCGTGAACCAGAGTTTGGAAAGGGAACTGCAGGGTGGGGGAGAACTAATATTATTACTGCCAAACAGTTGTGCACTAAGATAGGGAGGGTGAAGAAGGGTATTTTATTATTGTTGATAGACGCGTCCTGTCTAGCCAGTTGACCCCGTTTGAAACAGTAGGGGTTAGAGCAGCAGTCTGCAGTATCTGACCAATGAAATTGGCAGATTTAATTTTATTCAAAAGCTATTTCTGGTAACGCCCTTAGCCTTGGTTCCCGCGTTGCAGGGGTTAGGTGACCGTATCAATCAGGTCAGTGAGTAACGAGGCAGCGTAAGAATTTCGCCCGGGCAATGACCCCATAATTATATAAAAGAGTTTGTCGGTTGGGGACTATTCAGACACAGACGATGGCTGCAACCTAAACCGTGAGGTGTCTCAGTGCTTTTAGATCTTTTCCACTAGAGCAGAAAAGTCCGCAGACAAACAATGTTTTAAACTGTACGTGACGAAGCAGCTAAGCGAGAGAGAGATAGCTCAATGTCCCATTACAACTTGTTCATGCCAGTATTGGATTTTCTCGGTCATTACCAGACCGGGGGCAATGGTACGTTTCTTAGTTGAGTGTGATTGCAACTAGATCTAGACGTGTCCACCAGGAATACTACCTGAGTCACAGGACGTGTGCTTTCAAGAGCTGCCACCTGAGACGAATGATTTTCCATAATAGAACGTTTGGGGTGGAATTTGTGTGAATGGAATTTACTTGTATCCATTCGCAGAGCTTAGTAATTATTAGAATTGCATTGTGTCTTTATGGGAATTAGTTAAGTGCCAGGACCTTGAGATATAAATATCTTCTTCATATTGAGATTGTATTGCCATAATTACCTTAGAGTTTAGATCCTTGAACAGTGAGACATATAAGTTACTGATGAATTGAACTTATAACAGTTATTCACTTAAATTACGTGAAGGGGAGTTATCTGTGTAAGCAGTTGGATTTAAATATATATCATATCCTTGATTTGCTGTTGCACAGCGTGCACACGGGCCCTCAGCGTCTTTGGCCCTTATCAGAGAAGAGTAGGTTCTCGATCCTACCTGCCATATGATCAGGGACAGGAATTTGTCCTCCGAAAAAAAATCCAACATGCCTGCACCGACCGGGGATCGAACCCGGTACCTTCGGCATGAGAGGCGAGCATCTTGCTTCTAGACTACCGTGGGGCTCTGAGTCAAGTCTGTTTCGCACTTGCGTCTATTCTCACGCAGTGTGCGACGCCCTTCTTTCCGCCGACTCAGACATTTCTGACGCCCCCGAACTAATGAGACAGAATAGTTTCTGTCTCGCCAATGCGCCAGGCCTCGTTTAACTCTTTAGTCCAGAATTCACAGTAAAACTAAGACAGAACAGATTTGACCCCGTGCGCCAACAGCCTTTCTCTGTCATCATACTCCAAATTCCCAACTGATCATCTCGTTCTAACCTTCTGTGTTAAGTCAACACAGATGAACTTTTCTGCCGTGCAAGAGGCAGAGCGACGTAACTGATAAGAGAAAAAGACAGCGCTTACGTCGTTCTGCCGTTTGCACGGCAATTTCGCTGTCTGGGAAACTTTAAATACACCCAGAGAAGTTAATATGACTGGGTGTTTCAGTGGTAAAATTCCTTTGACGAGTCACCCAGAGGGAATTTAGTGGCAAAATCTGGTAAAGCGAAAAAACAAGAACTGGTCTCTAAAAATGTCTCTTTTAGATCGAACGTCATTAGGGCCATCACAGAAAAACAAGACGTCATGTTAAAACAACGACAAAAACAACGCATTAATCTTTATTTACTTTGGCAGTCAGTATTGCATCTAAAGAAAGAAAAAAAAAAGGGCTTCTCTTTCTATATTATTATATTATTGCATTTCGTAATGCTGATTCTGAGTAATTTCAGAGAGATTTTCAATTTTATTTAGAAATTGCGTAAGGCGCTGGTAGCTCAGGAAATGCACACGATCTCACAGTTGACATGGTTGACATTTCTTGGTATTCAAATCTTCTTGAAAGGCTCCACGCTCACGCGATGTCGGTCCTGACAGAGGGATTTTTAGAGGGGGGGGGGGGTGGTGGCGTGGAGGAAACAGACTGAGACGGAGAAAAGGAGAGATGGGGAAAGAAAGAATTAAAACCAGGCAGACGGACACACAATCAAGAATACATAAAAAGAGGAGGGGAGGCGAAAGAGAGAGAGAAAGCGAAACAGGCAGACAGACACACAGACAGACAGGTACGTAGGCAGAGAGAGACGGAGATTTAGTTAGAGAAAGAGATGAGATGAGAGACAGCCTGAAAGACAGACAGAGGGGAAGAGAGAGAGAAAGAGTGAGACAGAGCCAGGAGAAAGAATCAGACAGAGAGAGAGAGAGAGAAAGGGGCAGAAGCACATACAAAAATCCAAAAGTGATTAATTGTATTTCGTCTCAGATGTTTTGTTTGTTTATAGTTAGATTCCCCTGGGTGTCTGAAAAACTGACTGTTTACTGTAATCAGATCTGTCTCAGTGACATTTCTAAATGACTATCTTCAATAGGGAACCTCAGCCGGGTATTATTACTGTAAAATTGTCTGTTTTCCACTTTTGGAACCGAGAGCGTCAAGTTTCTTGGAAGAGGGAGTTAATGTTCAGATACAAGAGGTAATCTGCCCTTGCTAAGCTGAAAGTTATCATTGGTCGGTTTCAAAGGCAAGTGGGATTTCCCGAAGTTTTCCAGGTTTTGGATTTCACCGTTTACGTCAAAAGTGGGCGTTGTCCTACCTTTGTCACGAGTTTCGTATCCTGTCCATGGTTAGAGACAAGTCCAAAGGCAAGGTGTTCACCTCTCATGCCCGAGGTACCGGGTTCCATTCCCGGTCGGTGCAGGCATGTTGTAATTTTTGGGGATTTTTTTTGCATATTTTCCTGTCCCTGATCCTATGGTAGGTAGCATCCAGCTCTTAGTCTTCTCGGATAAGGACAAAAAAAACGCGGATGGCCCGTGTGCGCAGGTTGCGCACGTTAAAGAGACCCCAGTAGTTGGAAGTCGGGGAAGAGCTAGCCTCAAAAAGCCGGCTGCCGCGGGCAAACTTAGAGAAAATAACAGAACAAATTCCTCCTCCCCCCCCCCCCCCCGACAGGCGCTGTACTGTGGCGACCGCATGTTTGTTCCAGTTGTAACTGGGCTGCAATGACACTGAGGCAAATTTCCCAAATGGGACCAGAGAAGTATACAAATACAAATACAAACAATACTGAAGCCGCAAAAGTTTATCTAGTCGAATTTCTCAGTTTGCGCAAACTGTGGAGTTGGAACAAACGAGACCAAAAGTCGCCATTTACTGAGAGACAGAAATCTTTAATTTCAGTTGCCTCAAAGTCGCTTTTATGAGATAGCCCACTTGTCCTTAAAACGACCACTGTGTGCTACATACTTACGTCATTATCACTCGATCACTGATGGAACGCAAATTTTTTTTTTTTTCTTGTCCTTGAATTACTTGTCACCAGGGTTACCGGTCCTTGGGACTTTCTCCCAAAGATGTTGGGACTTCAGGGGTTACAATTTGGGTTCTTGGCATTTCTTTTCTTTTTTTTTATGTACAGTCCTTGAGCATTTTTTGGCTATTGTAGACTCTATATTTTGCTATTAATTATTTCCTCGAAAAAGACCCAAAAAATCACAAAATTGCCCTTCCATTTGCCATTTAAAAGGTAATACTCAAGCCAGATGGCCTAAGGGGCAGCCTGAAATTTGCCTATGTGAAAATATCTTTTGCCTGATCTGTGAGCTAATCGCTGCACTCCTTAATTTTTATAGTCTAAATTTTATACGCATTTTAGAGGTTGGAAAAAAATTTGGGGATTTTTCGTATGAAATTCTTTGGGATTTTGAAAATCGTCACTGGCAACGATGGTTGTCATCAGACGCTGACCTTTCTCACGGACAATTCCTCAAATACCATCCAGACAGAGAAAGTCTCTAACCCTCTCTTTAAAGTGCTCAGATTACACACTGTTTTCCAGAGAATTCCAGAATAATTCTGGATGCCTGAGACATGACGCCATCGCGGTGGCCTAACATGGGCATGGCCGCAGAGGCGGTTGCCGCGGCTGCAAAATTCTTAGGGGCGCAACATTTCAAAACCATCGCTGTTTCAACTGCCAATTGCGATAGAAGTTTCTCAAACTTAATCAAAACGTATTAAAATCTTCAATGAGCCAAGATAGATTGAGTAACCAAGCAATACTGTCAATTCAGATTTCAATGTAGATTTTAACACTTTTATTGAATAAAATTGGCACCAAAAAAAACAAAAAAAACCGGGCGATTTCAAAAGAATTGAGTACTCTACTCTTTGCGTGTCATGAATTTTTCCGCGTTTGCCGATACACGAAGGAAATGGTGGGGGAGATGAATGAAGACTAACTGCAGCAACATCTAATGATAGAAAGTCGACTATTGTTTCTTCCCGAAACAAAAAAACAAACAAAAAACAACCTAGCATTCTTGTGCACCGATACATCGGTGATCGGCACAAGTGTGATCTTTGAAAGAAATGATAAATCGGTGAATGGCACAAACGTGATTTTTGAAAGAAACGATATATCGGTGATTGGCACAAACGTGATCTTTGAAAGAAATGATATACCGGTGAATGGCACAAACGTGATTTTTGAAAGAAATGATATATCGGTGATTGGCACACAAAGCGATAAGTGTATTTTACTTTAATTACATTAGCATTTTCTTAAAACACAATTCTTGTAGGAGGGGGTAAGGAGTTCAGTTCTAGACCGGCGAAAGGGTCTCGGAGACTGCTAACGGTCCACTGGTCAAGGGGCCCAATACTTGACTGCCCCCGGGGGTTGGCAACCCCCACAACGCCAGTGTGTGCCAGCGGCAGCCTACAGACACTCCGCATGACAATCAAACACTTTGTGACGGCAATCAGTGAAATAGGTAGATACTCGACACCGCAGGGGTGAAAGAGGACACTGGTAATTCTGGAAGTGTGTAATGTTTATGTAACCCCGAGACTTTCACTTCGTTATTTTCGTAAAAGAGTCAGCTATAAAGTATATTATTATATAACGTTGATTTTAACGTAGTTTTTTTCCCCACTGATTTAGGCCTATTTTAGGAGGTTCCGCTGCCCCTGGCACTTACACTTCACCTTTCTTGCTTTTATTTCTCTTGTTCTTGTCTCTGTGTGTTTTTGTGGTAGGAATTAGTTTTTTTTAGAATTTTATCCGGGCAGCAGCCTTGTTCGGCCTGCTCTTCTCGACTTTCAACTGCCAAGATATCTTTAACGTGCGCAAGGGCCCTCCGGGTTTTTCGTTCTTATCCAAGAAGATTAGGTGCTCGGTCATACCTACCACAGGATCAGGGACAGGAATTTTTTTTTTCCCCCCCCAAAACAATTCCAACATGCCTGCGCCCACCAAGGATCGAACCCGGTACCTTGGGCATGAGAGGCGAGTACCATGTTTCTAGACCATCATATCCTCCTGTTTTTATTTTTCACTTCCCCCATATTGACTTTTTCTACGCTTAACCCTACCCCCCCTCCCCCCCTTCCCCCCAATCTTTCTTTCCTACCCTGTTCAACGCGGCGGTTAAACACAGTTATGGACTTTGTACGCACTTTTCATCTGCAGTTGATCTTTGTGCCTCGAATCGCCTTTACAAAGTCCATAACAACTGTGCTTAACCACCGCGTTGAACAGTTCGAATGTCGCTTGATGTCATCGGTCAATTTAAATATAGTAACTGCGTCATTAAATCCCGTTCCCTGTAAGGTGTTTTCCAGTAATACGTCAGGACTGTATGTGTGTGGGCGTATAATTCTGGGGATTTTCTGTCCGGATTAAGAGACTTAGTGATCACTGTACTAGACCAGGGAGATGTCTGGATAACCCGGGTGTTTAGTGACAACCTCTCAAGGAAATGTCCAACCACAGGGCAGTCACATCGTTGAATACTGAAGTCACGCAAGGTCAAGATGACCTGTAGTCTCTGCTGGAGACAAAGACGTCCCTTTAGAATTTTAAGGACAAGGTTATATCTCCACTTTTTGGCTGAACTGAGTTACACACTAAACACTATTTCTGTAAGTTTTCTCCATTGTGTGTCAAAGTATCAAGCAGATTCGGTGTGTAATTTCCAAGTATTACTAAAAAGAAAAAGAAAAAGGTCGTATCTCTAAAAGCTATGAGCACATGGAACTCCAATCATCAATTTTTCAAAAGCTGATGGAAGGGAGTTACATCCTTGTCATTCTCAGCGTACGAAGAATTGGCAGCACAATGTCTGTCTCGGTGAACCAACTTCAGAACAACAAAATACTTGAAATATCCAGTCATAAAAGTCAAGCTTAGCGAGTGCATGTTTTCCCCCAGAAAAGACATTGCCCGAGTCCCTTGGCGAGGGATTTTACAAAAGGAACTCCACAGGGATGTGAAATATTATCCTGAGGTGCATTACTTCATGTCACTCTCTGAGAGCAAAAGTGACAGACGGGTTGGTTTAAACTAAAATGTGTAATATTCTGCCCATTCCTCGTAGTATTGTGATCTTTAAAAACTACAAGCTTAAAAACCGTGCTCCGCTGGGACGCCCCCGCCATTGTCCCACCCGCCACTTTCTACTCTCTTTAGATCTGCCCCGGCAAACCGAATAATTCTCAAAGCAAGCAGCAGGGCATTCCCGTGTTCTAATTTTAGCCGTAGGCACATGAAGTAGTTTAAATCAGCCGGCACGAAGTGTTCACGCTAGGGGCCATTAGCTCATGAACAAAAAAGGCAGCTGGCCAGCGACACAAAGCAAACTCAAAAAATTGAAATACAAAACAGTAATTAAAAAAATTCAAACTTCAGTGCACCCTCCACGGTATTTAAGACCTACATGCAAATGTTGGTTACTGTAGATGGCCTAATAAAAAAGCCTTTTCATCTATCAAAGGTGGAGAAATTGTGAATTATAATTATAATTGATTATACATTCACATTAATTTAGACATTTCTGGTAAGAGCAGTCACGAAATGTCACATAGCCCTGATTATGAAAACGGTGAATTTTACATCGTATTTTCCAATTTCTTTATTTTTTATTTCCTTCTAATTTATCCAGTCCCTCAGTTGGAAACAAAAAGGAGAAAAAAGAAACAAACCTAAAGTGAGCTAATTACATCATTTCATTGGTATGAACTGGTTTTGCTTTCATGATTTTTCCGCGGCAACAAAAGACAGCGCTGTCATGGTATGGAAACCACAAAAACACAATTTTTCAGTCCCCCCCCCCCCCTCCCCCCCAATCTTATATAATTAAAAAAAAAACACAATTTGCACAATTTTTAACAAGGCCCATTGCCGCTCACATTCCGCGTGGAATTTTACAGGTGCCGCCCTTTCCACCTGCAGAAGGTTCTTTTTTAGAATTGGAGATCTGAAATGGTGGGCCAGTATTTAAAGTTTGCCTCGTGTCGTTAATTTCGCCCGCCGATCCTTTCTTTTCCACGAACACGTCATGAGCTCGTGACATCATCACTTCCTGAGAAATTCTCGGTGCGCACTACTGCACACTGTGTACTGTCCTATCTATCTAAATAATCTCTGAGTTTGTGGATGACCTTACGCACCTCGGCATCAATGTTTTTGTGCTGATTCATTTCGGTCAGACGTGTTGTCCTTTGTTTTTTGTACGCATATGACGAGACAGGCGTAAACGGCCTTTCAACGTATTACGATAGAGAGATTAAGAATTCCTCCCTTACACATCCAGTGTGATACATTAGAACCCGCTATTATCTTGAGCTATTAGAAATGATAATGTCACAATAAGGATATCTAGAATTTCTTTCGGCTTCATTTCCTCCGACAAGTTTTATTAAAACAAGAGAAAAAAAAGAAAGCATTAACAATAAAGACGAGAACTTCATTGTCCTACAAGAACTTTGGACTGTCACGACAAAGACCTCCTGATAAGTTTTTGCGTGCCCAGAATGTGAATAAGCAGTGCTCAACAAGGTATACTCCATTTGTGGAGCCAACTTAAGAAAAGAATGTTGTTACAAATAAGCACACATCCCAAGCGTTTTGCGCCGGGGGTGCGCATTTTAAAAGCTTTGGTGACTCCAGAGCTAGAGAGCTCCCGAAATACTCCTAACAACAGGCTTAATGAATTATTCTATAAGATTTTTCTTTGTTCTGCGTTCGTCATTTCGGCAGGAGTTTTCTCGCCATGCTGACAGTGGAGAAAATGTAGGCCTAGATATAACCAAAGATTGTAGAAACAATAAGATGAGACAGCTAGCGGGTTTAGCTTGCACAAATTTTGCACAGCCACCTAGCAGCGAATGCACGGAAGTCATGAACAACGTAGTATTTTACAAAGCCAAATAAGGAAAATACAGAATGTCGTTCACTACTCAGCTGTCGCTGTAGGTCTTGTTTGACAGCACTTATTTTATAATCTAAACTTCAATATCTGTGGGAATACTCTGACAATTTTTTTTGTTTAGTCTCAGTAGCACTGTAACAAATCAGTAACAATACATCAAGCATTCTTTTCATGCTATGCGCCAAGGGCCCCGCCCCGGATCAGCGCGCAAACTGTGTGCACGATTCTCTTAGAGGTGCGAAGAAGGGGGCGTCTCATCTTATCGTTTCTAGTATTGTTGATATAACTTACAAAACGCTGGGTGTTACGTGTGCTCCTGATGGTGAGCAGGGGAACAGAATATGACAGATGAAATATCCACTTTTGTATAAAAAGGGAAAAGAATTATCTGGTGAACGGAAGAGATTTAAATATAAGTCAGACCGAGCCGTGTATCAGATTGCTCCTAGGTCAGTTATATTATGTTCGATCAAACAATTAGTGCCGCAAATTGATCATACTTTGATTCCGCAAATTGACCGCGCCCGCTCATTAAAGGTCATTAGCAGAGAAAAAAATTGACGCAATCGTGCGCAGAAGATCCTTTTTCGTCACCAAAGCACACGCAGAAATGTCCCTCGTTTAGAGTGATAATTCTTCTATAAAAACACGCACAGCGAGTTAGAGAAATAAGCAGGGGCATCTGGCGGTCAAATGAAAGGCGAACAGATTGTGTGAAAATTGATGCAATCTTTATTTCATAGGTGGCCAAACTTGCTTAATGTAGGGGCCACATACGATAAGCTTCAGATGTTTGAGAGCCGCAAGATATGAACGAAATTTACACATACGTTTTTATTGCTACATACTATTAAACATTTTGTAACCAACATTTCATATAAATATTAAGAAATACGTGTACGCAACTATATTTCGATGAAGTCGGGAGCAAACCGGCCAAGCCTAAAAATTTCATTTTACTTTATATCGTACCAGTTTATGAAGCCTGGAATCCTGCATCACATGGAAAAGTAGCTGTTGCCATTATCCAGTAGAAATACTCAAAATAAGGGTGTGATCAAACCAGCTAGGTCCATTTCCCATTATTTTGTTTTATCGGCAGTTTTTTAGCTTCTCCTGTAAAATTTGCATATTTCGACTTAGCCGGTTTGCTCCTGGTACCATCGATTTACTCTTGTATGCAGTTTTTTAAACTGTTAATCTGAATTAGTTTCAGTAATCACAAAGTACGTGACATACCAAACCAAAATACTTAAGAAAAACGACAACTCAGCCAACATTTCCAGGAGCCGCATTTTTAGGGTCAAAGCATGTGGCTCTTGACACGCTGTTTGGCCATCCCTGCTATAATACATGATCACATTTTCAGGTAGTTGGTTGTGGGCGCTCCTGCTAGGGTCTCCTTCTGTCCTATCAATCTGCTATATTCTGTCTATCGTCTGGCTTTCCTTGTACAATGTGACGGTTATCGTACTGTTTCTTCAAAATCAAAACTCACACTTTCATCCTAACGCCACTTTCCTATGGATAATTAGCGAGCTATTCAAAGTGCTAAATATATCGCTACTTTATACTTCTTTCCACGTAATTCTAATGTTTAAATTGTTATAGAGTGCATCAAAATGTCACAGAATGTTCGTCCGCAAATGTTAAAATCTCAGGAAATCGATTAAGCAATTGAAACTGCAACACTTCATTGTTCTAGTTTTGTTAATTTTACAGTACAGCATGGCTGTTGTGACGTTTTATAGGCTAAACGGCGTTCCTCCATCAGAAACGGTATGAATTTTACACTGTAGCTAATCAAACCTGGAAAATGTATTAATACGTCAAGTAAACAAACTGAACAGGAGAACAAACGAGAAGATTTGAACTCTGAAGAAAACCAAATATATTTCAGTGGCAGACAGAGAAGCCTCGCTCACTAGGTTAAAACCAAATTTATTTCAGTGGCAGACAGAGAAACCTCACTCACTGGGTTAAAACCAAATTTATTTCAGTGGCAGACAAAGACACCTCGCTCACTGGGTTAAAACCAAATTTATTTCAGTGGCAGACAAAGACACCTCGCTCACTGGGTTAAAACCAAATTTATTTCAGTGGCAGACAAAGACACCTCGCTCACTGGGTTAAAACCAAATTTATTTCAGTGGCAGACAAAGACACCTCGCTCACTGGGTCAATACCAAATTTATTTCAGTGGCAGACAAAGACACCTCGCTCACTGGGTTAAAACCAAATTTATTTCAGTGGCGGATAGAGACACCTCGAGCACTGGGTTAAAAATTTCAGTGGCGGAAAGAGTCACCTTGCTCACTGGATCAAACACAAACACAAGACAGACCCATACAATGCGCCATCCACCTAAATATAGCCTTGGATAATATCAACGGTGCCTGGCCTAAAACAGCTGAGCTTGTACATTTCGGTATTTCGCAATTGCTCTACCCCCACCCCCACCCTCTCTCTCTCTCTCTCTCTCTCTAATAACGTGTATCTCATTCTACATCACTTGTATAATATATCACCATAAAAGACCCCAAAAATACCAAAAATACATTGTGATTAAGCCGTCTATCCCAGATCCTTCTTACCGCATCAATCAGTTTTTTCTTCCTGCTGTGAAGCTGAGCTTTCTGACCATGGGGTCACTTGTGCTCAAGATCACTGATATATCCCGTATATATTTCTGAGTTTTGATCGACATCCAGAGGGGCAGAGAACGAAATTTCCTATCATACATTTTGAGTCTGCTAGACAAAATTGCATCTGTTTTTCCTGGGCCACCAAATAATATTAAAGTCTAAATTTTGTCCAAAACGCATGTGTTCACGTAGTTGATCGCCAAAAGTTAAGGTGGCACACCAAGTTTTAGAATTTTGGTCATGTAGACGCGACGTTTGAGTTGCTTACATACTCACCATCTAGCTTCACTACTGTGTGACAGTAGTGACCTACTCATCTTGCGACTGGGACAGATCTATATACAGAAAACTACAAATGACACTGCCAAGTACTTTAGCACGGACGTTCAGTGCCACCTTTAACATTCAAACAGTTCTGTTATTGAAATTCTACGTAAAATTAGAAATTGATGTCCTTGTTCTTCATCCTGCTTAAAGAATCAAAGAGTACGTTTACTTGATTATAGTTTTGCCTCCAGGGAAATACATCAATGTTTTCTAGCTGAAAACCCTGAGTTACCCGGTTGTTTATGTCTTTCTAAGATATTTTTGTCATAATGAATACTCCCACCTTTTCTTTCATTTGTATGATAAGATAAGACACTTTCACTGTCTGTTTGTTCGTTTATTACCCATAAACACCCAGGTCGCTGACCTGAGCAGACGAGAACTTAGTTCATTAAGGTAACTTGATGCCAGGGTATATTTGTAGCTTGATACTCTGAGGAGTCGTCGACTTTTTCATTAAGATCCCCTTCTGTCTACGTTTGTCTAACAATTTTTTGAAGAGACTTTCTGACGTTTGAACTAAAACTGCTGCTATTATGATCAAAACCAATGTTTTTCAACCTTTTTTTTTGTTGTTTTTTTTTGTTCTTCGCCCGCCTTCAGTTTTCCAAGAAATCACGAGCCCCAGCATGATCGGACGAAGTTAGTATTCAGTATGGTCCCAGCTAAACAAGGAAATCATCAACATGACTTAAACGCACAACAGTTTACCTATACATATACAGTTAAGTTAAAATACGCTATGAAACTAAGATTTCATGAAAAAAATCCCTGTGCCCTATTCCAAAGTCCAGCGGCCCACCAAAATACCAATGGTAAGAAATTCCTCAGGTGGAGCAAGACAGATGACGATCTTCAGAGGAAAAGTGTATTCTTTTATTAGAAGTTTCGGCCTTTTCCTGAGATCATCAGATGAAAAGTGGAAAAAAGTGATATTTGAAAAAAGTGTCAGTTACAAACAGGAGTCTTGCACCAAGGCGACGATCTACAACCCAGGCCACACGGAGTTCAGGACTCTCTTTATTCGTCACCCATCTTTTTTTCCACGCCAGGCTCTTCTTTGGGCTTGAACCGATCCCGCTGGTTTCTGTTTTTAGCCAATACTGCTAAACAGCTGCTAAAATGTTCAGGTTGGGATGATCAAAGATGCCATTAGTCGCATTAAAAATCCAGATAGACAGACTGAGCATAGTTTTATTCTGTAACATGATGTTAAAATGTGAGGTTGAACTCGATTGATTTATCCAGCTTTGTTCTGAAACACAGCAACCTGCACCGCTGGGCTACCCATTCACGCTTAGTAGGGGGCAAGGTGGTCTAGAGGCAAGGTGCTCGCCTCTCATGCCGAAGGTACCAGGTTCGATGCCCGGTCGGTGCTGGCAAGTTGGAATTTTTGGGGGAATTTCCTGTCCCTGATCCTATGGTAGGTAAGATCGAGCACCTAGTCTTCTCTGACAAGGGTGAAAAATTCGGATGGCCGTGTGCACGTTTTGTCTAGGTAGTGGCCTTGTTAAAATAGGAGACCTACAGAGCTGCTGCCCGGGCAAAATTAGAAAAGAAACTAATCCCAAACCCGCCCCCCTCCTCCTCCCCTACCCCAATAAAAAAAAATCCCAACAACAACCGGCACTGCACTGTGGCGACGACGTGTCTGCTCCAGTTGTAACTGGGCTGCTACGACACTGAGGCAAATTTCTCTAATGGGATCAAAGAAGTATACAGATAAAAGATACAGAAGAATAATATTATCACTATTACCCCTTCAGGTATTTCATTTTCTGTCTGTCTGCTAGACAAACAGATGATTAGTTGGTGTCTCTGACAGAACACTGTACACAAAAAATATCCAGAGAAATATCATCCCAAGACAAAGAGAAAAAAAATACAACAACTACGTGACTTACGTAACATTTCCTGATTTATGTCTCGAGCGATGTCCGAGTTAAAACATTTGAAACGCCAATCCGCCATATCAAAGTCCGACTGCCAGTGTTCTTAGCATCTCGTGATTTCTTTTTTTTTTTTGGTTTTTATTTTAGTATCACTTACTCGCGTGGGTAAATAAACAAGCTCGTTAAAGTTTTACAAACGTTCAGGCTGCAGTCTCGTTTTCGGTTTCCAAAATTTTTTTATTTATTCTGGTCTATTATTTGCCGTTCTTTGGTTGATTATCTTCCGTTCTCTCCCGAGTCCTGTCCATACAACACAGTTCAGTACAATAAAGCTCTTGTTGGGGAACAGTAATGTTTTCTATAGTACGCTTTAACTGTGGGGTGCACACATAGTTTGTTTCTTTCTTCAGCTTTGTAATTCGGCTGCAGTCGCATAACAACAACGGTAGAGAAATATAATCATGCACCAAATAGTACTAAACCCATTCGTATTAACTGGCAATTGTTATTTGGCTTAGCAGTTGTGAAAAATAAGAGTTTACAAAACAGAGCGGAATGCAAAGAAAATAAAAAGCGATAATATTAACATTGTAACAGCTACATGGCAAGATTCGGTGTTTACCGTTAATTTCTTTCAGGTTCGTATTAAACCATTATGTCGCCTAAATCCTACTGCGAATTATGAGTTCAAGTATTTGAGTAGTTTACGGACTGTCCCTCGCTGGCGCCCAAAGATTAGAGATTCTACCAGAAGCAACAAAAGGCAGGAATACGTTATTAATTTTGAAGTCATTTTCGATGAGATTGGTTGTTCGCAAGTAGGCACACGTGCAACGATTTTAATGTAACATACTGCAAATATCAGGGGCACAAATAAATAACATTTAGCACGATCGTCAAAGAATCACTGAATAAGTCGCATGATGTTGCATCTCGTCCAAAATGGCGGTGCGCTTACTTCCCGTAGACACGAAAATTGGGCTTGTGTCGCTTCTGGTAGTAGTTCTTTATTCTGTGGTCGCGCCTATTTGTGTGCTCCTACATAGAATAATGCGTAATCTTTTTATATCATCCTCAAATCATAATTATTTCACATCATCTTGCCAACTTTCACACAGATTCGTCCAGTAGTTTTCCAGCCCATTGATGGAAAGAGGAGCCTTTCTAATACAAATAAAGTATTTCTATATGATAGATATTTGTGAGTGTGCATGGGAAAACCCGGCATAAGTCGGCAGAGCTGATTTTGAGAAAAACAGCTTTGACAATTGAAGTGAAAATATGGGTCCATCACAAACTTCCAACTTGGCTGTTGTTTAGGGGACCGTGGCATGTTACCGGGTAAACTGTAGATGAGCAGTGAACACTACTCACCATGCTCTCAATAACGGCTTTGTAATTAGACTACGGTCGCCTAACAACAATCACTCCAATATTACTGGGTCAATTAGCTATTGCCACTCTTAGGGTTAAATGCCATTTTCTCAAAATTTTGTTTTAGGGGGGTTACTGACTTCAATTTATCAGGAATGTCTTGTCTTTTATTATATGTACAGAACTCAAAATGTCATGTTCCCGACTTATGCCGGGTTTTTCCCATGCACACTCACATTTATATACGAAATGTCCTTAAGTTGGTGCGTTCCCAATTCTGGTTCAAATTATAATTATTATAAACAAAAAATACGAAGTGCTCTGGGGGTCTTCCATCACTTACAATAATGATAATGAGTATACTTGTAGGTTTTATTACTATTGCATTGTCAGTTACAATGTATTCTTTATCAGAACAATTATCTTGCCAATGAGTAATACCGGTAATCATGGTTAGAAATAGATTATGCAGTCTACGCAAAGAGGTTATATATAGCTAGAGGTCAGACTACCGCTACGCAAGTCTCCGCGTGGCGTCGTCGGTAGGGGAAGTAAAGATGGCGGCCAGCTTACGGCAAGCCTGCCTCGACCTAGACAGTACGGCTAAAGTAAAGCCAACTTACGGCAAGCCTGCCTCGACCTAGACAGTACGGCTAAAGTAAAGCCAACTTACGGCAAGCCTGCCTCGACCTGGACAGTACGGCTAAAGTAAACAAATCTAAGCCTAAAATAATACGGTCTTTCAGATTGTTTGAACGGGGATTACAGTAGTAATGAGCACACTTAATTTATGGATTGGGTGAACCACGAAAATGTAAAAAATGTAATCCCACCAAAAGAAAAAAAAAACAAACATTATGAATTATGACAAAATACAAAATGTACGGATGAATTTGAACCTCCATCTCTAAAGAGGAATGAACAAGAATAAAATACTGAGGCCTTCCGACAAAACTACATTCGTTAGCACTGGCTTTGACACAGTATTTGCAATCTCTTGCCGTAAGAAAAGATGGCTGCCGGGCTTTCTATTTGCGGACGTGACGTGACCGAGTCTTACCTCTAGGTTTATTATAAACTCTTTGAGTCTACGTCATCCCACCTCAGACAGATATTGAAACACATACCATAAAATATCATGTATAAATACCATTCTTATTATCGCATGAACAGAACAACTGGGAAGCAACAGCCCTCGAACGGTCAGCCTCGAACGGTGCAGGAAGGGCTCTCCAACTTCGAAGAGACACTAGCTCAGCAGCAAGAGGCAAAGAGGAGAGGAAGAAAAGCTGCATCCCAAGCAGTAAGATCAGCCTCAGACTTCGTCTGTGCCCTCTGCCACAGAGACTGCCATTCCCGCTGTCACGAGTGGAGTGAGTGCAATTAAGGGGATTGCTACAGAGCGGGTGTAGAATAAGAAGAGCTCACGACAGACGGATAGGAAAAGACGTGAAAGGGGAAGAGTAAAAATAACTCATGCAGACAAGTGGGAAAAGCGTGCGTGTATGAGTGGTGTGGAAGTCTGAAGGAGGCGAAAGCGCTGTATAACTATCACTGCAAGTTAGAAGGTCCTAGGGATCGGACCTGTGAATAAGAGCCTATCGGGCGGACATAAAAGGAAGCAGTCGAGAAGACTAGTGGAAGAGTCTTTCCAGTAATGACTGGTATGTAGAACGTTGATTGATTATTATGACTGATGTATTATATTATATTCGTCTATTACCATGATGTAAATAAGTATATGTGAGGAATGTGGAAGTCCTTGATATTGGATATAGCAATGTGCGCCATGAGCGATAGATGAAAGTGAGTTCATGGATTTGTAGCGCGAGTGAGTAGTGTGTACTCCGATGGAGGTGTGTTACCGTAAGATGTGTGGTGAGTGAAAGGTGAACTAGTGTGTGTACGCTTCATGGATTGTAAGGAGAGGTGGAGTGAATAGAAATGGTAGGGTATTATACCAATGTAATGTTATTCTTGTAGGTGTCGGGGACGGGCCGAAGAGCCACCTCGATGAGCACAGGGGATAGGCCAGCATAGGGCCGGAGGCCACACATAGGCCAGAAGTGAGGCTGTCAGTGCAGGACAGTAGAGGCACATAAAGTCGTGGCAGTCAGGCCACGGACAGGGACGTAGATATGAGAGTGAATGAGATACTATATTGTTGCCATGTTGATAGGCTAGTGAACTGATACTATGTTGTTGCCATGTTGATGGCTATGGAAATAATAATGTGTTATTGCCCTGCTGAGGTGCTAGGGGAGTGTTAAGGTGTATGACAATAGGAAGGGGATATTGAGAGACTGCGGTGCCAGTAAATTATTAATGTACTATTAAGACCCTGAGGGGAGAGGCTGAGGCCGAAGTGCCTTTAGGAGTAACTACCGGATTGTGGGTCCGAGGGAGAGTGTGTGTGAGAATAAGGCCGTTGTACGGCAGTCATTTCAATAATATAATGTATGTAATTGCGCTATTATATGTATAATTATGTTTAATAAATGTGTGAGTCTGATGGGTTGTTTTGTTAAGTGTTAAACTTGTTTGTTCGTGATTGTCGTCCTGTCATAAACTATTACATCTCCCAGTCTGGGATTTGTGACACCCGCATCGGACTGGCCAGCCACACCAGACGCTGTACCAAAAAAAAAAACAGCACCCAGAGCGTAACCCCATAGTCTTCCGAGACTGCAGGATGCCTACTACTACTACTACTACTACTTCTATTATTACATGGTATAATTCTCATTATCATGATCTCCACGTGGCGGCCCGGCCCTCACAAAGTGCAAGGAAATCGAGGGCTAAACGTTTTTTCTTTTTTAAAAATATGTTTTCTTGGTCGGTCTCATTTTGTATGCATCTGGCCTACATCGCCCGATATGTATGGGTATTGGATGTAAAGAATAAAATAATTATACGGGCGTGCTCACGGCAGAAATATGTGGATGAGGGTTGGTGTGAGAGAGAAAGACAGAGAGGGCGATAAAGAGAGAGAGAGAGAGAGAGGGGGGTTGGGAGATAGAGAGAGCGAGAGAGGGGGAGAGAGAATCAGAGAGAGAGATAGACAGAGAGACAGACATTCAGAGACCATTGATTTCATCATTATGACCAGAAACATAAAAAGACCATTCTCTCCCGACCAGCAAGTGTCAAGTCTAGAAAATTCGAATTCTGAAATCATTGTCACCATTAATAATTGACACCCCCCCCCCCCCCACTCCCATCTCCCTTTCCCTTTCGCACCACGCAAGACGTTCTCAATCCGTCTCCTAAGGTTTCGAGAGAAAGATAATATTTTCCTGGTCTGTATTTCTCAAAATTGGGCACTCATTTCAATAAATTTCAATAATTCAAGAAAGGACTATGATGTCAGCAGGGGGGGGGGGGGGGGAATGAGAACCATTCAACCAGTCCAAGTACTCATTTAGCATTCCCGAACCAAGGGTTCTCACGCTGACACAGAGCACTCCCCGTTATGCCCCCTTTGAATGGCAAGGTTCTAACTCCCTTCTGTCAACTTTTGAGAACATCGAAGATTGGAGTTTCATGTGGCGTTGAGAGCAACCATTTTTTTTCTTTTCTGTAACAATTGAAAATGACACACCGAATCTGCTTGATACTTTGACACTCAATGGAGAAGGCCCGTAGAAGTAGTGTATAGTGTGTAACTCGGTTCAGCTAACAACACTGCGGAGATAGAACCTTATCATTCTAAGAGGACGATTATAATATCATCAAAGTCAAAATTGGGCAAAAAGAAAAGGTTGTATGTTGCCCAATTTTGACTTTGCTTATAGCCCTGCTGCGACCCCACAGTTTTTCTGTGGTTTTTATGATATTTTATAATATCATCAGTGACCCTGGCATGAGACCTCACAGCTGTGAAGAATTTAGGTTTTCAGGAAACTACTGTTTCAGTTGAGCGCAATTCCTTATCGTGATTGCATTCTTAGTTGCACTGAAATAAACATTTGAAATAATGACTTCCCGTAATGATAATCATAAAATTCCCCTAAGAAGTTCAATGAAAATCAGGTTGAAAAGATATCTGGTCATGGCTGACGAATAGCGCTGGTTAATTTCTAACCGCCACTGTGAACGCCCTTTCCCCTCAGGGAACTGTCAAGCCCCTGCTCCTGTTCAATGAAAATCTGGTCGGAAAGATATCTAGTCATGGCTGACGAAAGGGCTCGTTAATATTTTTTCCCAGAATCTACCCGCTCTTTCCCATTCAGGGAACTGTCAAGCCTCTACTCCTCTTCCCCATCTTAGTCTAGACACACACCAGTCGATTTTGATTGGCCGACTAATTGGGTGATGACGTCACGATTTTAAGTTTCATAAAAAAAAAAAAACGCTGACTGATGCGAGGTCTCATTGAAACTTAGTGTGGTGAGGTCATCATTCAACTTCTCGGCAGATTAAATCGGTTGTCGTGCGCCTTGACACACATCTCTAACTATCATCCTTACATCTCCCTATACAAAGCACCTCGCAACACATAAATCATAGAATTAGAATCATCCCCGACGCCTTTGTTCAGAGACACACACGACACTCAGGTACAGAGGGGTCGATGAAGGCGTGACAGAAGGACATTCTCATAAGCATTATTTATGACCTCAGTATCCCCTGAGAGTGAATTAAAACCTTGCATAATATCCCCATTACATTCAGCAATGCAAATCAAGCCCTGGGAATGTCTCACACGAGGCTCGTGGTTGCTTGAAGTACAGAACGATTAGTAGGGGGAATTAGAATATATTATTGTGCAAATTAATGAAGAAAGCACCAAATTTGGCACAGGCGATGCTAAAGCCACCAGGTACAAGTGTTGCTATAGAACCACTTTGGCAAATTTACCAAAATATGATTTTGAGGACCCTAAATACTTCCCTATATAAACTACTAGCTGAGTTCCCGGCCCTGCCCGGGATAAATCGATTTATTAGTTTCAGTTCTTGGTGATTATTATGGAACTGCTTCATTTTGCCTGTTCCTTTAGCTGCCTTTTATTTTTGTTTGTTTGTTTGTTTTTAGATACGTTTTACGGCTCTCACTTTGCGCATTGACGTCCTGCGCGTCCCGCCAGCATCCGTCAAATGGCTATGATTTGCGCACGGGTTAGTTTATTTGTCAGTGAACACATCGCAGGAAGTGATAACGTCGTGTGTTAATGGAAAAGAAATGATTATTGAAAACACAAACCTGTACTTTTGGCCCTGCAGCGTCAATCTCCCAATTCCAGACCCTTTCTTTTTCCTGGTCTAGGCACATTGAGAACAC
The DNA here is from genome assembly GCA_963931925.1 of Onchidella celtica. Taxonomy (NCBI): domain Eukaryota; kingdom Metazoa; phylum Mollusca; class Gastropoda; order Systellommatophora; family Onchidiidae; genus Onchidella; species Onchidella celtica. The sequence goes on along the minus strand of OZ007579.1, from coordinate 39,378,765 downwards.
ACATGCAAAGTTTCATACTTGATAGTCTTAGAACTCAATCTCATCATTCAAACCAGTCCTAACCGGAAGTTGTTTTGTGAGTGTGATACAGTCTATACCGGAACCAATCTCAATTACGTTAATTTGCCGAAAAAATAGATCGAACGCCAATGTGTCGCAACCTAGCAACTAATACAAACGTTCTGCGAGTTATTCATTATTTTTTTTTATTTTCTGTGCCGGGGACACGACCACGGTCTATACTAAGCGCTGTATAAAATCTGAGGGCCACCGAATCAGCATTAACGGAGGAGTAGCGAAAGGCGCGCTGCAATTGTCGTACGGTTTCACTTTTATTAATATAGATATTAAAATCAGGGGACATAACTGCGGAAATAGCGTTGAGACTGGTATTTTGTGTTACGAATTATGTCAGTTTCGCGGGGTAACAAAAACCTAAATAATCGAGGTTTTCTTTAAAGAAATTGATATTATGAAAGCGGATTGGTCAATCTGTCAAGATTTTGAAAATTTTTGAAAAGAAATACATTTTGAAACCGAAAAGCATCAATTAATTTGCTCCCACATTAATCTCGGTCAGCTTGTGTGTGTGTGCGTGTGTTTCTTCCTCTTTCACCCTCCCCCCTTTTCTCTCTCTTTCTCTCCCCCCCCCCCCCACCCCTTTCCGTCTCTGTCCATCTTTTTTTCTCTGTCTCTCTCCTCCCCCTCCTCCACCCCTTTCCATGTCCGTCTTTTTGTCTCCTTTCTCCCTCTCTCTCTGTCTCCCTCATTCTCTTCCTCTTCCCCTCTCTCTCTCACCCCATCTCCCTCTCTGTCTGTCTGTCTCTTTCTTTCTCTGTTTTGTCTCCCTCTGTCTTCCTCCCCCCCCCCTCCCTGTCTGTTTCTTTCTCTCCCCATCTGTGTGTCTGTTTGTGTTTCTCTTTCTGCGTTTGCCTATCTCTCTCTCTCGCTCTCTCTGTCTCTTCCTCCATCTGTGTGTGTGTGGATGTGTATGTGTGTGTCTCCCTGGTATCTCCCGTTCTCTCTATCTCTTTGTCTCTCCCATTCTCTTCACCTTCTGTCTGTGTGTCTTTTTTGTTTGTATCCCCGCCCGCTCTGTGTGTGTGTCTCTCTCTCTTTGCCTCTCTTTCTCTCTCTCTGTGTATATGTGTAATATGTGTGTGTCTCGCTCTTTCTTTTTGCCCGTCTCTTCCCTCATCTCTCTGTCTTTCTCTTTATCTATGTGTGTCTTTTTTTCTTTCTGTCTCTGGATGCCATTTCCCTATTCCCTCCCTGTCTCCTTCTCTCTCTGTCTTTCCCCCTGCTCTCTGTGTCTCTGACTCTCTGTCTTTTCCCCCTTATTTCTTTGCGTCTCTCTCTCTCTCTCTCTCTATTTTCCCATTTTCTCTGTGCCTCTGTCTGTCTGTCTGTCTCTCTCTCTCTGTGTCGTTTTCCCCTGCTCCGTGTCTTTTCTCATTTTGCCTCTGTGTCTCTGTCTGTCTTTCCCCCTGGTCTGTGTTTCTGTCTGTCTTTCCCCCTGGTCTGTGTTTCTGTCTGTCTTTCCCCCTGGTCTGTGTTTCTGTCTTTTTTCCGCCTTCTCTCTGTGTCTCTGTCTCTTTGTCTTTTGCCTCTGTTTTCTGTGTCTCTGTCTCTTTCCCCTTTCTCTTCTGTGTCTCCGACTCTTTGTTTTTTCCCCTTCTCTCTGTCTTTTTCCCCTGCTCTCTCTGTCTGTGTCTCTTTCTATTTCCCCTTCTCTTTGTGTGTCCCCCCCCTCTCTCTCTCTCTGACCCCCTGTTGACCCCCTCTGACCTCTCATCCCCTCTCCTGGCCTCACTTCCTCTCTCTCTCCCTTCCTCCTTCCTCAAAGGTGTCGCTATATTTCCAGTCTACTTAATGCGTATCAACAATTTTTCGTGCGTCCTACCGCTTTCTCGCGGCTATAATACAAGTGACTGGCTGTTCTGCCCGGCTCTCTGTACCAGGAATATGGACGGATAACACTGTCTGTGATGGTCCTGAAGTTGTTTTTTTTTTTTTATACAAATGCTGTTCGGAATTTCTCAGAATGTATTTTCTGGCCAAATGTGGCCGGAAACAGAACATTAGTATCCACCCATAGGTCAGTGATTTTTCTATGACGGCTTTGGTTGCTTCTGCAGCCCGCAACAATATTCTTTTATCGGCTACCTTTTGAAGATTTGTAGAAAATGATGTATAACCTAGAACATCGGACCGTAAATTGAAATGACTTAATATTTATCGACAACTTTTTTGACCAAACATCTATGCAAGAAGTCTGAAGAACATTATTTCATTTCCCTATGTTGTTTTTTTTCTTTCATTGATGACATTAGTAGTAAACAGTGATGATTCCTTCGCGGATCATTCATCGTAATGCGTCTCTGCCATAGTCACTGGTCAATGAACCCACGGCACAGAATTCTTTCAGCTGCTCAAGTCCCCGGACTTTCTCATAAATTTCATCTCCAGCTGTTTCACTAGTATCGAAGTTAGTTAGATCTGGACTATTGGCCTCCAGCACGGGGTTTCTGAAAGCTACCTCTATTATGCCATAAAGATATATTTATCTAGACTTTTTTCTTATATTATATTAGATCTACTTGTCATTTTCTCCGTTCACTCTTAAATCTGACTTCATGACTTGAAGCCCCTTGATCGAAAAGTACCGGTATGTTAAAAATCATCCATTATGGTCTGATTTAATCCCTTGATTAGAAAACCAAAAATCTTAAGTCGTCGTCGTAATGCTATTTGGTCGCATCCTTCAACTGTGCTCAAAATAAATGAAAACAAATACAATTCCAAGATAAAAGCGAACATCACTTTCCGCCATAAAAACATGCACAAAAATTGTGGATAATCCATACCATTCCATCTGGTAAACAGAACAAAACTTAGGGAACACCGCTTACAAGAAATGAAAAGTTCCCACCGCATCCCGATTTGGGAGGTGAGATACAAAAATAAATAAATTATGACCTCCGACACGGAAAATCCTTTCATTCGCTGTCCGGGGATGGGTATTAAGTTGCACAGTGAACCGAACAAACGCTCGCATTTTAGTACGGTGTTGGGGGGGACTTTTTTCACCCAGATTAAAATTTTTATAACTTTGAAGGCTTATATCTCAGCTCCTAGGCACACCACAAAGTGGTTCTATAGCAAATTTTGAAGCTCCAGTAATGCTACATCAACTGTAGAAATTTCATGCTTTCTTCATTAAAATTTTATTTGCACAATTCAGGGCTTTCATGCTCCTGATTCCCTCTACTACATGGCGCACTGCATAAAACGAATACTTGACATGATAATAATCTAATGATGCGGATTTGCTACCGTGTTACTGTGATTGAAAAAAAAATGCCCGAGTTTTCCCCGAGACACAGGATATCGAGCCGAATCAATTCTTATAAATTCCGTCCGTCGACGCCAGCGTAACGTCGATGGATGAGTTCTTTTGTTTCTCGGGGGCCTCAGCATAGTGCTGTTGGCCCCCAAGTAACGTCGATGTCAACAATGCAACTGTTATATATCCATATGTAATCAAGGGAAATTACGCATACATGTAATTACTTAGTTACTGCCCTTGGTTAGACCTACACTTAATTACGTAGTAAGGGAAATAATTTACCTCTTATGCGTTGTGTGATTAATTAACACCACCACTTTACTTACATTACTTTTCATGTTGCATTACTCTCAGTGAGTTGGTAATACATTAGGTCACCTATTATAAAGTATGAAAGTGTGTGAATGACTTTATCTTTATTGATATTTGGTGACACTCATTACTCTATGCATTATTGTGTACATCTACTGCGATACTGTATATAACTAATGACCTGTAAATATTGCCAAAATAAAGTTGCTTATCTTTCCGGCTCCAACTGACTTCTCTTTATTTGTTATCACAACATAACAGCAACAATTCGCATCACACCCATTCAAAATTGAACGGAAAAAGATTAGTATTCATGGTATTTAAATGCGCATAATCTGTGGACATATCGTGGGAGAAGGAATGGATCGTCGCGGTAGTCTGTGTCTCGGAGTTTCTCACAGCGACTGAAACTATAATTACAAAACAAATGGCTACAATCAAGCCCCACAGCGACAGCTGAACAATGAACAAAATTCAATATTTTCCCCCTCTTGGCTTTATGATATATTGCATTGTTCATGACTTCCGCGCATTCACCACTAGATGGCGGTGCGAAATGTGTGCATGCGAAACGTCCTAGCTGTCTCTTCTTATTGTATCTTGTATCTTTGGAGTAAGGAAACACTGAAGACTAATATGAAACACTTTCATATGAACGTGGGTTAAGTGGTTCAGTAATGTCAACAATGGAGTTAGAAAGGCAGAGAAGAATGAATGCATAGACGATGATTCCACAGCTACATGTCAAAGGTTCAGTGCGCACCGAGACTTAGCTTCAATGAACGCGTCCCATTCGTATCTCATCGCCGAAACCCTGACCTTAGTTCACATTTGTTCCAACTCCACTTTTTACATAGCTGAGAAATTCAACGTTAAACGTTTGCGGCTTTAGTTATTATGAAAAGGAGTTAGAATAAATCGGGCCTGTGAAACTGCTAGATAAGTGCCACACACATTTTAAACAATAGTCAGAGTGTACATTTCTTACATACACCTCTTCTGCTTTCTAAAAGATCTTTTTCGGAAAATAGCGAAAGTATTAAACAAGAATTAAGGTCCCCAAACGCTCTCGCGAACTATGAGTTCAATTATTTGCTCAGTTTATAAAATTAATCCTCGGTCGCACCAAATTGTATTCTCATATATAGCCCAACTGGTCTGCAACTATATTATTTCAGACGGGGTGCACGGGGGTGTAGAGCAAGGTGCTCGCCTCTCATGCCGGAGGTACCAGGTTCGATCCCTGTCGGAATTGTTGCGGAAAATTCCTGTCTCTGATCCTATGGCAAGTAGGACGGAGCACCAAGGCTTCTCAGAAAAGGACGAAAAACTTGGAGGGCCCGTGTGCACCTTGCGCACGTTAAAGATACCTTGGCAGTTTAAAGTCGAGAAGAGCACGCCGAACAAGGCCGCTGCCCAGGGAAATTCTAAAATCTAATCCCTACCACAAAACCCCACAGAGACAAGAACAAGAAAATAAACAAACAAGAAACATGAGGTGTACATGCCAAGGGCAGCAAAGCTCCTAACTTAAAGACTTAAAACACATCCATATTTCACTTCTTCACACCAAATTTCGGGAAGCTCGCTTTTGTGGTTTTCGATTCTATCCAGAGAACAGTTGCAAACCATTGTATCCGGTCAACAAGCCAAGACCTATCGTTGTCACAGACCACTCAAGCGTATATCCATCCAGCACAAAACGTATGGAAGACGTGCACCTGGCAAAGGTCAGGGCTTCTTGTCTAACAACATTATGTGCCAAGCGTGAATACAGCCAGGTATGGGGGCATCGACAAACTCAGGTAAGCTCAGTGGTGGGGTGGGGTGGGGATGAGGGTATCCCAAGAGTATTAAAACGTTCATGGGGTTTTGGGGGTGGGGGAGTGGCGATCTGTAAAACGTGCGTACGCTTTCAGTCACGCTTTCGTTATGGCCACTAAAACGATGAAAGTCCAGGTCAAAGCCTTGATGTTCTTACATCACAAACGACCTGTATTATAATTTTGTACAATGATTCCACATTATTATTATTCTGTGACAAAAAACAACAACAACAACAACATAAAAGTAAAGTTTTTAATCGTACATTTCCGGTCATACTTTTTTAATTCTACTCGAGAAAATCCGCCGTTTCTCTTCCCAACACTTTCCTCTGTTCAACTCAGTTGTGGCTCAAAATCAACGAAAGTATTAAAATTATAGCCAATTTCAAGACCTTTAAAACATGTCCACGTGCACCTTTATGTCTTTCTATGCGTGATGTGATAATTTTTAGAATTTTAGGCTCAGCAGCTAAAGAGCCTTTCTTAACCACATTGGAGGCCTTACTTCCTTTATAACATGATTGTTGAGCGAGCCATTGTTATCTATGGAAATGTAAAAACTACGAGCTATCTCTGTAATCTGTCTTACTAAAACTGCACTTAGAGTTTTGTAGTTACATAACTCTGATTTATTTCGGATATATTACACCTGGTGATTTGCTGTGTATTTTAATTTCTGTGTACAACGGGCCCACCGAATCTGAAAGATGCCCCCCCCCCCTCCCCCCGCACCCCCAAGCAATGACAGACCTACGATTTTGTGACCCTGAGGCTTGAACTGTAATGGAGCCCCTTCCCAGCCAGCAACAATAGGCCAACAAACATCCAAAATTCACTCATTAAAAAAAGTTTCTTAAAGGCCCCTGAGGGATTCGGGGCCCTGAAGCTTAAGCTTCATTTGTTTCATAGTAGATCCGCCACTGCCCCCAAGGTGTCCCCGCGGCCCTACTCACGGCCAATTTGAGGGCGCGTGATATCGGCTAAACGAACATTTAACAGAAAGTGCCGAAACCAGCAGCTATTGATCTTAGACGTGGTTATTCACCTCATCTGTGGAATTCTCTGTCAGTGTTAAAACCTTCAAAGTTGTGGTCGTGGAATGATCAAGTTTAGGGGCAGATAACTTCTGGATGAACGAAATGCCCCGGGTTATCTACCTTGCTAACAGTGTAGCGTCTCTGACATGATAGCCTGGACATCCCCCGGGTATAGCGACATCCATCGAGCAGGTAAGCTTGATTGTCCCGATGTTGAAACCACCCCCGGTTCCCCTCACATACGCCTTTTCCCACACGTGATTAGATCTTTATGTTAGGAGGTTCCCTGCCCTGGCATTTACATCTCACTTTTCTTGTTTTTATTTTTCCTGTTGTGGTCGGGGTTTACTTTTTTTTTTAGGATTTTGCCCGGGCAGCGGCCATATTCAGTCTGCTCTTTTCGATTTCCAGCTGCCGAGGTATTTTATGGTTGGCCCCTAGGGTGAATTTGTATCATTATTACAACAAGGAATGTCGTTATAAGTACGTACGCCCCCCCCCCCCCATGTTTTTGCCCTAGGTTTTACGTATTTCAAAGCCTTTTGTGATTCCAGAGCTAGACAGCTCCTCCAGAAATACTCCTAACAAAAGCCGTAATTAATTATTCTTTCAGATTTTTCTGTTGTTATTGTTCTCCTCCTGCTTTTGGTTGAAAGGTTGGGGGGGGGGGGGGCAGGGTTAAAGATTCGATAAGATTTAGAGTTGAGGATAAGAACGGGGTTAGGGATAAGTACCCGTATATACCCGGCCCTAGCGCAAAACGCTTGGGGGCCGTACGTACACGTTATAACAGCCTACAACCAGCGGCACCTGCTGTACCCAAGAGAACAGCCCTCATGAAATGAAGCGTACTGCTTCGTCAGTCCGTTGTCAAGATTCATCATTGGAAGATCTCTCAACAACTACAAAAAATGTATCATTTGAAATGCACCAGATGGCTGCGTTGATCCTAATAGATACATTTTTCGTCTGACCTGAAGATAATTATCCTTTAGTTATGCTAATATACTCTGTGTTCTGGCATTGAGTTTCCTGCATTTATGATCGTCATAATTCTGTATCTCATTGTCTGATATCTACAGAAATTTCAATGAGTTGATTTAACCCATCTGTCATTTCATTGGCAATCGTTTTTTGTTTGTTGCTGTTCTTGTTTTATTTCATTCCGCTGAGTCACACAGAATATTTCTGTGTTTCTAATATCCCAGGTTTATAATTGAACAGTGTTTTTGCTAAAACTGGATAAGTCGAATTTTGCCTGGAATAATATGGCCCTTTCAATTAGTCATTCAAAATTAGTGCAAGGCAAGGTGTAAGTGTTCACTTAAAACTTGCTGTGTCCTGTCTTAACCTTTGCATAGTTTGAACAAGTTTTAAGTTTTAACTGAACACTTGCACCTCGTCTTTCACTACTTTGGAATGATTATCTGAAACGTGCCGTAACTCATGCCAAATTTGATTTGTTGACGGCTTGGCGGCCATTCTTTCTAGTTTTAAAAATAAAACGATATTTTCTGTTAAACAGACACACTGAAGCTGTGTTGTCATGCTAATGTTGTGTTTGAATGTGTACGGCAACGGAAACGGAAACGGAAACGTCAAAAACCCTTCAAGTAATAAAATAGAAAGAATATGTTCATTTGTACAGGAACGCCGTTTCCGTACACAGGGAAACACTCTTCCCTCTCACTACTTGACGGAGTTTTGACGTTTCCGTTGCCGCTGCCATTTCTGCACACATGAAAACCCAGCGTTAGCGTTGGTCATGATAAAATAGTTATGTTGTGATCTGAACATAACCTGTAACGCTATGAAGCTTATACTTTTTTTGCGATTAGCCTAATGTGACGTGACAGGCAGATAGACAGACGGAAGGACAGGCAGATGGACAGATGGAAGGACGGGCAGTCAGACAGACAGATAGACCTATAGAATGAGAACGGAAGAAGCCTATTACATGTAGATAGTGTCAAATTCCACATTAAGAAATTTTCTTCATTGTCACCAATATTTTATATCAGGCCACGACACCCATCATATATAATCCACCCTGTCTGAAAGAAATTCATTGTTCAGAACCGTTCTGACCTGACAGGCCAAAACATGGACAAATGACAGCTTCATTAAGTTTTTTTCTTCATGTACTTTTTTCCCGCAATTTGGCAGCGCGAACAGAATTCTCGTTTTTCTGAACAAAATCCTTTATTTAAGTCATGAAAATGATGGATGAACAGATTTCAGACATGCAGTTTTAAGAACTTGGACTGTAAATTTTCATTTGTGGCAGTGAAAAGTTAATTATAACTACAAACAGAACAGTTGACAGCTTCATTCTGTTTTATGGGAGCCGATCCAAGCATGATAGATTTTGCAACCAAGCCCAGCCGTTATTATCTAGATCTAGGTCACATTAGTTACAGCACTTGCATTCGACTGCAAAGACTAATAAAATCTATTGTTACGCCAATTATTCCTTACAGAATACACAGATGTGATGAAGTTCATTTTCGTCCAGCAATGTGTAAAAAGAGACGAAAAACGAAATTACCGATCATACTTTTCGAGTTTATTCGACGAAGATGTATCTGTCTTTTGCGTCTCAAAAAATATTATAATATTGCTATTATAGCAGTGATTGAATTTTGTCCAAAAGAGATGTGTCCACATCATTTATCGTCAAAAATGAGGGCAGTACACGGCATTTCATAAGGTTTGGTCACACACTCTCGAAGTTTTAGCTGCTGGCATTTTCACTCTCTATCTCTATTGCAGAATAATTTTCATCACCATTATCATTCCTATTATAGTGATTCTTGTTACTTTTCTTCTTCTGATAAATTTTAACATTTAAGGAAAGAAGATAATGATTTGAACGTGTTTAACACATTTTATATTAAAGAATGAAAAGCCAGTTCTGTATTCTTCCACTGCTGTTTGAGCTGTATATTTTATTCATACATTTAACTGAGACTGACAAGACACTTCTCGAATCTCCAGCTAAAGTTATAAATTTGTCTTCATGCGAGATCACCAGACTGACCCTGAAAGTATGTCTTCATATCATGCCTCATTCGCTGTACTAATCATTTTCTCCCGACACCGCTGTTTCTCCAATCTTCAGTGATCTTTAGCCTAATTTAAAAACAATGAATAATTAATACACAATGTCTCACCTTAGGCAAAACAATAGGTCTCCACAGTTTCGATCCTCTATCTTTATAACAATAACAACAACGACAACAACAACAGACATAACAACCAAAAACAACAACAACAACAAAGCAAAACAGCAAACCATAACACCACCACCAGCAACAACAAACGACAACAACAACAACTATAAATAATGCTAACAATAACAGCAAATACTAAAAATTTCAAACAGTAGCAACAGTAAGCAACTTCAAGAAACAACAAAAAAAAACAACAAGAAAGAACAACAAACAACAATAACAAACAACGACTGCACCAAACAACAACAACTACCTTTATCATGGTGCTCATACAACAAATATAATCAATAATAAGTAAAAAAATTAATTGCAATTTAAACAACAACAACAACAACATACACTAAAAAACTGCAGAAAAAACTTACAAATTTTGATCCGCTTTCACTGAAGACTTGAAAGCTTACAAAGTTAGTGACTCAGTTAGGAAACTTCTGTGAAATTCTGGATGTGAAAGAAACCACAACAATCCACACAGTAATAAAAAAAAAATTCAGACAGTCAAAACGTTCAGACAGTCCAGTATTTGTAGTACCTGTGGCTTCGGGCTACAATAGAAGTGGGGAAATAATATAACATCTCTTCGTTTCCCCATCCCTCTCAGCCTTCGCTCGGTAGGTTACACACACACGCCGATGAGCAGATCTATCGGGACAGTGAAACCGCTGAAACGGTGTCCGCCTTCACAACGGTGCGCGCGCGGGGCGACAACCTCCCTCCTTCCCCCCCGTTTCCAACCCTCCCTGACCCCCACCCCTTTCCATTTTCTCTCATGTGGATCCGTAAATTGCTGGGTACTAAAGGGGCCAGGTCTATACAGCTAGCTCTGTCAACTGATGACTGTCCTCGACTTAGTTCAAACGTTTAGGTACTTCAGGAATAGACTATCTTTCAAGTTTTGCAGTCTTGTGCCTCTCAAGTTGGACGGTTTCAATCAGAAGGGAGATGAAAGGGGGGCGGGGGGGGGCAAGAGAGGGAAAGAGAGAGAGGGAGGAGGGACAGAGAGTAAGAGAGGGAGAGAAAGAAGAGAGAGAGAGAGAGAGACACAGAGAGAGAAAGAGAGAGAGAGAGGGAACGAGAGAGGGGGCAGAGAGGAAGATAGGGAGAGAAAGAAACAAAGAAGGAGAAAGAAGAGAGAGAGGGGGAGAGAGAGAGAGAGAGAGAGAGAGAGAAAGCAAGAAAGAGAAAGAGTAGAGAGACAGAGAGTTAAGAGAGTTAGAGAGAGAAAGGGAGACACAAGTACATCATAAAGTGTGGGAAAAGAGGGGGGGGGGGAGGAAGATAGAGAGAGAATCGAAGAGAGAGAGAGGGGAAGAGAGAGAGGAACAGAGATAGAGGAAGAGAGAGCGAGAGAAAAGAGAGAGAGAGGAAGAGAGAGAGAGAGAGAAAGACAGAGAGAGGAACAGAGAGAGGAACAGAGATAGAGGAAGAGAGAGCGAGAGAAAAGAGAGCGAGAGAAAAGAGAGCGAGAGAAAAGAG
>OZ007579.1:39044318-39367332 GCA_963931925.1 Onchidella celtica | reverse complement strand
CCTTTGTTTTGTTTCGACTTTAGTACCGTCAGAGAGTATAGATATATAGAGAGGGTTCACTTCCGCCAAATCGCGAAACTAGCTCGATGCGGTAAACAAGAAACTGAAGAATTGAAAGAGACCTTCTTCACCAAAGATAGTGTGCATATCTGTTTACTGTGGTTTGTTCATATTTTTGGGCTGATTGAAACTATTTACAACCGTTTGTGAGCTCCTACGCCCCGTGGAAATGCACAAACGGATATTGTTTACCGCAGCGACCTACTTTCCGCTCCATGCTAACAGTGGTTTCGCAGAGCCCCCCGTGCCTAGCAGTGCAAATCAACCAATAGTGAACCCTCTCTATATATCTATACTCTCTGGTACCGTGCATGTCATAAAAAGTAACCATATCAAGCTTGGTGCGCAGTGTCCTGGCGCGCATGAGTTCTGAAGCAGGACTGCAGATTACTACTTTTATTGTAAGAGAGAGAGAGAGAGTACGTCATCGAATAATGCTTTCTCCTCAACAATGGTTGCCTCCCTCCTGCCTTTATTTTGTTTCGACTTTAAACTTCCGGTTACGTTTCAAAGTTTGAAGGCATGAGTTTCTGTGCCGTCTGCCTTATGCATGGTACGGGCCATGCGGGTGTTACCGTGCCAGTTGTGAGTTGTTTTCTTCCTAGATATACATAATCTGTGTGCTGATTGTGCGTGTTGTTTGCAACCCGTTCTTTGAATTGCTCCTTACACTAGTACTTTAAATTCCACTGAATCATTTACCTCATTATTTGAGTGTGGCAAATAAATCATTTTTTTTTACGACAAAAATGGAAAATCTACATTTATTTTTTTTGTTGTTGTTGAATGTAGCAGATACATCATACAGGAATACAATATGCATAAAAAATGTATTATATTTTCCACAACAGAGGAAAATTTGCATTTCTAATTTGCAAAAGAAGTCACAATCATTTTGTTTTACCTACCCAATCCTTTTCACTTAATCCATTTATCGGCTTTTGGCTTGTTTGTAATGGCAGATATTGCGAACGCAGTATTATTTTTTGCAACAATAACATACTTTGTTAGGCCTCCAATGTAATCACGAAAGGCCTTTTAACCGCTGAGCCTCAAATTCTACAAAATATACCATTATTATTACTCATAGATAGATGTAAAGGTATACGTAGGCATACTTTTTTTAAACGGTCTTTAAGTTCACTATTAACACTTTCGTTGATTTTGAGCCAGAACTTAGTAGAAGAGAAAAAGGTGAAAACAATTTTTTTTTTTTTTAAAGGGGGAAGGGGGAGGGGGGAGGGGGGAGGGGGGAGGGGGGTATTTTCTACCAGTAGAATTAAAAATTATGCAGGAAATTTTGTTCTGCTTCTCAGTTTACACACTGGTGATTGAAACTCAGCTTTAAATTTCACGTTTGTGTATTCCCCGAGTCTGGTACTTTTAATACGAGGTATGTCCTAAGCCCATGATATCTAAGGCTGAATAGACACTGAGAAAGTGATCCATGTCCAGACCTGACCGACCCCCAGCCCCTCCTGCGGGTCAGGAAATTTGATGCATTAGAAACAAAACACTCGGACTCCCGTCTAAAAGGACATGCAGTAAACGCAAATGAAATTGCTCAATATTTGACGAATGTGAAGTTGTGAGTTTTCAATTATGGATGAACTTCAATGAAAGCTGATTTTGTACAACTGACCATGCTCTTTGGAGAGGGGGGGGGGCAGATCTTGGAAAGGGATGCCAGAATTGGGCAGAATGAGGGGGGGAGGAGATGAGGGTAGTGTACAGAGCAGAAATTCCCGGTCCAAGTAAAGGAAGCGAGAAAGGAAGGAAAGAATTGCAGAGATATTGTAAAGGGGGGGGGGGTGGCGGGAATGTGTACAAACTTGTAAGGGGGATGGGGGAATGTGAGGGGATGTGTACTAACGTAAGGAGGGTGGGGGAATAGGAGGGGTGAGGAGACATGTGCAAACTTGTAAGGAGGGGTGAGGAGATGTGTACACACTTGTAAGGAGGGGTGAGGAGATGTGTACAAACGTAAGGCGGGTGGGAGCATAGGACTAGGAGGGGTGAGGAGATATGTACAAACTTGTAAGGAGAGGTGAGGAGATGTGTACACACTTGTAAGGGGGTAGGAGAATGAGAGGGATGGGGGTGGATGCGTACAAACTTGTAGGGAGGGTAGGAGAATAACAGGGGTGAGGGGATGTGTACACACTTGTAAAGAGGGTTGAAGAATAAGAGGGGTGAGGGGATGTGTACACACTTGTAAAGAGGGTTGAAGAATAAGAGGGGTGAGGGGATGTGTACACACTTGTAAAGAGGGTTGAAGAATAAGAGGGGTGAGGGGATGTGTACACACTTGTAAAGAGGGTTGAAGAATAAGAGGGGTGAGGGGATGTGTACACACTTGTAAAGAGGGTTGAAGAATAAGAGGGGTGAGGGGATGTGTACACACTTGTAAAGAGGGTTGTTGAATAAGAGGGGCTGGGGAGGGGAAGAGGGAAACCTGTTGTGGGGGGGAGGGGGAAGAGGGAAACCTGTTGTGGGGGGGGGGGCTAGAAGTGCACAAGATTGTTGGGGGGGGGGGGAGGGCTGGAGAATAGGACGAAAGGCGGAGACGTGTTCAACAGCATTATGGTGAGGAAGAAGAATATTACAAATGAATTGTACAAACAGGTGGAGTTAGACGAGAGAAGGCGGATAAAGTGCAGAGGGGGCGGAAATGGTGGGGTGGGAGGGGGGGGGGACAGGGAAGGAATGTAAACTCCCCACCACCACCACCACCAACACCACCACCACCACCACCACCACCACCATCACCACACACACCAAAATAGATGCAACAAAATGTACAAACTGATCTGTGAGAGTCTCAACGTGAAGCCGTGGGGAAATCTTGCCAGGCTGACTGTAGGACTGACTCTAGACTGGACTTGATCTAACCTTTGATCTGTCATGATAAAATTAATAGGGCCTATTCACTCGGCGTGTTCACTCGGCGTGTTCAGGACTATAACTTATAGTTTATCCCCCAAGGATCATGCATAGACTTCACTGTCTCAAGACTTCACAAATACTCAAAAACAGTTCAAAATAGAGAGATGAATGAGAAAAATGAAAAATGAATATTTATCAGAAAAGTAAAAATTAATTATAAAATAAAAATAAAATTAAAATATTAGTCATCGGCGATCGGGTGACGTGTTTCATCTTTTTTCTTTTTGAAGGTAGGGTAGTGGCGGGTTAAGACAACCCTCTCGCCTTTTTTCCTCTCCCGTTCTTGAGTTCAATCATCCCAACCCCCCCCCCCCGCCCCCCACACACACACCCAATCAACAACACCCCCGACTAGCATCCCCGACCCCTATTTTTCTGCTGAGTATGCTGAAACACCAGCGATCTGGGAGTTGGGTTGGTGTCAAAAAAAAAAGTGTCTTACAATTAATTATATTCAGAGGCTGGCGGGACATTAAATTATATGAGGGGAAAAAAAGCAATTGATAGAGTTGACTGACACGTTAAATGGACACACATTATAGGTGGCGGGTGGCAGGAATACTAGATATATAACTTTACAGGCAGACTCAGGGCGGGCGTCTTAGCAACGATGTAATAATAATGATGATAGTAATAATAATACATAGCATTTACAACAGCGCTTGACCCCATTAACAACCAGGCTCTAAGCTCTTTATAACATTTATATCATGTAAATCACACAGACAATACGCAGGCATACTCATAAAAAACAAAAGCGAGAAGGACATTCAGAGTATAAACAGATGACTCTTCAGCTGATGTTTAAAAGTCAGAAATTTTTCGGTCTCTCCCAAAGACAGAGGGAGAGAATTCCAAATCTGAGGAATTTGATAAGAAACGGATTTTTCACCCATGGTCTAAATATAGCCCCCCTGGGCAAAGCGATAGGCTTTTATTCCCCGTTTCAAAACCAAGTGTAAATTTACATGCATGGTCGCCAAGAAGCCATAACTCAGAGGTGCTCAACCTTTATTGACATAGGATCTACTTCCTTTGGAGATCTACCAGGCTGGCGAAGCCCTGAAACAAAAAAATAAAAGAAACCGAACCTATGCTGATGTGCATATCGGCATTATTCACTTTAACATACAACTTAGAATCTTAGATACAAAATGCAGTGAACCAAAAACATATTTCATTTTAATATATACCTCGCGGGTGTGTCCTACATTCATCCCGCGATCGACTGCCAAGCTCTTTGTCGCGAATGTGGTTTATGTCAAACGACTGCAATTCAAGAGGAAAACCCACACTCAGCGAACTCACTAAACTTTCCTACTGGAATTAATTAAACAACTCAAATGGAATAGTTTTGTCAGGCCTGTGGGGCCACAATAATGTATTGAGTTAGCTAAATAAAGATAACATATAAATAAAATGACTATCAGGGTAACTGCAAAAACAGTACAATTTTAGAATGGACAAAAAGATCCTAGTACTGGATCAAATATAACTAATGACTCATAGGACATTTAATACAAATTATAGTCTCCACTGGCTCAGCACACGCCAAATCAATTGCAATGGCTCATGTCATATATTATAATACTGGCACTGCCTGGCGGTGACTCTAAGAGTAGACTCCCATACTGCTGGTAACATCTGAATTCTGACATACAATTAAATGCATACCATTTTCCCTGGCTATCAAGAACCAGGGAATATCAACAAGAGCGTTGGATGGTGGATAAAGTCCGGGTAGCTATTAGCTGGAGCTCGTCATTTCTAGGCTCCTCATATAGATGGACTGCTCTACTGCGTCTCTGTTTCGATCTGGCTCGAACAAGCCGACCACTTCGCAGTGGATACTTTTCTGCATGTGATGATGGACAGAGGTTATGGGCTGACTTTTATAATGTCTAGCTACCTGGATTTGATTGGTGCAGCCATGCGAGCTCATCTCGCCTTGCACTAAGACAGACAAGGTCGTCTTCTAAATAGATTAGTCAAAATTAAATCCAAAATGACTCTGCACAAAAAATTAACTTGTCCTTTAACGAACTACTGAATGTCAACAGACAATTACAACCACCTCACACCCTCTAACAATGCTATTAAATCACGGACTCAAGCTGCTCTGTGATCCCTAGTTTACCTACAAAACATGTTGCTCACGAGAACAGCTCAAGGACACTTCACTATGACTAGATTTTAAAAAATCTCTGAATTCAACCCATGGCCTAGCGCGGCATTTATAGTCAGCTCTTGACACATCCCACACCCCAGTGAAAACTTAGTTTGAACGACAAAAAAATGTCAAGGAAGGTGGCGAACATATATTATTGGGTGAAAATCCACGGAAATGAAGTGACTAAAGTTAAACTGAAAGTAAAACTTGCTAAGAACGGGCATTGTGAATGGACAATAATATATGAATTATTATATGCCACGTTCTGTGGTAGTACAATTATGTACTTAGGGAATAAAATGTATGCTTCATTCACACAGACACACTGTAATCAATAAAAGAAAATACTGAGCATCAAGCTTGCTGCTTCTCTGAGCATAATTAATACATTCACGGAACATGGACAAACAATAGATAATTAACTAAAGTAATGGTGTATCCTGGCAGCAGTAGCTCTGGTCGCTCCGTTTGCCATGTCCTCATCTCATTGACCCGCAGACAAAGGCGTCAAGGTTGTCTGGAAATCAGGTCTAGTCAGGATGAACGCTGGTGGATAAAGGAATCACAAGATTGTATGAGATAATGTCCACAAATGGAAGGACAATACATTGTGAAACCATCCACTGTCTCCGAAAGAGGTGAAAAATGTAGTAACACACGCAACATCGCCTTCGGTCCAAATTTTCAATTCGCTGACAGGTACGTCGTTAACCTGGGGTATATTACCAATAATTAAGTCCGCAACTGGATTCGGTAAGACGCATGCTGTTACGACGCCCGTAAGAAAAGGGGTGTCGAAGTACACTTCTGCGAGACGGAATCGCTCGACAGAGCCCCCGAAGGTAATGCAAGTCGCTTCTTTGTCAATTAGTTGGGTTGGACGGACCAACGATTCCCGAACACCAATCGTGGTGCAGCCGGAGTCCCGTAAAACGGTCGCAGGTATGGCGTTAACATGGCCCTGATACAGTGTTAATACTCCGTGTTGGTGCTGGAACGGCGCTGGTCATCGGCGACGTGAGTTTAATCTGCTTGACATCCTGGACGGCAGGAACTATCACAATGCACGCGTTTGCAGCTTCCAATTTAACTCTGCAGGACTTCGATGTATGGCCGGGTCTATTACATCGATAGCATCTCACGTTATCATAATTGTTATGCCCCGGCGGAATTGGAGGCCCATAATATGGGTAATCGTAATATGCACGAGGGGGTGGATATGGCGGGCTCTGGTAACGGTAGCCCTCGTAATTCTCACGACGGGGTGGACCTGGATAGTTCTGTCCTCGAATAGATGGTCCAGCACGGCGTGAAAAACCGCGTGGCTTAGTAGATGGCGGCTCGGAGTGAGCACGAGGAAGCGGCGTCTGGCGACGGGTTGGTCGAGAATGTCTCGTCCCAACTGGCGTAGTTTCACCACCTCCGGCGTAAAATGGCTCGCTTGATTTTGGTTTCGCTAGAGAACGATTCGGATGCGCGGAGGCATATTGTTCCGCTAGCGACATTATCTCATGTAAAGTTTTTGGAGCCCACTCCTTAAGGTGGGACACTAGCTCCGAATGGCAGGCACTATAAATTTGGTCTTTTAAAACAAGGTCATAAAAACCCTTAAAACTTCCTTCAGCGACACCGGCTAGATCAATCCAGCGGTCCGAGTAGTGCTTAAGGCGATCAACATAGGTTGAAAAATTTTCGGACGGGTCCGGTTTACAGGTTCGGAATCTTTAGGTCGAGACAGAGTAGACCCACACTCACAATTCACACTACTTCCACATTTTATGTGGTTGAACCGTGAAACGAATGTGATGTGAAACCTCAAGCAGAGTGAGTTCATAAGCCGTTCTCACTGGCCTGTCTCGAGACTCGTATCTGACACGGCTCATTTCCGTTCAAGATGCCGTCAACAGTTGTCGATGTTTCTTGTTTGAGACTCATGATGCTTTATTGGCTCAAGAGAAGGAAAGCTTACAGAAGAAGATATTGGGTCCACAGCATTTTCAAAAGAAGACTAATGTATAGAGAATGCCACCACCTTCTTGAAGAAGTGCTGGGAGACACAAAAAAAAATAATAAAATGCCTGAGCTATTTACGAATGACGCCAGCAACTTTTCATCTGTTGCTGAAGATGATATCGCCCTTTATTGAGAAACAGGAAACCAATTTCAGGAAGCCGTTCTCACCCACTGGTATCACACTGAATTTGAAAAGAACAACAACACAATCATGTGTCGATCGACTACGCCCCCCCCCCCCCCCGCGCGTCATTGCGTCATCCTTCCCGGATGAAACGAGGACGAAATTTAGTGCAGCGGTAAAAATGTAATCACGGTCCGTCCGTGTGTGGAAGATGAGGAGGCACCGTGGACTTTCAAACGGTTGTTTGTAGGCTGCACTCCGCTCGCTTACAACGGTTTTATAGAGTTTTTGTGCAACCGGTGAGGAAGCAGTGAGGAAGCAGTGTGAAGTTGTACGAAATGTGAGTTCACTCTGTCTCGACCCTTAGATGGAACCCGTCCTCAGTGTGGTGGAAACGTTTCAATAAAGCTTTTTTTAGTACGTCGTAATCCTTGGAGTCCTCGATGCTGAGGCCGTGGAAAACTTCAAGCGCTCGTCCCGTAAGTAAGTTCACGAGGCACGCTGCACGACGTCCACTCTTTTCGTTCCCAGCCTGCGCCCACCGCATGAAGTTCAAACCGATGGAGGAACGAATCGATTTGGTCGACCTTGTCGTTGAAGGTCGGAATCTTAGGTTTTGTTTTACTAGTATTGGTACTAACAGTCGGATCCGCGGTCGGTTGACCTTTCTCAAGCTCCAACTTTTTAAGATTATACTCATGCTCTCGCTGAGCTGCTTTCTCGGCTCTCTTCTTTTTCACGTTCTCTTTCTCTTTCCGCGGCCTTCTCGGCCCTTTCTCTTTCCGCGGCCTTCTCGGCCCTTTCTCTTTCCGCGGCCTTCTCGGCCCTTTCTCTTTCCGCGGCCTTCTCGGCCCTTTCTCTTTCCGCGGCCTTTTCGGCTCTTTCTTATTTTTCCCTTTCTCTTTCGCGTTCCGCAGCCTTCTGTCTTTCCGCGGCCTTCTGTCTTTCCGCGGCCTTCTGTCTTTCCGCGGCCTTCTGTCTTTCCGCAGCCTTCTGTCTTTCCGCGGCCTTCTGTCTTTCCGCAGCCTTCTGTCTTTCCGCAGCCTTCTGTCTTTCCGCGGCCTTCTGTCTTTCCGCAGCCTTCTGTCTTTCCGCGGCCTTCTGTCTTTCCGCAGCCTTCTGTCTTTCCGCAGCCTTCTGTCTTTCCGCGGCCTTCTGTCTTTCCGCGGCCTTCTGTCTTTCCGCGGCCTTCTGTCTTTCCGCGGCCTTCTGTCTTTCCGCGGCTCGCTCCTCTCTATCTTGGTCTTCTTTTACCTTTTTTTCACAGCAAGAAGCTAGCTGTGCCTCTGGTATGGCCAGTAGCTTGACCGATTGTATGTACGCGGCGTAGTCGGCCATCTCGGTTAGTAAAAGCTCGTGATAGGTCTCTCACAGGAGATCTATGAACATTAATTTATAAGGTACTTCGGATATAATCACGCACTACCTCGATTCACAGTGTTCTATGTTATCACTGGAAGAAATTATGTCAATCCGATACGCGAAAGAGCAGTGTACTCCGTTATCACTGCTACAACTATCTCTTCTCAATACGCGAATACGCGGTGTCCTCTGTTACCACTGCTACAAATAGCTTGCAAAAACTCCACAAAATAAATATTAATCCCTGAGGCAATCTAACTATTTCACTCGTCGGGTCGACGTCACTCGTAGACGACACAACTAACAACGTTCCTTCTTATAATCAAAATCGCATTGTCCTTTATGTTATCACTGTTGACGTATATATATATTACATCAAAGTCAAAGGAAAATTTGATCTTTGGTAACCTGTCTAGCTATCTTACTATAGCTGTATTATTATCGCACAATTGGTACTTTACGAATAAATTCCGAGGTAAACTTCTTATGACCTCACATTTTCTCTAGAAAAAATTATCATCAGCAAACACTTACTGGAATGTAAAAGGCAGATACACTACTGCACTTGACTGGGGATTACTATTCCCACTATATATATATATACTCTAGGCCTATAAGCCCGTCCGTCACAATAACCAGATTATGTCATTCAATGCGTCATTATGGACACATAAATCACTCAGACATCATAAGAAAACAAGGAATGGAAGTAACACACTAAAGTTAAAGGTATAATGCAAAAAAAAAAAACAACACTAAACACGACGTTAACGAACGAGTAAGGACGAACAATAACAGACCCTTCGCGCCTGAAACTTATATACAAATAGATTGAGAAAAAGGACAGGAGAGACGTCTTCCTAAAGAACACGAGGAAGACGGAACGCCACAACTGTACGAATAAAGAGCCCTACAAAGACTATTCGCACGAATGCAGATCCCCTCAGTTTCAATAACCACTGGATGTTGCGAGACCACAGAAGTTGTCGTCGAAACGGCAAAGTATGTGACCAAGCCACCACTTTGGCAGAGAGAACGCGCAAACCGACCGCCCGCGATTTCCAAGACAGAGAAAAAAGAAAAAGCCTGTTAAACACGAGGAGGAATGCACTCTTCTCCCCAAACGCAGACAATGTAAGATGGATTCATTTAGCTTTTAAGGACTTGGTGGAGATTCCTTCACTCCATAGCGCCCAACACAATCAGTATGTCTTGTCTTTCCTTGTACCAAGTAGTATCTGGTAGATGTTCCTCGCCCCGGTCGTCGGGTCAATGGGAGAGCAGCAAATATGAAATAGAAACAAAATGACAGCAGTATACAAACTTAAATACGACTAATAACTTAAATGCTTAACTAACAGTAAAAACTAGGAGGGGTAATAGACCTCACTCCCAACATATGCACTCGTTCACCACGTCAGAACCCGAGAACGACTGTATGGCTGAAAAAAGAAATTTAGTGCAAACAACAAAAAAGGTACTTAAAATCTAACGAATTTGAAAAAAAAAATAAATAAAGATTAGAAAATTTTGATGTCCCCTCCATTGTCGCGAATGTGGTTTATGTCAAACGACTGCAATTCAAGAGGAAAACCCACACTCGGCGAACACACTAAACTTTCCTACTGGAATTGATTAAACAACTCAAATGAAATAGTTTTCTCAGGCCTGTAGGGCCACAATAATGTATTGAGTTAGCTAAATAAAGATAACATATAAATAAAATGACTTTCAGGGTAACTGCAAAAACAATACAATTTTAGGATGGACAAAAAGATCCTAGTACTGGATCAAATATAACTAATGACTCATAGGATATTTAATACAAATTATAGTCTTCACTGTCTCGGCACACGCCAAATCAATTGCAATGGCTCATGTCATATTATTATAATACTGGCACTGCCTGGCGGTGACTCTAGGAGTAGACTCCCATACTGCTGGTAACATCTGAATTCTGACATACAATTAAATGCATACCATTTTCCCTGGCTATCAAGAACCAGGGAATATCAACAAGAGCGTTGGATGGTGGACAAAGTCCGGGTAGCTATTAGCTGGAGCTCGTCATTTCTAGGCTCCTCATATAGATGGACTGCTCTACTGCGTCTCTGTTTCGATCTGGCTCGAACAAGCCGACCACTTCGCAGTGGATACTTTTCTGCATGTGATGATGGACAGAGGTTATGGGCTGACTTTTATAATGTCAAGCTATCTGCAACTACCGTCCAAATCCTTGGATTTGATTGGTGCAGCCATGCGAGCTCATCTCGCCTTGCCCTAAGACAGACAAGGTCGTCTTCTAAATAGGTTAATCAAAATTAAATCCAAAATATTAAATGACTCTGCACAAAAAATTAACTTGTGCTTTCACGAACTACTGAATGCCAACAGTCAATTCCAACCACCTCACACTCTCTAACAATGCTATTAAATCAGGGACTCAAGCTGCTCTGTCATCCCTAGTTTACCTACAAAACATGTTGCTCACGAGAACAGCTCAAGGACACTTCACTATGACTAGATTTTAAAAACTCCGAATTCAACCCGTGGTCTAGCACGGCATTTATAGTCAGCTCTTGACACTCTTGAAGATCGACCGGTAGATGGCGATCGACTTTTTGAGCACCCCTGCCATAACTGATGTAAAAGTTGTCTTGCCCAGTTCTGGAAAAACTCTCTTCAGTCTGGAGTGGCTGACACTGTAAAAGTGCCGGTGCCGCCCAGGTCAAAGTACTGGATGAAACATATCAAATCGGGGGAGGGGGGGGGTGAGGGGGGGGGGTGGCAAGGCTTGAAGGAAAGTCAAAATGTGGCAAACAAGTTGTACCTCGGAAAAAAAAGTAATGCAAGAACGCTGTAATAAAACCCAGGTACGGATAGACTCATTCTTTTTCCTTTGCCCTTTATCATAATTATTTTTCCTGCATCATTTCTCAGGTGAGTTTTTGCAATATACACACACACACACACACACACACACATACACACAGTAAAACAAAAAACAACAACAACAAACAAGCAACAACTATATTTTGTGAGTGGATCTGACGAAATCGGGCTTAACGTGAGAGACCAAATTCCTGAAGAAAACCCTCCAAAGGGGGAAACATTTCCTACGGAAATTGAAATTTGCTTATAATATATAAAAGATCAGCCATTTTTCTGATTTTAATTAAAATATTTTGCTTGAAATTGTCTTTGAAATATTTTATTTTCTTTTTTTTAAAGAGGTGTCAAAATTTCACCTGAAGCCCGGTTTTGGCCAGGAAATCCCCATGTTCCATTTGAAATTAACCGATATTGTGAAGAGCAGAGTCTAAAGTTAAGATTCTCGATGAGTTCCATGACATCTTTCAACACTGAAATGGGTTAACATGTGTGGGTGTTTCTGCCAATTTGCCCGCACATTAATCACAGTTCTTGAACTCTGGCAAGCAAAGCACGCGATGGCAATGTTTCTTCATGTGTAAAGTTAAAATGGGATCCCACCCCCCCCCCCCCCCAATCCTCCTTCCTTCCACCCCAGAAAAAAACCATTGTGTTTCGCAAAGCTCTTTGCAAGGGAAAAAGGGGAGGAAATATAGTCCTATAATGAAGAATGTAAGGCCTCCAACGAACATCTGGTACTAACCACATGAAAGGCTTTTTAAACACCGAACCTTAAATTTTACAAAAAATATCTTACGCACAGAAAGACGTGATGATGTACGTGGGCATATTTTAAAAAGCCTAGCTACATTATGAATACTTTGGTCGATTTTGAGCCACAACTGAGTTGAACAGCAGAAAGTGCTCTGACACTTTCATCCGCACAAAAAAAAAAAAGACGCAGAACATAATGACAGGAAATTTCGTTCTGCGCCTGAATTTACACATCGATGATCAAAACTCAACTTTAAAAATGGCATCTGTGTATTCTCCTGGTCAGTGGCCCAACTAGAAATATTATAATAAAGAACTTTGCAATAAATTCAAAATGAAAAAAAAAATGTAAGTAAAGTTATGGAAGATATCAAATAATTTGTTATCGCCATCCGATGGGTCAGAATTCATACATAATTACCATTGTCTCACCATGTAGTCACGTACCTCATGTGATCACAGTGTATCGTATAATCACATACTTTACTGTGTGTCCCAGGCTGAACAGATATGGGCTTCACCCACTAGACGCATTGAATGTGTGCAAATTTTATTAAAAAATTCAATTTTAGAATGGAAATATAAATGGAGTGTCAGGAAAAACGACTTCCTGGTGCAACTGATGGAATAAATGATACTTTGACACCGAAATACAAACAAGAGTAATTTTCTTTTTATCCCTGCATTTATGTGTACTTTTTTTTTTTTGTCTGTCTCTTTCTCCGCTAATCTCTCTCTCTTTCTCTCAATGTCTGTCTGAATGTCTCTCTCTTTCTTTTTTTTCTCTCACTCGCGCGGCCTGTGTCTATCCAGCTAGCTATACTATACAAACGATGCCCTCCCCCCCTCTCAATTCTCTCTCTCTCTCTTTCTTTCTCTCCCAGTCTCTCTCGCCCTCTCTGTCTGTACTACCCTCCTGCCCACGTCTGAAAAATCCATGCCAGATGAAACGGGCCAGTTCAAGGATGTCCACATACACACCCACACCCTCTCTTGTAAGCGGCTTAACCCACAGCTAATGACTTTATGTCGTGACTTTACTGCCCACACTTAAAACACTCACCGGTCACTCAACACACTCACCAGAGAGTCACACCAGGTCTCTACTACTCAAGACATAATCACTAGACATAAACCAAGCAGTCCACAATTAATAATTAAAAAAAAAAAACACAAGACAGTCCGTAAGAGCCTCGTTAAACCAGAAAATTAGTAAAATTTTGGGGAGTCCACAGGAAAAACGGGCTAAGTCACTATGTTGAAACTGTGGGTTACTGCCCCCCCCCCCCAAGCTCCAGCGAATGTTCCATTGTACAACCTACTTCAGTATCTTTGACAGAAATAAGCTTAGCCAGTTAAAGTGATCATTCATTATTAAATATATATTGTTATTAATAAATATTCAAATATTATTTGAGTTGTGTGTTGTGAACTAATGTGAGTTGTGAACTGCTGTGAGTTGTGAACTGTTGTGAATTGTGAACTGCGCCTAACAGGCTGCGTTACAATTTGCTCTGAGATAGAGAGAGAGAGTGAGCGAGACAGGGAGAGAGAAAGAAGCAGTGTAGTGTGTTGAGCGCTTCGCAGGCGCTCCATTCTGCTCTGTGGTTGACATGTTATTTCTGTAAAGCGCATAGAGCATTTTAAATGGATATGCGCTATATAAATGCTATACATTATTATTTATTATTATTATTATCTAAAAATAGCAGTCTATGAAAGAAAGAGCCCAGTTAAAGTTAAAAAATCAGTTTTCTCTGAACATGAAATCTATGACTGAGCCCTGGTTTTCCCCTTGACTCTTCGTATGTATTTATAGACCATAGAGAAACCACTTCGGCCAAATCGGCTTAGCCAGGTCACGGCGGTAAGAGAAATGGGAAGAGACCGTCTTCACCAAAGACGGTGGGTAGATCTAGTTACTGTGGTTTGTTCATATTTTCTGGGTTGATTGACACTATTTTGAGCAGTCGGTAAACACATTCTTCCAATGGAAACGTCCAAACCGATATTGTTTACCGCCGTGACCTACTTTCCGCTCCAGGCTAACAGTAGTTTTACGGGGCCTTCCTAGTCTCGCGGTGCAAATTGACCAATAGCTATTTCTCTCCATACATACTCTCTGGTTAAACCTAGCCTCAAAGCAAAGAGGAAGGTAGACTAATTACAAAGCCAGATAGAGAAAAATAATATATACTGAGTTGTGTTCATTGTTCAGCTATAGAAAGAATGCGCACATCCGATATCTTTAGTGTAAGGACCCACGCATCACCATGGCGGTTGTGGCATTGAGTTTAGTTCGTTAGCTGATTTGCACTGCAAGCACGTGGGGGCGTCGCGAACCAATCTGTGGCGAGCTAAAAGTAGTTCGCTAGAGTAAAAAAACGGCACTTGTGTACATGTTCAATGGGGGACGTTTGATCAATTCTTTCACTTCCTTTCCCTTGTTTATACGGACAGTAGGGAATCTGACCAGCTTGGATCCATCCTTTCCACTCCTGTCATAACAATCAACAACAATGCAACAAGCAGGCATTTTAACCGCTTAGACATATCCCGTAGTGACACGAATCAGCTAATCCACCGGCTATCTTTAGTGTAGGAAGTCAAAACAAAAACACTCTCTGACGTCATGCTCATTCTATTTATAGCTTACTATGTAAATTACCACAATCCCTACCAACAGCCACAACTGCACCATTGAGTTTTGCGTTAACGATGTTCCAACAGCCAACCGAGGCCATAACGGTACTGACCATTCAGCACAGGCCCTATTTTTTTAAACACAGTTTGTATATTAAGAAAATTTTAAAATAAAAAGAACATTTTTTCTTTTGAGAAAGGCGGAAAGAAAATTGATCTCGAGGCCTGACAAAGGAGGAGAATAAACAATGGGGAGGGGGAGGTATGCAACAACAGCTTGCTCTGTGCGCTCCAACACCGTCTCATGTGGACAATATATTATAAACAGATTCTCTTTCTTCGTCTTCTTCTTCTGCAAACTACATGTCAGTCACCATTAGATCAGATTGAAGGGCAGTGGCCTGTATGAAAGATGCCGTGAGTTCAATTTCCCCTGAAGTCCTATACAAGAGTGGCTGAAGCGCCATGTCTCCAGCTCAGAGCAGTTTTCCCTTTTTTGTTCATACACAAGAGGCAATGCTGGAGGACGTGCTCTGCGTTTTCTGGTGCCCTTCTACACGAACACATTTCTGTGTTTCAAATTTTCTCAGGTCGCTGAACATTTCTCCTCTTCAAGATGTGTATGATATCATTATATCCGTGTTTGGGATGATTGCCTCTCCACTTGGATTTTCCACTTTATCAGACTATCAGACCAACTTATATTGGCGGGTCATTATCCACTTTCTCAGACTCTCAGAGTATCCATTTAAGCAGAGTCTTCAGACCAACTTATATTGTCAGGTTCCATGCACTTTGTCAGCGGCTGCTTTAGAAAACCTTCTACTGGTGAATCATATCCACTGTGTCAGACGTTTCAGACAAATTCATATTCGCGCCTAGTATCCATTAATTTGTCAGACTTTTCAGACGAACTTACGTTGGCAGGTCACATCCAATTTGTCAGACTCGCCAATTTCTTCTCAGAACCTTGTCTTATTACAGCTGTTACCTGTTGGTTATTGGCTGTTAGCTGTTGGCTCAGACACCTGAGGTCATACTTAGCCTGGAATGTTGCAGTTCAACGGGTGTACAGGTCGTGCGGTCAGTGGTGTGAAAAATGATAAATACACCAGCGTTCTCCTGTTTGACGTGGTGAACAAGATAGCCAGGCTGCTGGGCAACTGTCTGTTGCGTAACCAACATTGCTGTATTACAGAAAAACACATATGCCAGTATGGGTGAAATCCAGCTTTTGACGTCACTTTATACAAAAATTAATAAGAATGTCAAAAATACTAATAATAATTAATGTATTTACAAAACGACCTATCACATACGGGGCCTCAAGGCGCTTCACCTATGTTTGCATTCCACACAAAACACAAAAGAGTAAATGTTATTGGAAGCGAAACACATTGTGCCTAAGTTTGTTTGAATAGCCAGGTTATCAACGAAATGAAAAAACAGCCAGTTAAGTGTGGAAGTGGAAACTGAGAAGGTCGGATGTAAGATTAGTTAAGGTAGTGTAAGAATGTCCACACAACTGGAAACTTTTTTTCTGAACTGTGTGAATTTTATTACTTGAGTGTTGTTGGTTACCGAGTTCTCGTTATATAATTGCCAATGGCGGAGTGTAGCATCTGCGGGCTACCCCTTGCCCTCCCCCGGTTTTGTTGTTGTGCTGGTGGCTGAGCATGTGTCCATGTACTCCGTGACCTGACCTTCTTTTCTAGTGAGTAGTTTTTTTCCTCGCTCGCTTGTTGTCAGGTGTTTTGACTCGTTCAGTAAATATTAGTATGTTCCCGAATATTCGATAACGTTGTGGAAACGAATGTTTACGCCAGATTTGGCCTTGGGTGATGTAACCTGATGACGTATTGATGCGTGATTGGTTAGTTTGTGCGAGGGCAAAGGTAACGTTTATTTCGGGAACTTTCTATAGAAATGTTTATATATATAGACCTGTGTGAGTGGTTGGGGGTGAGTAAGTGAGTTTCCTTTTGTGTGGCGTAGATATTTAGTTTCGCTGGCGTCTTCCTAGTAATTTATTGTTCACTATACAGTTATTAAACTTTGGTATTATTTAATCTATCGTCGGATCTCGTGTTTATTTATTTTACAGCTGTAATAGTTTCGTTTTCTAAAGGGTTGTAGTTAGATCAACTAACTCCCCCCTACTATAACGTGCTAGAACAACCTCAGCTGTTACATATTGGGGGCTCGTCCGGGATCCGACCAGATTCGAACGGACCAGATCAAATTACTAGATTTATTTACATAGTTTATTGTAGAATATCATCGACAAGCTATCTACAACATGTCAGAGGCTATTGGAAGGCTTAGCCAGGAAGCAGACGCCTTGGAGCTCACTGGGAAGGAGAGACAGGATTACATCCGTGACGGCCTAAGGGAGGAAAGAGAGAGAGAGAGGCAAGAGCGCATGGAGCAACTGAAGATGGAGAGAGAGAGGCAAGATCGCATGGAGCAACTGAAGATAGAGGCTCAAGAGAAGGAGGCTCAACGACAACACGAGCTGGAGATGGAGAGGATCCGCCATCAGCGTGGAGGCGAGTCGACGCAGGGGACCAGCGACCACGCCAGTTCCAAGAGACCCAAGCTACCTGCATTTCAGGACAAGAAGGACGATCTGGATAGCTGGTTGCTGCGGTTTGAGAGGTTTGCTGAGACAGCTGAATGGCCCAGATCCACCTGGACGACATCACTGTCTGCCCTGCTGACCGGGAGAGCTTTGGAGTGCTTCTGCAGACTACCGATCGACGAAGCCAAGGACTACGACAAGGTCAAGGAAGCGTTGCAGAAGAGGTACAACCTGTCAGAGGACGGATACAGACTCATGTTCAGACAAGGTAAGCCTGAAGATGGAGAAGATGTTGGAATGTTTTTGACCAGGATCAAGACCTATCTAGAGAGGTGGATAAAGCTGTCGAAGACGGAGGAGACCTACGAAGGAGTGAGA
Source organism: Onchidella celtica (assembly GCA_963931925.1). NCBI lineage: Eukaryota > Metazoa > Mollusca > Gastropoda > Systellommatophora > Onchidiidae > Onchidella > Onchidella celtica. The sequence continues at coordinate 39,349,410 of OZ007579.1, read as the reverse complement.
GATCTGTTCGTTAGAGAGCAATTCATGGATGCCTGCCCACCAGACCTTGCAACCCATGTGAGGGAGAGGAAACCAAAGACGCTACAGGACATCGCAGATTCCGCGGAGGCGTACCTGGTAGCGAGGAACCGGACGCTCAGCGGGAGCGCCAGACTGCAGAGCCGGCCAGTGCGACAGAGGCCCAACGGAGACAGAAGCCCACAGGTCTGCCATAGGTGCCAGAGGCCGGGACACAAGGCGACGGAGTGTCGTGCAAAGTTAAACGACAAAGGTGAGTTGAAATGTTACCTTTGTGGAAAGCCAGGCCACGTTCGGAGGATGTGTCCAGCCCAGAAGGATATGGGACGAGGCAAGCCGAACAAGGCGGCGGCGGCCGTAGTTATAGCGGCGGACGAGTCGTCAAGACAAGATGTGACGACGGCTGACACCAGCATCAACGTTCAAGCGGTAATGAAGGACGGGAAGCTACAGTTAGCGGTGCCTGTTACGTGCGGAGGATGCAGTGACGGAAGGACCGTGGAGAAACTGAAGTTACCAGTGATGAAGGGCTTGATTGGAAATCGAGCGGTAGATGTCCTAAGAGATACCGGCTGTGAAGGTGTAGTGGTGCGGCGATCACTGGTGGACGACGGACAGCTCACCGGTGGGAAGAAACTTATCGCGAGGATCGATAACTCCTTGCTAGCGGCGGAGGAAGCCGTTATCGACGTGAAGACGCCTTACCTGACGGGCAAAGTGACGGCGCTGTGTCTCCCGGAGACCATCTGCGACCTAGTAGTCGGGAACGTGGACGGAGCGAAGGATCCGTACGACCCTGATACTGAGGTGATGGTAGGAGCGGTGACCACGAGGGCCCAGGAGAAGAGGAAGGACCAGTCTACGTCGCTGAAGGTGCCGAGGGCAGAAAGGCACGCGGGAGTGGATAGAGAGGAACTTATCCGACTCCAAGAAGAAGACGAAGTCATTAGGAAGTTAGAGCAGAAGAAGATCCCAACTAATAGAGGCAATAAATCTGTTCATTTTGAGAAACATGGAGGAGTACTGTACCGGATCTACAAGGACCTGAGACAGGCGACGGTTATAAGGCAAGTGGTACTACCCGAGAAACTGAGGGAGTATGTACTGAGTATAGCCCACGACTCGATCGTCGGAGGACACCTCGGCGTGAAGAAAACCAAAGACAGAGTTATGAGCAATTTTTATTGGCCTGGAATTGAAGGTGACGTCGCGAGATACTGCCGCTCATGCGACATATGCCAGAGGACGGTGAACAAAGGAGCGACCCCAAAGGTGCACCTGCAGAGTATGCCAGTAGTGGACGTACCATTTAGGCGAGTGGCCGTGGACTTAGTAGGACCTATCGACCCCCCAAGTGAAGGTGGACATCGGTATGTCCTGGTGTATATAGACTACGCTACTCGTTACCCCGAAGCCACACCCTTGAAGAAGATCGACGCAGAAACGGTAGCAGAAGCCTTAGTGAACATCTACAGCCGTTTGGGTGTGCCCGAAGAGATCTTGTCCGACCAAGGGACCCAGTTTATGTCAGATGTCATGAAGGAAACGAATAGACTACTGGGAATTCGACAGTCGACCACTACAGTCTACCACCCTATGTGCAACGGGTTGGTGGAGCGATTCAACGGCACACTGAAGAAAACATTGAGACGACTGTGCGCAGAGCAACCCAAGCAGTGGCACATATACATCAACCCGCTGCTCTTCGCATATCGTGAAGTTCCCCAAGAGTCGACCAAGTTTGCCCCATTCGAGTTGCTGTATGGGAGAACTGTGAGAGGACCCATGCACATCTTACGACAACTATGGACCAAGGACGTAGAGGAGCCGGAAACGAAGACCAGTTACCAGTACGTCATGGAACTACGTGAGAGGCTGGAGGACACATGGAAGTTAGCGACGGAAGAACTCTCCAAGGCTCAAGGTAGACAGAAGACCTACTACGACCGGAAGGCGCGAGAGAGGAAGTTCCGCCCCGGAGATGAAGTGTTGGTGCTACTGCCGACGAACACTAACAAGCTCCTAGTCCAATGGAAGGGACCATATAAGGTAGTCTCAGTTGTCGGTGTTAACGACTATAGAGTCAAGATGGGTGCAAAAGAAAAGACCTTGCACGCCAACCTCCTCAAGAGATACATTCCAAGGACGTCAAAAGCAGCAGCAGTGGCAATAGAACCGAGGCCTGTTGTGAGGAGAGATACCACGCCTGAACATGTCAACGCCATAAAGGACGGCGGCGGTGATAGTGCTGAGACTGTACTGGCAGAGGACGACCTGATAGACAAGAGTCAACCCGTGGAGTCAGCTAGCATGACAGTCATCGAGGACTGCGACCTGGAAGGCGACAACGGTGGAACGGCGGAGGACCTTGCCGACCTAGGAAGCTGGGACCAGAAGGAAGGCTACAGAGATGTCCAGTATGGAACGCAACTGACGTCGGAACGACGTCAAGAACTCTGCGATGTGGTGAAGAATTACCAGCACGTCTTCACCAATCTCCCTGGATGCTGTCAGTTGGGTGAACATCGCATCGACCTGACGACAGAAGTACCAGTTCGTCAACGACCATACCCTGTGCCCTACGCTATGCGCGAGTCCTTGAAGGAGGAGCTTACCACCATGGAACGGCTGGGCATCATTCGAAGGAGCTCATCAGCTTATGCTTCACCTATTGTTGTCGTCAAGAAGAAGGACGGATCCAACCGAGTCTGCATCGACTACAGGAGGTTAAACAAGATCACAGTATTCGACCCTCATCCGACAGCAGCGCCATCAGAAGTGTTTCAGAGTCTCTCGAGAGGAAAATTATTCTCTCGGATTGACCTGAGCAAGGGATACTGGCAAGTGAAAGTTCGAGAGCAAGACATTCCCAAGACGGCGTTCGTCACCATGGGCGAACACTATGAATTCATTCGGATGCCTTTTGGGATGATGAACTCAGGAGCCACGCTGAACAGGATCGTAAAGCCATTGATCCGTGGAATGAACAATGTGACAGCATATGTGGACGACCTGCTGATTCATACAGAGACATTCGACGAGCATGTGAAGACTCTCAAGGACTTACTGCAGAGGATGGACCAAGCTGGATTAACTGCAAGACCATCGAAGTGTCTGATTGGAACGTCTGAAGTAGACTTTGTTGGACACTTAGTGGGAGAAGGTATGATTGGCCTGTTAGAAGAGAATGTATGTAAGGTACGAGACGCACCCAGACCCACCACTAAGAAGGAAGTGAAAGCATTCTTAGGATTAGTGGGATATTACCATGAATTTATTCCTAACTTTTCAGCGATTGCATCACCATTGTCTGATTTACTTAGAAAGGGTCAGCCCAATATAGTTCAGTGGGATGAAACGCAGGAGAAAGCGTACACCTCTTTGAAGAATGTCATTATCTCCAAACCCGTGTTATGTTTGCCAGATTTTTCCAAAGAGTTTGTCTTAGCAACTGATGCATCAGATCGCGGATTAGGCGCTAGTCTTATGCAGGAACACGAGGGAAAGTTGTACCCTGTGGCATATGCTAGTCGTAAGCTATTGCCTCGTGAGACAAAATATTCGGTCTCAGAGCGCGAATGTTTAGCTATTGTTTGGGCTGTAAAAAAGTTTACTTTGTATTTATATGGAAAGGAGTTTGTGCTCCAAACTGACCATCGGTCATTAGAGTTTTTGAACTCTGCCAAGTTTGACAGTCCAAAGTTATTACGATGGAGTTTATTTTTACAGTCTTATCGATTCAGGATTCACTACGTAAAAGGCAGAGAAAATGTCTGTGCCGATTTCCTGAGCAGGGTATTTTAAAGTAGTACACTATCAGTGAAATGCATTGTAACCCATACTTTTGCCTACTAGATGAATTTCTAGGACGGCAGTATTGTACTGTAATTGGGGACATAGTTCATCTGTGATTGAATACTGAATTGATGGCTGATATAGAGTCATGATGTGTTAGTCACATTTTGGTTTTATGCTATGTCATATTAGTTACCGATGGAACTTGGTGTAATTTTTGAAAATGTAACCCAAATGGGGACTGCGAGCAAGCAGTGTTTGTGTTATATTGCAATGTTGTAACTTGTTTTGACCTAATATGATGAAGGAAGACCCTAATCAGTGGTCGGTATGTATTGGTATTTTTGCCATTGTACGTATGAGTTATACATTTTGGAGATAACCATGTTATGTACAACAAGTTATATGCTACGATTCGTGCACGAAGCATGGTGTAACGATGGGCCATCGTTTCACCTTATATGATTTGTAATAATATCATTGACCATTGTTTCACCACAGTGGTGGCGTTGTGTTATTTTGACCAGTAGGCCTACTGTTTACTATTGGGAAGCAATGACGGTATTGTATTAGTTATGGTATTAGTGATGCAAAGTACACTGCATTGTATCGTATTTGTGATGACATTCGGGAAGACACTGAAAGTGTTATTAATTGTATTAGAATTAGCAACTACCTTTGTGAGATTGGGAGTGCTATAAGATTATTTCACGATAGTGCAGACGCTGTATAATGTTTTTGGAGTTGAAAATATTCAACTTAAATTGGGGAGTTGTGTAGCATCTGCGGGCTACCCCTTGCCCTCCCCCGGTTTTGTTGTTGTGCTGGTGGCTGAGCATGTGTCCATGTACTCCGTGACCTGACCTTCTTTTCTAGTGAGTAGTTTTTTTCCTCGCTCGCTTGTTGTCAGGTGTTTTGACTCGTTCAGTAAATATTAGTATGTTCCCGAATATTCGATAACGTTGTGGAAACGAATGTTTACGCCAGATTTGGCCTTGGGTGATGTAACCTGATGACGTATTGATGCGTGATTGGTTAGTTTGTGCGAGGGCAAAGGTAACGTTTATTTCGGGAACTTTCTATAGAAATGTTTATATATATAGACCTGTGTGAGTGGTTGGGGGTGAGTAAGTGAGTTTCCTTTTGTGTGGCGTAGATATTTAGTTTCGCTGGCGTCTTCCTAGTAATTTATTGTTCACTATACAGTTATTAAACTTTGGTATTATTTAATCTATCGTCGGATCTCGTGTTTATTTATTTTACAGCTGTAATAGTTTCGTTTTCTAAAGGGTTGTAGTTAGATCAACTAACTCCCCCCTACTATAACGTGCTAGAACAACCTCAGCTGTTACACGGAGTGTCTTCACCTGTAGCGGAGGGAAAACATCAAACATAAAAGCCCTTGTAGTCTCTGATGCAGTGGTTCTCAGTCTTTTCCAGGCAATCGCCCCCCCCCCCCCAGGCCCCAAATGTTCTGTATTTTCCTCCCCCCCCCCCCCCCCCCCGGGGCCGAAAAATGTGCCTTGTCAAACTCAAAAGATAGACATTTCACAAGAAGACAGACTAAAACACAAATTATGATGTTAATTTTCTCAAACCTTTATTATATTAATGGCAAGCATTAATGCAATGTTGATGATTCATTATAATTATAACATCTTTAAATTATAAACCTATTTACGACAACTGCTGTTGAACAACTCAGTGGCTGCCCTGTATTTGCCCTCAAATCGTCCACCATTCAGGACTGTTTTTGGACCCCCTTCCCCACCCCATTGCCATCTTTCTTCGTTTTCGCCCCCTTGGAAATCAAAACCCCTCCACCCTCCAGCCCTCCCCGGGCCGGTATCGCCCACGTTGAGAACCGCTGCTCTCTACTCTTCAGACCCAGCCTCGTGCTCTCAGGTTGTCTACGCCAGGTTCAATAACTCTCACGACCCCGCCCACCGAAATGAAAACCCGGCCAAAACAATCCACGGTTATTGCTCTTTTTCCTCACTGGTGCCGTCTGGACTACTGCATAAAGTACACTTTTAAAAGAAATTGGAAAATGCCCCGGTGTTTATACGGTAATGCAAGAGATTGTCTGTGAAAATAACCGTAATTTTCATGCGTTGTTGACTCAAATACTGTTCACTCGTATGAAAACCTACACGCCAGGCTCCTTGAGTCTCAGAATAGCGACTATTTTCGCCAGAGTCGATGCCAATATTACGTCGTCCTGGCACTTTTTTCTTTCACATCCTCATTTAAAGTGTTTTGAGGATATCGCTTGTAAAGTTTTGCAAATTGAAATTTACAAAGAGAACGATCAACTTTTCAACTCCTTAACCCTTTAAATGCCTGATCTGTGTAATCGTGAACTACCGTTTGTAATGTAGCTAGTAACATTATATCAGTATAAGAAAGTGAAAGTGATATTTAGAAACCTAATATTTCATTCTTCTAGACTCACACTGATGACTTGCCGAGACTGAAATACTCATAGTGGGTAATATGATGTATGGAAATCGTAACTTTGTTTCCTTGGCAACTAAGGGGTTAAAATCTACTCCCAGCGGTGAGATACTTTCACGGTTTGTGTAGGAATGATAGGAAGTACTTTGCAATGTCCACTGACCTATCTATTATATATTTCAGTAACTTGCAACACCTTTGGCATGACTAACTGACCAAACTATACACTATTCAGGCCTTAAATTTGACAGGAAGGTGGCAATTGAAATAAGGAAGATGATGGCTATAATTAAAAGTTGTTTACTTCAAGCATGTATTTTAAAAAAAAATACTGTTCATTGCTATGTAACATCTGTATTTTTAGGATGTTTGTTTCGTAATACAATAGTACCGTGCATGTCATAAAAAGTAACCGTATCAAGCGTTCAGTTTGGTGCGTAGTGTTCTGGTGCGCTTGAGTTCTGAAGCAAGACTGTAGTTTATTACTTTTATTATACTAGAGAGGGGGGGGGGGGGAGCACATTATTGTTTATTCTGGGCAATGCCCGGTTGGTCATCTAGTTACATATAATGGGAAATGTCAGATTACGGCCTTTTGTCAAATTTGGTAAAAAGTGGAGATAAAAGAAAGCAGTACTGGGGGGCGACGACCAGTTGAATGAAGGATTCGGAGATTACACTTGAAGAAGGAGACAATGTTAATGTCTAGATCATCCAGGTGAAACAGAATAATACACATCAGAGCAAACAGAGAAATACACAAAAGATCGTTTTTGCCGTTTCGCCTCCACAAGACATTATACTATCTAGATGTGTGCCATATTTAACTATGGTTCAGCGTCATGTATACTTCATGTGATAAGTTAACTCACGGGAATCCCCGTTTTCGCCTTTCGTGCCGAGCTGTACCATGAACGGGGAATCCACGTTTTTGACCCCGACCCTATATTTTTATTTTCAATTCTAATTTACAAATTACTACTTTATACCCATACAATAATAAAAACAACCAAGAGTATCATAAAGCATTCATTTATAAACACTTCCACCAAATAGAATTGAAAAATATTAAAAAATAATCGAGTAATGAACTTTTTTCTAACACACCCTATAAAAGCATGAAAACTGCAAAATTTACTTGGGCCAGCTCGAGCAACTTGGCCAAATTTACTTGGGGAGAAATGAGTTAAGTTATGATATGTTTATGTAATGATGCGTTTGATGTGTGTACCATCTTAAAGGCTCTGTGAAAGTGGATTTCTCTCATGGGTTTAATAAAATGATTCTTATCTTATCTAATCTGATACTACTCTGGTGACACCTTTCAAACCTTAATAGGACAGGGATAGGGAAACGTATGACTCAGGAAACGGCAGTGCTTACGTACGTAACATACTTCACAAGACTGCGTATTCATCAGCCCCGCCTTCTGGAAAGAGTGGCAGAAAGAAGTAGTTCATAATTCTCGGAGTAGAAAAGATACGGGGAAATTTAAAGAGAGTTTTCAATGGATGGATGGGTGGATGGATGGATGGGCGGATGGGTGGATGGGTGGATGGATGGATGGATGGATGGACGGATGGGCGGATGAGTAGATGAATGGATGGATGGATGGATGGGCGGATGGGTGGATGGATGGATGGATGGACGGATGGGGGATGGGCGGATGGGTGGATGGATGGATGTATGGATGGGTGGATGGATGGATGGATGGACAGATGGACGGAAGGGTGGATGGATGGATAGATGGGTGGATGGATGGATGGATGAATGGATGAATGGATGAATGGATGGTCAGTTGGATGGATGGATGGATGGGTGGATGGCTGGATGGATATTTGAATGGATGGATGGATGGGTGGACAGAAGATGGATGGGCGGATGATGGGTGGATGGATGGATGAATGGATTGGTGGATGGATGGATGAATGGATGGATGGATGGATGGATAGACAGAATAGTACTTGTGTATGTGAACAGACAGATGTATGGAGGAGTGGACAGATATATAGATAGAAGAGGTACGATAGAAATAATGTATTGATGAAAGTATTTAAGTGGAAGATCTTCAGTCTGTTGTGTTCCTTTAAAAGTACATAAACTAGACTGTGCAAAGTTTGTGGTTGAACATGTAGCTGAAATATTAAAAAAATATATCTCAGACGGTCTACGGTGTGGGGCTGGAGATAAACACCATTAGACAAACATAAAAGGAACAGCAATAGAGAACCGGAACAACGAGAAAGAACTAGAATGAAGGAGAGGGGGTTTGTGTACAGATCAGCTAAAACACATAGATCTACTTTCCTTCATGCAGCAATTATATGTCAACCAAATTATCCAGTGGTTTGTGTACACATCAGCTAAAACACATAGATCTACTTTCATTCATGCAGCAATTATATGTCAACCAAATTATCCGGTGGTTTGTGTACAGATCAGCTAAAACACATAGATCTACTTTCCTTCATGCAGCAATTATATGTCAACTAAATTATCCAGTGGTTTGTGTACAGACCACCTAAAACACATAGATCTACTTTCCTTCATGCAGCAAATTATATGCCAAGAAAATTATCCAGTGGTTTGTGTACAGATCAGCTAAAACACATAGATCTACTTTCCTTCATGCAGCAATTATAGGTCAACCAAATTATCCAGTGGTTTGTGTACAGATCAGCTAAAACACATAGATCTACTTTCCTTCATGCAGCAATTATAGGTCAACAAAATTATCCAGTGGTTTGTATACAGATCAGCTAAAACACATAGATCTACTTTCCTTCATGCAGCAATTATAGGTCAACAAAATTATCCATTGGTTTGTATACAGATCAGCTAAAACACAAAGATCTACTTTCTTTCATGCAGCAATTATAGGTCAACAAAATTATCCATTGGTTTGTATACAGATCAGCTAAAACACAAAGATCTACTTTCCTTCATGCAGCAATTATAGGTCAACAAAATTATCCATTGGTTTGTATACAGATCAGCTAAAACACATAGATCTACTTTCCTTCATGCAGCAATTATAGGTCAACAAAATTATCCATTGGTTTGTATACAGATCAGCTAAAACACATAGATCTACTTTCCTTCATGCAGCAATATGACTGTCTACTAAAATTCCGTAAGACTTACGGATCGTAGTACAAAAATATCAGCGTAAGGAAAAGGTTAACACTGATTGAGTTAAAGCCTTGGCTTGCGCCATGCGATATGGACACCGGCTGACGCCCCCTCACGTCGGTAGTTCAAAACGACCATGACTGTACAGACACAACAATCTATTTACTTCCTCGCCATTCTCCAAATTAGGTTTATCATGTACAGCATTTTTGACACGGCTGAGTCGTGGAGACTGCACAGAGGCGGAAGTGTTGCTTTGTCTACCATGATTTGTTTGTTTTTGGCCTTTTTTTTCTTTACTTTTTTGTTTTCCAATCGCGTAGTTTCAAAAGGGGATTGATTTGTTGTTGTTGTTGTCTTTTGTGGGGGTTTGAGGAAGGGGGGGGGGGGTTAATTTCAATTCACACTCGGCCCCCTCAACCTTTTTTATATTACATGAGCTATTAAGGGTGGGGGTGGGGAAGGAAGGCGGAGAATATCTAAGACGACGAGATCTCATGAGAGAACAGACTGTATGAACTTTGACAGACAAGGGACTTTTCTGAAATCTGAATGTTCCATAAACACTAACGATTTATAGGTAGGCAGACATTTCTCTTTGTTCAGTGTTCGATAATAATATAACGTTTGGAGCAACGCCAAAGACACGTACAGTTCTACATGAAAATATTCTGAGACCCAAACACTACAAAGCAGAACGTTAACATTAAAGTTTACAGTCGTCTAGATTCAGACGTTGCAAGTAGTTACTTTAATGTGTACTTATAGTTTTCCACTCAATTCATAGCTGTATTGGAAGTCTTGGGATAGCGAGATTGCCAGGAATCTTCAGACGAAGACAGGCTCTCGCCAAGAAAGTGTCTCGGCCCTTGACCTCCTTCCAAAAGTCGTTGAGTGTGTGACATAAAATTGCTGCATGAAGAAAAGTAGATCTATATGTTTCCCACCTCATGTCTGGGTTTTATTTTATTCATGTTTTTTTTCTTTTGTAAATGAATACATGTTTCTGACACAAATGCACTTAGTTCTCCTGCTGAAAGTGCATTTATTGTATAAGATAAGTATATTGTTTAACAAAAGAAAGCAAAATTTAAAAAAAATAATTTTAAAAAGGGTCATAGATGAAGATTCAATGCCACTCATGATTTTCTCTATTGGGCTTTTTAGTTAGACTACAATCCCCAAACAACAATCTTTATTCAATAGTTAGCCCTGACGTTGTCTCTCCCTCTCTCTCTCTCTTTGGCTTCAACTGAAGTCAGTTTCTGTCTTTTATATTGCGCCCAAAAGAACAGAGATATTGTTATCATTTTTATTGTTATCATTATTTTGCTAGGAACAGTCATTTTTATGACAACTCACAAATAATGAGGACTAGCCCACCCCAGCAAGGTAAATCTTGCAATTCTTGTACCAAGCCTAGCTGTAGACCTAGCTCTAAGTCACTTAAAAAACAGCACTTGGAATCCATGCACTGACTAATAGAGATTATTGTTAGACCACAATTTCACGCAAAAAATACAGATGTGATAAAGTTGACGTTCAACCCGTAATGTGTAAAGGTAGGCCAGAAACGAAATTTCCGATAATATTTTTTATTCTACCGGTGCTCCATTAAAACGTGTCTCTTTTTTGCTACTCAAAAAATGAATAAATAAATAAATAAATAAATGGACAAATGGGTGATATTAAAAACTGAAATTTTATCCAACCCGGATGTGTCGACCTAATTAATTGCCAAAAATTATGGCAGTACATAAAACTTCAGAATTCATAGTCACGTAGTCAGGAAGGTTTAGCTGCTTACAAATTCACCCCACAACTTCATTTTAGCATGATGGTGCGATAATCAGCTACTGAAATAAATTAAACCTAAAAACAGAATAATATAATACTGCAACAGTCTCCATTGTAATGGCTATTCAGGTCACTAGGTCACCTGACTAAACTCCCGGCTTAGGCCATCAAAACGATGCAACTTTATTCCGAGCATAGCATGGTAAAGCATCGTATCTCAAGTCTGTTCAAAAACTGAGATGTTAGACATGCTTTTAGCCAATGACTGCCAGCAGGTTGTGTTGTAAATTGGGGTTAAATTCTGAAAACAAAAGGTTAAATATGTTGCCGCGCGACAAAATAAGGCACATTTCGGCACTATCTGATTCGAGTAAATCATTAAACGGCATTACAGGGTCAAATTGATCGATTAAGCGTTTTCAGTATTTTTGAAAGGTTTAACCTCTTCACTATTGCTTTTCCAAATGATAATCCTGTTTGAGAAAGTTCAATGCCTGAAAACTGACTCTGAATAAAGCCATCATCAAAAATTATGACTAAAAGCTGAAACTTTGAACGTGTTCTTCTCAAAACTGTGTTTGTGTCACTTCCCAGTCTTTGATAGACCATAATTATCGTGTGTGCCACTTATAATTACAGCAATATTTTTTATTTTTTTTACGAAATGAAAGGGTTTTGAATAACCTATTTGGTGATACCAATATCTCCATACCACCAAAATGCTTAAGTGCCTCATTTTGTCGAGGGGGGGGGGGGGGGGGGCCTACACAAATATCTTTTTTGTTGTTGTCGTTGTTAGTTTTTCTTTTTAATCATAGCCAATAAGTCTGTCGAGGTAAAAATATTTAGTTTTTTTTTTTTTTTCTTTTGCCTCTCCTGAAAAAACTTGCTAAAAGTAAGTTACGATAGTTTACCACGTCGCCTTCGATTTACATCAAATAAAAAAATAATACAATAGTATTGCGTGTCTGACATAATTTACATTTTCATGATGATATCTCATACAGGCACGGCGATACATTGTGCCATGGCTATGGGAAAATGGGATTATAATATAAACTATTATAATTTGCACGATAATGTGAAAGACAATTAACATTGAGTAGCCATTATGGAATCTGATAGCTTGGACATGGTACGCTAATGCGGGTTCTAATAAAAGAGTTAACATCGATATTGTTCTCCATTAATTTACAAGGAAAGATCCTGTTCAAGTACATCAGCTGTGCTGTATCTAACAAATACCCGAGAAAGATGAAAAATTGAATTACGTGGTGACACACCAGTGAAGAAGTAAGCAAAACAATCACCCAAGACGTGTGTCACTATGAAAACCTTCTGAACACAGTGAAGAGGTGAAAGATGAAATGGTAGGGACATGTGACAAGAGCCAGTGGACTATCATAGACCATCTTTCCAGGTTACAGTTCAGGGATCGAGAAAACAGGGCAGACAAAGAAAGAAAGGGATGGAGAATATTACTGAATGGACAGAGGAAAAATTTTGCCACGATCCAGGCCAGTGCCCATGACCGCCAGAGGTGGAGACAGTTGGTGCAACGCTTACTAGTGCAGTCCCCCCCCCCCCCCCACTCCCCGCCGCCGCCTACGACTCCGGAAGGAAGAAAGGGATCAAGAGACACGAGAATTCCCAGGAGGGAATGGTAGAGCAGCTACAAATAAAAAGAAACGAACCTTTTTAGTAACAGGTAATTCTTAGCATTTTAAAACTTAATTTTCTCGTGCATTATCTTAACATCTCTGTTCTAGTCAGTACATACGCTTTTTTGTTCTTCTCCTAAAATTATGAAGACGTTCCTCCCCCCCTTCTCTCCCCCCCCCCCCACCCCCCCCCCCCCTTGACTATACCAGAAATTTAATGGTATATCATACAAGATGTGCTTATCAGGTACTACGATCTGCCAAGTTTGGAGAGTAATGCTGATGGCACTGCATCCTGCTACAGGACCAACACACACACACACACACACATACACACACACACACACGCACGCACACGCACACGAACACACACGCACCCCCACACACGCACACGAACACACACGCACACACACACACACACACGCACATAAACACACACACTCACACACATGCACACACACACACGCACATACCCACACACACACACACCCACACACACACACACGCACACACACACACTCACACACACTCATACTTATGATATGTTAGATCTGTATGCCATGTATGAGCTCTTAAAGGCTCTGTGAACGTGAATTTGGTGCGACTGAAGATAGGCATGAATGGCAAACTGGGATATCATACTTACACACATTTTCTCTGTCTCTCCCTCGCTCTCTCTCTCGGCCCTCTCTCTCTCCCTCTTTGTCTCTCTCTCCCCCCTCCCCCCTCCCTCTCTTTGTCTCTCTCTCTCTCTCTCTCTCCCACTCTCTGAAAAGCACACACAACTTTCAGTGCTATTTATTCCACACAGGTTATAACACTTATTACATTGTCTCACCTATAAAAAGAACTTTCTGTTACCACGAAAGCCTCTAGACTGCGCACGTCCAATCATATACAGCCATATCTGTCTTTGCTGAACACCACAAGCAAGGCTTACAGCACCAGAGAATAATAAAATACCCAGGATGGATGATCCCATTGTGTGACGTCACAAAACAGCGAAAGGTCATGAACCATCCGCCATTCTAGGTTTACGGCAGCGACCGACGCTTCAGCATAACTACCATTTTGAATGGCACCATTTTGACGCGCCTACTGAACGCGGAAGTTTGGTTCCGCACCAAGAAATTCATACATGTACAACCAATCTTGACAAATAAAAAGAAATTTCTACTGCAGATAGAACTAGAATCGGAATGTCCCGAGCGGCGGCCATGTTGGTTATATAGGTAGAATGCGCATGACGTCACAGAGTGGTTTCGTTTTGGTTTTCCGCCATGTTGTTTGGCCAGTGGAGTCGATTCAAGTGAGTGCGAGGCGTGACGAATTCCACTTGGATATTAAAACAGTTACAATGATAGCGAAATGCATCGTTGTTGGTTGCAGCAACAAGGGTGGAAAGGGTGGCTGTAAGATGTTCAGATTCCCTAGCGTCCGTGTTAAGGAGGGAAAGGAAGTGAATTAACGGAGCGTCGACGTCGTCTGTGGTTGAAGGCAGTGAACAGAAAGGGAATTGACTCCAAAACTCTGAAGCCGCACCATTTTGTTTGTGCCGAGTACTTCGTCTCAGGTAATCATCATTTTAATTGAATAATGTGATAAAACTAAGCCTGTTATTTTCGTCGCAGGAGAGCTAGATCTAGATCTCCATAGACTACATGTATTGCACGAGATTGCAGGCCAGATAGATCTAGCCTAGGGCTCCAGAGCAATATACTATATCCGAGTGAAGGTAGGTGTCTGACAGAATTAACGGTTAGGACCACGCAGTTCGGTAGTAGGTTTTGGAACTGGGTTAGTTGTGAATTTTTTTCAAGTTGAATCATTAAGAACATCCTACTTGTTAGTGTGTTTTCTGGAGGTAAGCAGAGTCAGTAAATTCCTTCTGAACTCCACTGATCAAGATCCTAGCTCTAGTAGGCCAGATATCATCCATTTTAAACAAGTTCAACATGTTGTCCTTTCAGATTACTGTTGCTTAATGATACAGTGTAATTTAATTTGATAAAATTTTATGATAAAATGACAAGGCAAAACTGAGCTGCCACAGATAGGTTGGGGGCATTCCCCCATTATTGTAGGTGATACGTTGAGACTGGTGCACACTAGATAGGCCACAATGTCTGGAAATGTGACCGCCGGAAAGTCTTTCTGGGTCCAGCTGGTGTCAGGGATGCTATAAGGATCGAGTCCTTTTACTTTTGCGATTTTTTCTTCGTACCTGGCCCGACTGACTGGGTCCAAATGGCTTACTTTAGCGTCTTCTACACTGCATTCCTCCATTGTTGTGGACAAGTCTAGCCAAACAACATGGCGGACCCGGAAGTAAAGTGAAATATGCGCATTCTACCTATAGTCGCCACTCGGGAAATTCCGTAAAAAACGACACACCCCGAAGCTCGTGTTTCCAGTCTGGTTAATTTATTAGTCTGTGTACAGCACTAATTAGATCAGAACTGACAAAATACCATCATGTAGTGACGTCAGAGTACTTTCTTTTTCTATCCCAGACTGACGTGAATAGTCCAGCAAAAAACACACGTCATACACACATAAAAAATCAACATTATATAACTAAAAAGAGGCCGTCTGACCTTATTACAAATACTGACCTAGTTCCACTTCATGAAGTGAGAAAAAATATGAAATAAGTCTATTATTATAACTATAGTTCTTAGGTTGATGCGGTCAGGAAGGAAAATGGGACTGCAATCAATATGATTATACGTTTTCTTTGCCGTCTTGGAAAAAGTTTCATTAATGACAAAAGGTTAGACAGATATTGTGAGATGTGCGGGCTTTTCTGGTGGGAAAGAGTTAATGAAATATGGAATCGTTTTGTCTGATGTAGTTTTATTTATTGTGAGTGGATTAACACGTGGGTGTTTGGCCAAGGATGGGGAAGACAGGCAAACGGAAAGTGAGTGAGAAAGAAAGAGAAAGAAAAACGAGAGAGAGATAGAAAGAGAGAGAGAGAGAGAGAATGAATGAGAAAGAGTGAGCGAGACAGTGACAGAGAGAAAGAGAATGAGAGAGATGGAGGGGAGAGAGAGGTGGGAAAAAGAGAAAGAGAGAGGGTGAAAAAGAAAGAGGGAGTGACAGAAAGAGAGCGAGTGAGGGACGGAGACGGAGTATGAGAGAGAGAGAAAGAAAAAGAGAGAGAGAGAGAGAGAGCGAAGGGGGGAGAGAGAGAAAGAGAGATATAGACAGACAGACAGACAGACAGACATACGGAGAGAAAGAAAGAAGAAGAGAGAGAGAGCATTATTAATGTTTTGCATCCTGCACCATCTTCCCCCATAACTCGAAAAAACCCTCAAACAATCTGTGGACACGGAACTCAAAAGTTCAAGTGCACTAAGTGCTCAAAGACAAAATAATAATATAATAAATGGCTGTCCAAACATTCAGCGGCACACAAAAATGAAGCTGTAAAATTTGCCCGGAATGAGTGGATAATTAAAGAATTCCAATTCTGGCCGTGGATAAGAGATAATTATGTCCATTCTTTTGTTCTTTTTCCTACTTTAACTTGATAGGTCGCTTATCACGAGCTGGCCGACGAGACCTTTGTTCATTGTTCCGTTGTGTCATTGGCAAAAGGACTTCTGCGTCAAATAACAACATTTTACAGACGACCAGATAAACATTTTCGCTTTGTGCCCTCCGGTAGTGATGTATCATACTAAGTCCGGCCAGACATAGTCTGATGCTGCCAGCAAAATGCACAACAAGGAAATGATGGCAGAAGCTGACTGTGTCTGACCGGGCTTAGTATGATAGGGTCTTCCCGGATTCACTCAGAAAATATAGGAAACTGTGGCGTGCACTTCTTGTCTGCCAACATCTGACAGTGTCTGACCAGGCTTAGTATGATACCTCCCTTATTCTTTGTTTATTTCCATTTTTCTGATGATCGAGGGAAACTGTCAGTCAGACACAATTAAAGGCCCGTTATAAATACACGGCGTCGGGTATTTGCCATATTCTTGTATATGCATTTTCGCCTTTTCTAGAAAATGAGGCCTAAATTTTCTCAGAAAGGCTAAAACAAATAAAGCATTACTCACAAACATTATCTCAAAAAAAAAAGTGAGAAAATCACTTTCATGACAAAATCTCAAAATCGGCAGAATGTTGCATACAAAAGTTATGGCAAAAACCCCTCGACATGACCTATATCTGCGTTTACTGTCTTTTTCCCTAGCATGTCAATTTTGTCCACTTCTCTGGCCAGTGCAATTTCCGGTAAGCTGTCCTTCCCACGGTTCCGGCCGGTCAGTGTCCAGCCTGGGTGTTGTTCCGTCTGAAGATAACCATGAATGGCAAGCTGGGATATCATTTATCTATTCCAAGTGTGTGTAACGAGGGGGGGGGGGGACCAAACAGTTTAGAATAATCTTCTTTACTGTAATAATCTCTTTGGCGAGGACGGACAACGAACTTTGTCCAGCCTGTTTTGATTCGACTTTGGCCCGCACTTGAAATTCTGTTCACTGCCGCAGTGTTTAGGTCTTGGCATTTACACTTCACTTTCCTTATTTTTATCTTTCTTGTTGTGATCGATTAGTGTTGAGACAGTTCAACACGTCTTTATGCTAGCTTACACTAGATGATCTCTGTCAGGTTTTTAGTCCTTGAACGACATAAGTGTTACGTTTTATCTCCGAATTAGGTAAATTAAATGTGACTAAATAGTTTCAAAACAACGTACATATTTTTCTTGCATGTAAAGGCGTGCCAAAAACGCCAAAAATCTGTTATTAAAAAGAAAGAGTCTTTCCACGCGCACGTATATGGAGTTTCCGTACAAACAGTAAACATTCTATTTCACCACTCGCAGAGTTTTTTACTTTTCAGTTTCCGTACTTATGAAAACATGGCTTAAGATATCTCAGAACGCGATATATCGGATGCAGACGGTGGCATTTATTGGAACGGGAATTGTCACATTTATCAATACGTTTGTGTGAACAAAGGAAGGTAAGTCAGGTTCTCAATAATTTGGCGTCAAGACGTCCCCTCTAATGGCAGTTGTCAGCACATCCAGGCGTTACCATGACAGATCTGTGACATTTTGACATCGCGAACATGTCGGCATGGCTAAGGCTCTCTGGCATGCTGCCCAGTTCCGGGTCAGGCTGACCTATTGACAAACTGCATCACATTCGCCAGTGACTCGATGTGAATGAGGGTTTAATTACTGGGTCAGCTTCCGGTCTGTCTCACTCCCCCGCACTCTCTATTGGATTGACGAATGGATGGATGGGTGGGTGAGTGGATGGATGGATGAATGGGTGGGTGAGTAGGTGGATGGATGGGTGGATGGACGGACGGATTGATGATTAAGTAGATGGGTTGATGGATGAAAGACTGAATAAATGGATGGGTGGATGGATGGATGGATGAATGGATGGATGGATGGATGGATGAATGGATGAATGGATGGATGGATGGATGGATGGGTGGATGGATGGATGGATGGATGAATGGATGGATGGATGGATGGATGGATGAATATATGGGTGGATGAATGGATGGATTGATGAGTAAGTTGATGGGTTGATGGGTGGAAGATTGAATAGATGGATGGGTGGGTGGATGGATGGATGGACAGATGGATAGATGAATAGATAGGTGGACGAACGGACGGATGGATGGACGGACGGAGACTATTATGTCCAAAACATTTTTGTCCTGTACCATTTTTATAACACAGGCTCATAGGGTGAGTGAGTGAATGAGTAAGTCAGCGTGTTGAAAAATTAATTGGATGAGGAGTGAGTCAATGAATGGATGAATGGGTGAGTTAGTGAATGAACTGGTAGACGGATGACTGAATGAATGACTGAGTTAGTGAATGAACTGGTAGACGGATGACTGAATGAATGACTGAGTTAGTGAATGAACTGTTAGACGGATGACTGAATGAATGCGTGAGTTAGTGAATGAACTGGTAGACGAATGGCTGAAAGAATGAGTGAGTCAGTGGATGAACTGGTAGACGGATGGTTGAATGAATGAGACAGTTACTGAATGAACTGGTAGACGAATGGCTGAGTGAATGAATGAGTCAGTGGCTTAGAATCTCCACGACAGACGTTTTCCACTGGCTATCTAGAGAGTTATGTCAGTCACTTTCTCATTTAAGCTCCTGGGTTTTATTATCGGTGATACTCTCCTTTACTTGTCTCCGGACTCAACTCTCTCACCATACACCTCCCTGGTCTTTCACACACACCTCCAACTTAATATCTCCCTCCCACCCCCGCATCCCCCTGCCCCCCCTCCCACACACACAGCTCCAACATAAACCCATTCCAAACCCCTACAAGGCCGTCTCATGGCCCAGACAGGGTTCCGCTTTGGAACCGGAAGCAAATGGAGTGTGGCCCGAGAAGCGGATGGAATCCCGGGGAAATGATGGCTCAGATCCAGACTTAAATCAAGTTGTCCCCTGTACCAGGCCGGAGCCCCAGCTCCCTGGCGTGCCGACAACCAGGCCATTACCATACATCGGCACAACATCAAGAGGACACTTCCACGTTTTGCTCTCAGAATTTCTCCTTATTAATTTAAATCCAACTTTTGTTTTTCCCTTCCGTTTTTTTTTTTCTGGATGTCAGATAATCGAGGCTGAAGTTGCAGATAATGTCTGGCTGTCTAACTGTGTGTCTGGGTCTGTCTTTGTCTAAGTGTATTGTCTGATGTCAGTATATCTGCATGCCTGTATAGGATCTGAAATGTTTGCTTGTTGTTCTACTGTCTGTAAAGTTCAGCTGTTCTACAAACTGTAAAGTACTGTAGTCCTACTAACTGTAAAGTACAGCTGTTCTACTAACTGTAAAGTACTGTAGTCCTACTAACTGTAGAGTACAGCCGTTCTACTAACTGTAAAGCGCTGTAGTACTATTAACTGTAAAGTGCAGCTGTTCTTCTAACTGTAAAGTACTGTAGTAAACTGTAAAGTAAAGTTATTCTACTAACTGTAAGGTTTTGCAGTTCTACCTCTGTATCTATCCCATTAGACATTAGACGTCTTATCCGTGGGACACTTTCTCTGCTCAAGCGACAGTACGGCGCATTTTAAAGAAATTAGTACAGTTTTTGCTTATTTTCAAAAGGGTTTCAACACCTTCTTAACTCTCCATCATGCCCTGGCCACTGCTGACCAGGAGAATCTCAATAATTGGTAGAATGACCAGGTCCACACGCCCACACCTACCAAAATCAACATTTTCCACCCTACAAACAATCTTTATCACCATTAGAGCTTTTTACCGGCAGCTCTTAGTCTCAGATCTGGGTCAACTGAGGTCTCTGACATTGTAACATGTGTTTAATGGTTCCAGATAAACATGGTTTAAGCTGGGTTCTCATATGTACCGAAGCGGAAACGGATACGTAATATGAAGTAGTGAAATAGAAATCATGTTTTCATACAGAGAAACGCTGTTTCAGCACTAATGGAAACCCTCTTTTTTTTAAATTACTTGATGGATTTTTGACGTTTCCTTTGCCGTTCCAGTTTCCGTACACAAGAAAACACAGCTTTAGGCTTTGTTTCTGCTGTGAAAAACTTACATCTCCATGGACACTGATTCTCCTTACCTTCTCCCTCGTTCCACCCGCCTTCTCGCACTTGGACTTCAGCCGACTTGTGAAACAAATAATACTATGATAAATGAGGTTGAAATCTGTCCACAACTTTCTGAGATAACCGTCCAGGCACACAGACAGTGGTCGGAAGTTTACTTTAAAGGGACTAAATAATTAAGAAATACTGTGATGCTTTCTCAGTCCGCCAAGACTCCTCTGGCTAGAGACGGGAAAGTCACAATATAATTATTATTAATCTTTTCCCTTGAGTTTTTAGTGTATCGATTCTGCATTATTTCTTACGCGTGTCTTTGCTATATGCAATCTCTTTTCTTTTTGCCACATTTTGAATTAAAGATGGGAAATGCTGTCTCAGTTAGGCACACGAAAAGGGGTGGGAAGTAAATGAGGATGTGAAGAGAAAATGTTTTGTCATTAAAAATCTCTCCTGCTGAATTACACAATAATCTCAAACAAAAGCTCGGACATCGGTGTGCGTGTAGCCTGACGTCGCAAATAAAGATCCCGTGAATGATGCTGGAGCCAGGCCGGGTACAGTCACCCTGGTGACTGGTGAGGCCTATCGGAAACAGGTAATCTCTGTCACAGCGACTGCAGGGGAAGGACAGGTCTGGGTTGGGTGTTGGGTGCTTTCGTCGCGCCCTTTTCTCCGTTTGCTTTGGGCCTCGGGATGGTTTCCAACTTGGCGGTAGCGGCGGTAGTCTGCTTTCTTATTTTTCTCCAAGCTGTGAGCTCTAACCACTGGCTTTGGTTGATGCCGCAGGAGATGAGAGACTAATGAGATATCTAATCCTGAAAGGAAAAAAAAACCGGTTGATTAGTGTGAGAACAAGCGGTTGAGTCACGAAAACCTTACGCTCAGGCACGTCCCAGCTAACTCTGATGGGCGGACGAGTTGGATGGTGACATAACAACCTTCAATTTAAGTGACACCTCGTGCAAAAAGCTTACTTTTATCAGAGAGTGTATATGTATAGAGAAGTTTCACCATTGGTCGATTTGCACTGCGAGACACGGGAGGCGCCGCGAAATCACTGTTAGCATGGAGCGTAAAGTAGGTCACTGCGGTAAACATTACCCGTTTGTGCATTTCCACGGGGCGTAAGAACTTACCAACGGCTCTCAATAGTTTCAATCAGCCCAAAAATACGAACAAAATACAGTATACAGACATGCACGCTATCTTTGGTGAAGACGGTTCTTTCAATCCTTGTTTCCTGCAGCGACCTAGTTTCCCTATTTGGCAGAAGTGAGATCTCTCTATAAATACATACTCCGTGGTTATAGTTCTAGTTGAATTTCATTAAAACTTAATGGCGTGACGTCACCACTCAACTTGACCCCCCATCAATATCGGCTCGTGCACGCCTAGTGACGAAGTAATATAAAAATCACAGCAAAACTGTGGGGTCCCAGCTAGGCTTGCTTTTTGGCAATTTTTGATCGTGCATGCCTAGATTAGATGGGATAATGTCTCAGCTTCACTCTGACATATACTGCAGATATACCGGTTTCGATGTACGCGGGAAAAGTTATAACTCAATCATTTAGCCCCGTTTTTTTTCAGACATTGTTAGAAGTCACGGCTGTATCTCACACGCACTCAAGTAATGTCTGCCTTTGCAATAACTACTAGCTATCTCTGTAGGAGTCAGTGTTTCTCAAACATGAGAAACCCCCCCCCCCCCATGATACCAAATCCAGTCAGACACAGACTGATGCTGGCAGACAAGAAGTGCACGCTATAGCCTTCTATATTTTCTTAGAAAATTTGGGAAGACCCTATCATAACTAAGCCCGGTCAGACACAAGCAGTTTTTAAGATTAGTTCTTTGATGTACGTTTTGCTGGAAGTATCTGACTGTGTCTGACTGGGCTCAGTATGATATCTCCGTAAGTTATATCACACTATGAACGTAACGTCTCTATGAAGGCTGTTGTTATAAGTACGTACGCAGCTCAAGCGTTTTGCACTAGGGACACGTGTACATATCCGTACCTATCCCTAACCCCTTCCTTATCCCCAACCCTAAATCTTATCGCATCCCTAACCCTGCCCCCTTTCAATAAAAAAACTGGAGAAGAAAATCTGAAAGAATAATTAATTAAGGCTGTTGTTAGGAGTATTTCGGGAGGAGCTCTCAAGCTCTGAGGCCACACAAGGCTTTAAAGCACGTATTCCTAGTGCAAAAAATGAAAAACAACAACCTTGGGGGACATACATACTTGTAACAATATTCTTTTATAAAAAATTCCCACGCCCCATTCTGAACGATCATGACCCACTTAAGGCAGGACGTACATGCGCTTCACTATGAGAAACACTGCAGTCCTTGTCCAAAGTACAACATTCCATCCAGCAAGTTCATAATAAGTCCCCGATCTGTAGATTAGAGTGGGCAGGCAGTATTTTTGCCAAGTGCAAAGGTTTATTGAACAGTTAACCGTGGGATCACAAACCGGCAGATTCGATGAAAATGTGTACACATCCGAGAAGATACCTCGTATGATCAAATTTACACACTGTCTTGCTGAATCTATCTTGGCTGTCTTTGCCGCTTTACTGCCGTTATTTACGTAAAATCTTATTCATTTCCGCCCTCCGTGCATCTTGTCATTTTTCCGAAGGAGGCCAAAATGTACAAGTTACAGATTTTTATCATATTTAGAAAAAATATATTGCAGATAGATATACTTTTCATTTTGGGCCTTTTTTCCGTTCGGTTTAGGTTTTGAATTTCACTTGTATTTGATCCTATCTACAAGAATCTCAGAGCTGAAAACTAACCCAAAGGAAGATAAAGAAAAATATTTTAAAAATCTGTGAAGGGCTCAAAGTGGTTGTTATGGGGCCGACGTGCCGTTAAACCCAAAATCTAACTCAAACCCGTCCTCTGCCTTTGGCGGAGAAACCAAACTGAACTTAATTTAGCCAGCTTAGGTAGCTACTGGGCCTTGGTATAGCCTGTTCGTCATAAGTTGCATAATTATTATCTCGTCTCAGCACGCACTAGCCTAATTTGATAGCTGACTCGTTGGATGCTGACGTCACAAATTGGAGTGTCATTGCGAGCACACAGGTTCGTGGGCGAGGTTACACTGAAACTCAATATCGTGACGTCACCCAGCCAATTAGTCGAAACCGGTTCATGGGAGCCGGGACATTACTATTCTTAATTACGCAAAATCTCCTTTATTTTCGTTCTCTGCTTTTTTTCTTTGCAGAGAAGCAAAGCTGAGAGTCATTTAATACGTTTACATAACCTCTTGGATATATCATATTGTGTCCATGATAGTGTGTGTAGTATTATTACTCCGTTGCGTCAAGTTCTGATGCGGGAACTTAAATGATTCATTTCCTACTTCATTCTCTCTCTCTCTCTCTCTCTCTCTCTCTCTCTCTCTCTCTCTGTCAATCTCTCTCTGTGTCAATCTCTCTCTCTCTCTCTGTCAATCTCTCTCTCTCTCTCTCTCTCTCTCTGTCAATCTCTCTCTGTGTCAATCTCTCTCTCTCTCTCTGTCAATCTCTCTCTCTCTCTCTCTCTCTCTGTCAATCTCTCTCTCTCTGTCAATCTCTCTCTCTCTCTCTCTCTCTCTCTGTCAATCTCTCTCTCTCTCTCTCTGTCAATCTCTCTCTCTCTCTCTGTCAATCTCTCTCTCTCTTTGTTAATCTCTGTCTCTCTCTCTCTCTCCGATGGTTATAGTTCTAATTGAAATCTTCCTAGTTTCTCCCTTTCTCTTGCTGCTTTCTGCCTCGCTTTCTCTCTCTCTCTCTCTCTCTCTCTCTAGCTCTGTTTCTCCCCCATATCTCTTTCTCTCTGCCCAGTTCTCCATTCTCTTACTGCTCTATACCTCTCTCGTTTTCTCCCTCTCTCGCTTCCTCTGTTTTCCCCCTTATTTCTTTCTCTCTACCCAGTTCCTCATTCTCTCCCAGCTCTCTACCTCGCTCACTCACTCTCTCTCTGTCTCTCTCCCCATCCCTCTCTTTTGGTTCCTTTCTCTCCTCCTCTTTCTTTCGACCCCTTCCCTCCTTCTCTCTCATCCTCTCTCTTCACTACGCATTCTATTTTTTTTTTCGGACTGTCTTCTTATATTTTACTAAACGTTCTCATCAACACTTCCGTAATTATCGTTTTCTTCCGTTATCTATCTTCTTTTCTTATTATTCTCAACCGTTATGTTATTGTTAATATTGATTATTACTGCTGTTATTTCTGTTTTGGATTATATTGCTCTGTTTCTTCAGCATAATACTTTGATCATGCCTTGAACGCCTTCTGTGGATCCAGAGCGTCTGTGATATTTACCTGGTACATACTTGGCATGTTTTAGTTTTAGTCTTCATCACATCATCTCATTTTCAGGAACGTTATGACGCTTTCAGTAGTAAAAATGTTTCACTTACTACTACTAGATGAGGTACCCGGCATAAACATGTGTTACCACCCTTCTCTCTTCCTCTCTCCAACCTGGACAATTTCCCATAATATTCCCTTGTCTTGCTTCAGAACTCATGCCCAGCAGAGCAGTACACACCACAGACTAATAAATTAACCAGACTAGAAACACGAGCTTCGGGCTGTGCCGTTTTTTACGGAATTTCCCGAGCGACGACTGTATAACCAACATGGCCGCCGCTCGGGAAATTTCGATTCCAGTTCTATCTGCCATAGAAGTTTCTTTTCATTTGTCAAGATTGGTTGTACATGTATTAATTTCTTGGTGCGGAACCAAACTTCC
Source organism: Onchidella celtica (assembly GCA_963931925.1). Lineage (NCBI taxonomy): Eukaryota > Metazoa > Mollusca > Gastropoda > Systellommatophora > Onchidiidae > Onchidella > Onchidella celtica. Next base: position 39,324,187 of record OZ007579.1, on the reverse strand, counting down.
GCGTTCAGTATGCGCGTCAAAATGGTGTCATTCAAAATGGTAGCTATGCTGAAGCGTCGGTCGTTACCGTAAACCTAATATGGCGGATGGTTCATGACCTTTCGCTGTTTTGTGACGTCACACAATGGGATCATCCAGTCTGGTTAATTTATTAGTCTGTGGTACACACCAACCGAACGCTTGTCAGACAGTCTCTCCGTGTGGTGAGATTGTCAAAGGGAGCACTAGCAGAGAACATTGTAGTATTGAACATTTTTATAACTTGTTTTGAACAATTGCCTGAAATTTGAATAATAAACACGACAGGCCGCTACAAAAGCGATTAGGTTAGCTTAGTTGACACTTGAGAAAATTAATGTTGTATTTTTTGAGACTGTCACTCAGGCTGTAGCCTTGAGCAAAAATTTAGCCAAATTTGCACCATACCACAGACTAATAAATTAACCAGATTGGATGATCCCACTGTGTGACGTCACAAAACAGCGAAAGGTCATGAACCATCCGCCATATTAGGATTAAGGTAGCGACCGACGCTTCAGCATAGCTACAATTTTGAATGACACCATTTTGACGCGCCTACTGAACGCGGAAGTTTGGTTCCGCACCAAGAAATTCATACATGTACGACCAATCTTGACAAATGAAAAGAAATTTCTATGGCAGATTGAACTAGAATCGGAATTTCCCGAGCGGCGGCCATGTTGGTTATACAGTCGTCGCTCGGGAAATTCCGTAAAAAACGACACAGCCCGAAACTCGTGTTTCCAGTCTGGTTAATTTATTAGTCTGTGCACCACACCGAATTACTCCAGCCACATTTTTTAATTTTTATTTTATAACTAGGTGAAGTTCCCGGCATTCTCCGAGATAAACCTATGAACCCATCCTTCTCTCTCTCTCTCTTTGGTCTAGAAAGCTTTCCATATATCCTACAGTCTTACTACAAATTTCATGCCCACCAAAGCACTACGCACACATTTCTGGTAGGGAAATAATTGCGCGCACCGAATTGAATGTTTCCGGTGAGGTGAGCTTACAAAAATACCTGCAACTTGAATCAACACAACCGGTCTATACAAACATAATTGGGCTGGATTAGTTGACACTTAAGAAAATTAATCTTATGACTTTTGAAATTGTCATTTAGGCTGTAGTGTCGAGTAGAAAAAATGCTAAAATTGCACGACAATGAATTACTCCCGCCACTACCTTTTTTTTAATAATAAAATAAGATTTGAAGGTTCCTAAAAACTAGAATGCCTAACAAACCCAGAAGATTTGGCTTATTACCAATTTTTCCTCATGGGACCGAAAACCCATTTGGTCAATTAACTATTTAAAAACCTACAGACTCTTAAACAAATAATTATGTTAGACAGTACTAAAAGCTTCGGCTAATGGACCACTAGAATGGAAGGGAGAAGATACGTTGATAGTGTTTACTGGGTACTCGCGGAACGTTTTTTGGAAAATGGGTTAGTTTCAAGTTTACGCGAAACAAACGTTTATTGATCTAGCTTCTTATGTAATTATGTCCATCCAGCCATCCAACCAGTCATTCCATCCAACCAGTCCATCCATCCATCCATCCATTCATCTTTCTCTGTCCTCCCTCCCTCAACCCACCCAATCATCCATCCATCCATTCATCCCTTTCTCTCTCTCTCTCCCTCCCTCTGTCCATTAACCTAATCACCCATCCATCAATCCTTCCCTTTCTCTCTCTCTCTCTCCCCCGCCTTCCACCCCCCCTTTCTTTCTCCCTCCCTCCACCCAATCATCCATTTATCCATCCATCTCTCATCCTCTCTCTCTCCCACCTTCCATCCACCTAATCATCCCTCCTCCATTCCATTTTCTCTCCCTCCCTCCATCCATCTATCCAACAACCCACCCATCCCTCATTTTCCTCTCTCCCTCCCTCCATCCATCTATCCAACCACCCACCCACCCATCCATCCCTTTCCTCTCTCCCTCCCTCCATCCATCTATCCATCCACCCACCCACCCCTCCCTGTCCTCTCTCCGCCCCTCCCTCTTCCCTCCCTCCCTCCATCCATCTATCTATTTGCTCAAGTCCAAATAAAACAAGAACTCTCACGAAACTCCCCATCCTTCCTGCTCCCAGCTATCACAAAGCGTTTAGAACGCTACATTATACAAACAACGAATTAATGGGCTCACATTAAGGGTTTGTCCATACGGGGTGAGGACATCAGTCAGCCTCGTGTCCATCTCCCAGGCCTCATAACCATAGGAGAACTATCAATTATAGTTTTGGTCCATTTGACTTATTTGTCACATTTCTCTGTCACATTCACCACAATCATAATTACCCGACAGACGTCTGAAGAATTTATACATAATAATTATGCCGACACAGACATTGACAAAAGTTTAAAGTTACACATTTATAGCTGTCACAATAGTTCGTAAATACGAAAGATAAGATAAGAGGGTATTTAAAATAGTTAGAAAAAGGGAATGGGAGAGCGGGAGAGAAAGAGAGAGAGAGAGAGAGAGAGAGAGAGGGGGGGGGGGAGAAAGAAAAAGAGTGGAAGGAGGGAGGGAGAGAGAAATCTAGCGCCAGGAGAGCAGAGGAGAGACGATAGAGAGAGAAGAGGGATATGAGGTAAAAGACAGGGGAAGGAAGAGGGACAGAGAAGACAGAGAGAGAGAGAGAGAGAGAGAGAGAGAGAAAGAGAGAATTAAGAACATTTAATACATCAAGACAATGAAAGAGAGATTAGGATCAAAAGAGAGGGATCAAAATATCCAACACATGATCAGTTCCACACATATCACAAAACAAACTTTGGTTACCTTGGACAATCAAGTCCCAACATTGGGTCAGTGGTGCAATCCCATGTAATCGTAAATGGACAACGATAGACATTCAAAACTGAGTTAAACTTTTATGCTCATGCGACGACATTCTGTAGACAATCATACAGAAGTGGAAGTACATACACCACGGTATGAACTGAGGATTAGTGAGGGGCACATTAAATTGCAGGCGAGTGCCGTAACGCTTTTCTCTTATATTAATATCGCGACCTCAGTTCAAAGATACTGCGTTGCCCCGGTGAGGACGTGTCTGCGCCAGTTGTAACTGGCCTGCAATCTTGACCACTACGGCAAATTTCCCTAATGGGATTAACGAAGAATACAAAATAAAAAAATACAAAAAATAATAAGATGAGACAGTTAGCGTCCACAGATTTCGCACCGCCACCTAGCGGCGAATGCACTTAATCATTATAAAATGGTGTATTCTACACATCCAAATAGGTAAAATTGTTGAATTTTGTTCAGTGTTCAGCTATCGCTGTCAGCCTTGATTGACGTCATTTACTTTGTAATTATAATTCAATGACATTGGGAAAACTCTGGCTATTTTTCCATTTTTCTTTTTTTTTTTTGGTCGCAGTAGCACTAACAAATCCTCATCATTAATTTATCATAATCATCATAACAACCATTCTTTTCATTCTGTGCACCATGGGGCCCGCTCCCCCCCCCCCCCCCCCCAATCAGCTGGCAAACTGTGCAGGATTTTTTAAGAGGTGCGAAGAAGGGGAGTGTCTCATCTCACCGTTTCCAGTCTCTTTGCTTAGTTCTTGTTTGTTCTACTCCCATTTTCCGAAAAGCTGGGGGATCTTTTAGCGTGTAAAAGAGGTATACCAAATGCAATCTTTGACACTTGTTTAACATGCGACATGGCGTATAAACCCGCCCGGTGCAGGCACGTTGGAAGTTTGGGATTTTTCTCATATTTTCGTGTAACTGATTCTATTGGGGGGTAGGATCGAATATCTAGTCTTCTCGGATAAGGACGAAAAAATTCGGAGGGCCCGTGTGCACGTTGCGCACGTTCAAGATACCTTGGCAGTTGGAAATCGTAAAGAGCAGGCCGAACAGGCCGAACAGGCCGCTGTCCGGGCAAAATTAAATAAAATTCATCCCTACTATTCCCTCCCCATCCCTCCCTCATCTTCCCCCCTCCAAAAAAACAAAAAAAAAAACAATCGCCAACCGGTGCTGCACTGTGGCGACGACGTGCCTGCTCCAATTATAACTGGGCTGCAATAGCACAAAGGCAGATTTCCCAAATGAGATTAAAGAAGTATACAAAATACAAATACAATTAATACAAATACAAATAATTATCAAGCTGTGTCACAGTTTGTTTATTCTAACTCCTTATCATGATACTAAAGTCGCAAACGTTTAATGTCGAACTTCTCAGTTGTGCAAAAAGTGGAGTTAGAAAAAACAAGAAATTAGGTGACGATATGAATTAATACAATTCCCAGTAGCAAATAAAACAGAGACTTTTCTACAAAGTAAATACAGGGTTGTTTTGTCACGTCGACAGGAATTCTGCACTCGACAAGTTGAAGACAGTCATGCTGATATATCATTTTTCGAGCGTTTTACTCGAGAGCTGTACTTCAAAATTACACTGATTTCGTCTCAATTTAAGGTTTCCTGTTTATGGTCTAGACCAGTGTTTCTCAAGTGTCACGAGTGGAGTGAGCGATAGTTAATAATTACGGGGGGAAAGGAGGAGAGTAAAATTAACGCACGTAGACAAGTAAGGGAAAGCGTGCATGTTATGAGTGGTGGGGGTCTGAAGGAGGCGAGAGCGCTGTATTACTATCACTGCAAGTTAGAACGTCCTAAAGAGCGGACGCAAGAGAAAGCCCAGTGGGCGAACATGAGGGGAGCAGTCGGAAGACTAGTGAGAGAGTTTTTTCCAGTGATGACTGGTAGGTGAAACAATGATTGATAATTATGATTGATGTATTATATTCGTCTATTACCATGATGTAAATAAGTATATGTGAGGAATGTGGAAGTCCTTGATATTGGATATAGCAATGTGCGCCATGAGCGATAGATGAAAGTTGAGTTCATGGATTTGTAGCACGAGTGAGTATTGTGTACTACGATGGAGGTGTGTTACCGTAAGATGTTTGGTGAGTGAAATGTGAACTATTGTGTGTACGCTTCATGGGTTGTAAGGAGAGGTGGAGTGAATAGAAATGGTATGGTATTATACCAATGTAATGTTATTCTTGTAGGTGTCGGGGACGGGCCGAAGAGCCACCTCGGTGAGCACAGGGGATAGGCCAGCATAGGGCCGGAGGCCACACATAGGCCAAGAGTGAGGCTGTCGGTGCAGGACAGTAGAGGCACATAAAGTCGTGGCAGTCTGGCCACGGACAGGGACGTAGATATGAGCGTGAATGTGCTAATTGAAATGATAATGTACTATTGCCATGTTGATGGGCTATTGAAATGATAATGTACTATTGCCATGTTGATGGGCTATTGAAATGATAATGTGCTATTGCCCTGCTGAGGTGCTAGTGGAATGCTAAGGTGTTATGGCAATAGGAAGGTGATATTGAGAGACTGCGGTGCCAGTGAATTATTAATGTGCTATTAAGACCCTGATGGGAGAGGCTGAGGCCGAAGTGTCTTTAGGAAGTAACTACCGGGTTGTGGATCTGAGGGAAGAGTGCATGTGGGAGTAAGGCCGTTGTACGGCAGTTAAATTCAATAATATAATGTATGTAATGGCGCTATTATCTGTGTAATTATGTTTAATAAATGTGTGAGTCTGATGGGTTGTTCTGTTAAGTGTTAAACTTGTTCGTTCGTGATTGTTGTCCTGTCATAACTTATTACATCTCCCAGTCTGGGATTTGTGACATCAAGCTTTTTTGCCCCAGGCCCCACTTTAGTTTTAAAAAAAACACCCAATAACAATAAACGTGCATCTCACAATGTTCGGACAAAGTTTGCAATTTCTATGAACAATCCCTACGCAACATTCTGATGTTCGGAGAAAGTTTGCAATTCTATTTTAACCATTTAGTTCGAGTTAAGCCAGGAAGGCATCAACACGATATAGTCAAATACCTAGTTTATCCATACAGTTAAGTTAAAATACACTATGAAATTAAAATTTCTATGAACAATCCCTACGCAACATTCTGAAGTCCCACATCCCAACCTTGAGAAACACTGGCTAAGACAAAACACAGTCTGTTCACAGAATATCGATGTGAAAATTATGTTAACTTTCAATTATTCCTTTTGCTGAGAAGATTTGTGAGTGAGCAGACAAAATCGAATGATAAGGATATAGAGCAGTGGTTCTCAACCTTTTCCAGGCAATCGCCCCCTTCAGCTCCAAACTGTTTTTCATCATCCTCTTTCTGCCCCCGCCGTCGATCCAGTCCCTAATCAAAACCAACAGGTTCATGTCACAAGAAGACAATCTATTCAACAAATTTTGATGTTAAATGTTTCAAAGCCGTATTGATGACACTGACAGTAAACGTGTTGATTATTCGCATTTAAACAGAGATCATTCTTAATCAAATGCACTTGTCACAAAACACGTTTCTCCTGTTCATAAAATCCATCAACGAGTGTTATTGAACACGTTAGTGGTTTTTATCCGTATTTATCCCCAAGCCATTCTCTCTATTTATGCTCCCTCCCCCCCCCCCTCTCAAAATAATAATCGCACTCTTTTCATCATGTTCGCCCCCTTGTCGCCCTTTTCGACCTCTCCCCCATCCTGAAATCAATATGGCCCCCTGGGGGCGATGTAGCTCACGTTGAGAACCACTGACAGAGAGAGTATAATGATATATTATTATTCGTGTGTAAACAGACATTTGACTCAAATAGCGGCGCAACAATAAATTCAATTCACCAGTTGCTCTGCCACTCATGAACGAAATAACCCCGGGAAAAAATTCACAGCCACACATTATTGCAGGTAAGCAGATCCTGAAGGTTCGAAAACATACCTGTGCAATTCAGAATAATGGTTTTTCTCAAATGGGTGAGATACCCGGCATTACCCGAGACAAAACTGTCGTCCCAACCTTCTCTCTCCCTCTCTTTGATACAGACAATTTCCCATAATAATCAGTCTTGCTTGAGACATGCGCGCCAGGACACTACGCTTGTCACAATGTCTCCCCGTGCGGTGCGGCTTACCAAAGGGAGCACAAAAAGAGATCATTGTATTTTACGTTTTTTTTACAACCAGTTTTGAAACAGCCAAAAACTTGAATAAACGCGACAATCGATGCTTCATTAGACATGCTGCTGTTCAGTTTTTTTCCCTCTCCTGTAAAATTTTCTCAAACTGGTTTACAAGATTTGCTTGGAGGACCGTCGACATCTGTTCCCTTGTCATTCATCTCCTTCCTACATTTTCCATCATCTACTTTAAATATTGTCCTCTTCATTCATTCATTTTCAATATTTTCCAACCTTTCGTCCGATATTGTCTTGTCAAAATTGGACTAATGTAACTCACTACTTGCTGGACTTGTCGCGATGTGGGTTACATGGGGATATTTCGACTGACACTCTTTCGAGGTCCGCTCCCACAATCGACGAACACACAAAAATAAATACTTGCACTCTAGAAACTAAATAAATCAATTGCTTTCAATTTTAGCAGAACTGTAGAGCAGTTTAATTACAGGAATTAATGTAACAAATATAATTATAAATATATATATCAATTCAAAGGCAACTGAATCTAACTAATGGAACTACAGCTTTTATAAAGACTAACGAATTCAATCTAACTACTTGCAGGTCATATGCGTTATATGGCAAATAGAATCCGCGCACGTGGCGACGGATATAACAGTTTAAATTCTATTAATTCAATGAGACATGTTATGATGTGGACATTTCCTCTAGACACGCCATGGAGAATGCTTGTACAACCATGCGTTGTCTGGCGGTAGCTCTGAAACTGTCTTCAAAAGTAAGTAGAACGGTTCACTTTCATCATTACAAATTAGTATAGACTCTCACCATGCGGCCCTCACTGGGAGTGAGAGCGCTGGATGTAAACGCTGTGGGTTTATATCAAACCAAGTAGCTTAGGCTCTGGAGCTTTAAATCAGGCCCCTCACACTGGACTGCTCAACTGCGTCTCTATGTCTCTCATCTGGCTGAGGACTATCGCCGTCCACCTCGTAAATGGATTTGTCTACATGTGGCCCAGAACTAAGTTCTGTATGGCCTTAAATACTGGACTGCATCTGCAGCTTACCGTCTAATTCCTGGATTGTGATTGGTGCAACCACTTCTAGCTCAGCTGCCGAACTGAGTTATTTTAAGTAACAGCCCTACGCAACGACCTTGGGTCGACATCAAAGGTCGAATTACTTCAATACAATATAATATAAATTTTATAGCAATAAATTCTTAACATGTTCAAAACCCCGAGCTTTTACTCTGGATCACGGTTTTTCTGTACGTCAACAGACGTCTCAATAACATTTAATTCCTACTCACCCCTTCCCTCTTTACTAACCCTAGTTCAAAACACGAGATACAACAAGTGCTCAGTCATGCACACCTACGCTGTCCCTCTATCCTTCCCCACCTTCTGTCTATCTATCAGGGAAAAAACTGTTCAAAACACATTGTTTACGAGACCAGCTCAAGGCCAAGTTATGCTGGCTCGTACAATAATTACGTTTCTAAAAATTACTTACTGCTCTCGCAAAAATTTACTCTTATGAATTAAATCTGCTCTTGACAGGACTCATCATCATCAGTTGCCCTGTCTGGAACAGACATTGGCGATCATGGCTCTCCACTCGGATCTGTCATCAGCCAATCTCACGAAGGAGTTGTTGTTTGAAGTTTATTTGTTATCCATGAATTAGGACTTTCAGTGAAAGTTTTTCTGCCTATCCCTGCTTTTCCTGCCTTCGATCTTCAATGTGACTGATAGATGTTCGAGGCTCCCGAGGCGACAGATGTGTCCTAGAAATTTCAGTTGCCTCTGTCTTATTGTTTTCATCAATGACTGACTCATTTGATTTTTTCTCCAGCCATGATATTCTTAATATTCTTGTAATAAAGCATGTCTCTGCTGCTTCTAGTTTCCTCTCTATTTCTTTGTTCATTTTTCAACATTCACATCCGTATAAAAGCACTGACCACACATAATCAAGACTTCGATTTTAGTGGTCGTTGATATATTTCTGTTCATTAATATTGGTCTAATTTTTTGGAATGAATCTTTGGCCATTAGTATTCTTTTCCTTACTTCACTTGTGCTCCTATCATCTGATGTTACCAAATAGCCTAGACATTTGAATTTTGTGACTGTTTTGATTTGCTATCCTTTGATGACCAGATTACATTTCGGGTTGTTTTTATTTGTTTGAGACTATTATACATTCTGTCTTTTGCACGTTGAGAGACGGCCTTGCTGGACTAGCGCAGGAGAAAATTAAACAACTGCAAATAGTACAGAATAATGGAGCACGATTAATATGCCTTAGTGTCATTGCAGCCCACTTACAACTGGAGCAGACACGTCCTCGCCACTATGCAGCATTCTTTTTTGTGTGTGTGTCGGGGGGGGGGGGGAGGTGGGGGGTGGAGAGAAGGGAACAGGTTTTTTTTCTTTCCTTTCCCTAGGAAGCGGCCTGTTCATCTCGATTTTCAACTGCCAAGTTGTCTTTAACGTGCGCAACGTGCACACTTGACCTCCTCATTTTTCGTCCTTATCCAAGAAGACTAGGTGCTCGATGTCACAAATCCCAGACTGGGAGATGTAATAGTTTATAACAGGACAACAATCACGAACGAACAAGTATAACACTTAACAGAACAACCCATCAGACTCACACATTTATTAACATAAATATAACGATAAGGATAACCGTGCGATTACATACATACATATTATTATTCAAGTTACTGCCGTCCAACGGCCTTATTCCCACATGCACTCTTCCTCGGGTCCACAACCCGGTAGTTACTTTCTAAAGACACTTCGGTCTCAGCTTCTCCTCTCCATGTCTTAAAAGCACATTAATATTTCACTGGCACCGCAGTCTCCCAATAATCCCTTCCTATTGCCATAACACATTAGCATTTCAATAGCACATCAACATGGCAATAGCACATTAGCATTCCAATAGCACATCAACATGACAATAGCACATTCACGATCACATATACGTCCCTGTCGGTGGCCAAACTGCCACGACTCATGTGCCTCTACTGTCCTGCACCGACAGCTCCCTTCCTGGCCTATGTGTGGCCTCCGGCCCTATGCTGGCCTATCCCCTGTGCTCACCGTAGGCAGCGCTCTTCAGCCCGACCCCGGCACCTACAAAAATAACATTACATTGGTATAACACCATACCATTTCTATTCACTTCACCCCTCATTACAACTCATGAAGCGGACACACAATAGTTCACATTTCACTCACCAAACATCTTACGGTAACACACCTCCACCGTAGTACACAATACTCACTCTCGCTACAAATCCATGAACTCAACTTACATCTATCGCTCATGGCGCACATTGCTATATACAGTATCAAGGACTTCCACATTCCTCACATATACTTACTTACATCATGCTAATAGACGAATATAATACATCAATCATAATTATCAATCATCGTTCCACCTACCAGTCATCACTGGAAAAAACACTACTCCCAAGTCTTCCGACTGCTCTCCTTATGTTCGCCCTCTGGGGCTTTCTCCTGCGTCCGTTCTCTAGGACGTCTTAGTGTGCATTGATAGTAATACAGCGCTCTCGCCTCATTCAGACCCCCACCACTCACAACATGCACGCTTTAACGTTAACTAACAGAAGTCAATATAGGTGAGCAGCCTTACTATCCCGTGAGTCATTCCCTCACTTCCATGCCCCCGTAATCTTTGAATCCCGCTCACTCCACTCGTGACACTCGATCCTACCTTCCAAAGGACCAAGGACAGGAAAATTTGAAAAAAATGCCCCAATTCCAACATGCCTGCACTGACCAGGGTTCGAAACCGGTACCCTCCGTATGAGAGGTGAGCACTTTGCCTCTAGATCAATGTATCCCCAATACAGCAGAGTGGTTTTAAAACAGAAAGTATCCAGAGCACTGAAAAAAAAATCCTTTTCCTGTTCATAAAACCCATCTAACCGTGTTGTTGAATTAACCAATCGTTGCCCTCTATTTGCCTCCAAATCTTGCTCCGTTCACGTTCCCACCCCGTCCCCCATCGCCCCCTTTCAACGTTTTCGCTCCCTTGTCTCCCTTTCGAGGTCTTGACCCCCCCCCCCCCCACCCTTGGAAATCAAAATCGACATCAGGGGGCGATATTGCATACACTGACAACCATTGCTATAGCGAGCAGTGAACGCAATTCAGTATAGGTAGAATGCGCATATCCATGATCTTGTCTGTCAGGACCCACTTAAGCGTCGCGAACCAATCGGCGGCGAGTTCACTACTGTAAACAATGACACGTGTGTATTTGCACATGGGAGACGTTCGGTCAATTCTTTCACTTCCTTTCTCTTGTTTACACGGATGGTGGGGAATCGGACCAGTTTGGATACATCTTTTCCACCCCTGTCACAACAGTCAACTGCAATGCAACCAGCAGGCATTTTAACTGCTTAGACACATCTCAAAGTTACACTCATCAGCTGATCCACCGGCCATCTTGTTTGGCGGAAGTACAAAACAAAAACTCTGTCATTGTTTACTGTAGTGAAATTTTTTCTTAGGCTCCCCGCCGATTTGTGTAGTGCAAATCAGCTAACGAATCAACATCAATGCTGCCATGGCCATGGTTACGCGTCGGTCCTGACAGCTAAAATGGCCAATATGGCAATGGGCCTATACATGTGCGTCTGTTTACTGTAGCGACCTGCGTTTAGCTCGCCGCCGGTTGGTTCATGGCGCTTTCATAGAATGTCATAAAAGGCGGAAGTGAGGTTTATAAGCGTCTTCACAACTCTACTTAATTTTCACGGTTCACCTGTCACCTTCGCATTGTTCATCCACTGCAGGATGTCGCCCTCCGACAATGATTTCCATTTTTTTCTGTCCGATGTTTTCCTCATCCATGATGTTCCTCCTCTCTGTTTTATGTCGTCTTGCCATCTTCTTCCTGGTCGTCCTCTTCTTCTTCTCCCTGTCCTTGTTTGCCATTCAGTGCAGCAAAACTTAAATTAACAAAATGTTGCGCTGGCGACTGACCTCATGAATTACTGAACACCCTGATCACTGCAGTTCCTAATGACGGCAAGATGCTAATTTAACTTTGATCCTTCTTCAAAGGAACTCTCAGCATCGTTTGCATGTTTGCACATCTTTTAGCATTCAGGTGAGAAATCAGTATCTCAACTCGCTGCGCCGGGTCAGATTTGATCAAACAATCAAATAAATTGCGAGATTTTTTCCTCCTTTTACTTGAGAAAGTCAGACTCTCTGGAAAAATTAAAGTTTCTGCCAGGATGCTTTTCCACTAGCCATCATTTTATATTATAATTATCTATCCAGAGAAAACAAATTACCTACATGTTGCCATTAACTCTCTCGTTGCCACGGCGATTTTTACCTGAAATCTCTGCTACTCATTTAACACTTTCACAGTGGTGTGGCGTGGTTTGCCAGCGCCCGGGGCAAGGCAAATATTTCGCCTACAGACCCTTGGACTGTCAGCATGTAGCAATGTTTATTTGCCCTGTCGTCGAAAAGAATGTATAGAATGCTCGAACATTGGGGAATTTTCTGTACCTCAGAGAGAGTGTGCGATTTCCTTTTATTTATGACTAATATTTTTTATTATTGAAATTTGCTCAACTAAGAATTTTGCATCTGGGGCAATCGAACCCAATGGCCCTACTCACTCTACGCCACTGCACTTTTAACAAGAATGCCCTTGAGGGCTTCGATTGCGCGAAAGGATCAGGTGTTCATAGGTTTCATAACATCACTGGAAGACATTTGTTTGTTTTTCAATGAAACAATGCCTGCATTTCAAATCTGTAATTAACAAATTTGTAATTAAAATTTCCCAGAATGTAAACTGCCTGAAATGCCCTTCGTTAAGCAATGGCTACTGGGTCACATTGAACTTTCCTATCATACTTTTCTATTTTACTCTCTCCCTGCTCCTGTAACAAGTACGGTTGAGCACTTAGTCTTCTCAGATAAGGACGAAAAATTCGGAGTTTGCGTGTGCACGTTGCGCACGTTACAGAAACCTTGGCAGTTGAAAGTCGAGAAGATCAGGCCGAACAAGGTCGCTGTCGAAGCAAAAATTCTTTAAAAAAAAACAACAACAACATTAATTTCTACCACAAGAACACACAGTAACAAGGACAAGAAAAAAATGAGACGTAAATGTCCAGGGCAGCGAAGCTCCTGAAATGAATCAGAGCTAAAACACCAAAGCCTCTCCTCCAAGACAACATTTTTGACGGAACGAGTTTACAAGCAGCAAGCGCTGTCATAACGCATGGCCACACTGGGCAGGTGCCCGGGGAGATAGTCTCAGAGGTATGAAAATACAAGCAGAATAAGTATTTTATTGTTTGTTTTCATGATAATATCGTTTTTCTCAACACCTGCAGGGATTTTCAAGCCACACCGCCCAGGTAATGGAGAGTGTGCCTGGCCAGTGGTGGAGACATGAAATACTGTAAAGAAAATATTTTAAGAAGAATGAAAATAAAGTAAGAAGAAAATAAACTATTAACAAAAAGGTACGTCTGTATTTTAGGATTTTGGGGGCCTCATGCATGCACATTTACAGTGGTTTTTGAAATGCGGAAGAAAACCCGCAAGTTGCCTAGGGGGGTCCTAATTATTTTAAGGTTGCCCTGCAACTGAGGTCAGGCAGATTCATTTCTGGCCACTCAGAACACATGACACTAATTCAGATTAAAAGCAGAACAGACTTTGTTTGTTATCTGAACAGTCTGTATGGACCTAGCTAAGTTTGGTCTGATAATGCTTCCAGTGCCCAGGCGTAGATCAGGGACGTCAGAAATTATTTCTCTGAACTTAAAGTTCCATGTATCTAGCCTTGATACCGTATTCGTTTTCTTTTTCTAAGTAGCTCATACCAATTGGTTAATTCAAAGATACTAGAAACGATAAGATGAGACACTCCCTTCTTCGCACCTCTAAAAAAAATCCTGCACAGAGTTTTCGAGCCTATCAGGGGCGTCGCCCATGGCGCATTGCATGAAAAGAATGCTTGGTAAAATGTTAAATTTATGACGCAGAAATAGAAGAGAAAAAATAGCCAGAGTTTTACCAAAAAAGCTATTGAAGTTATAATTGCAAAACAAGGGACGCCAATCAAGGCTTACAGAGATAGCTGAAGAGAAATTCAATATTTTCGCTCTTTGGCTATGTAAAATACGGCCTTGTTCATGACTTCCGCGCATTCGCCGCTAGGTGGCAGTGCGAAATCTCATCTTACAGTATCTTGTAATTTTGGTAAAAGGAACCTTCAGTAGGTCCGAGAAATGGTGACTATTCTCTACAAAACAATATTCCGTCGTACAACAGTTAAATAGCTTAATGCTCCTCTTCATCAAAACCACCGCCCTTCTGCGTCCAATCTTTCTCCAGAGATTTCATTATCAGCCAAATCTGTTATGTACATTCTTAAGCCCCAGAGTTTATAATAAGTTGAACGAACATGACATCACACGCCCTCTTTGTTTACTTCCGCCCGCCATTGCATTGGTAAATGCCATGGAAAATGCCCACCATTTGTGCTAATTAAATTTGATTGTTGATATCGAACGTCGGATAAAAAAAACGCGTTTCTCTGTAGCAGGGATTCGTACACGCGAGGGGAAAGTAGCAGAGGAATTGAGTGAGAGAAGATGACGTTTGTGGAGGAAAGTCATAAACAGAAAAGGTATTTCCAGCTCCATAGTTCGGGAAAATCAATTTTCTTTGAAATGATCGAACGTGTAGGCACTGCGTTTGGCACTGAAGAACTACAAAATGTAATATGTGATGCATGGCTGTTGGCAGCTCGGCCGGTTGTTAACCAGCCACCTGTCCTTTGGCACCTTGCCCGGATCAACGCCTTCTATACTTTGTAATGTTTGATTCTATCGTTTCTGCCTTTAAATCGCAACGGATTCTAACGAATCTCCATTATAGGACGCCATGTTCATTGATCTTAGAGTACGTGTAAAATGGCTGGCGGGTCAAAAGTTCAATTCTAAACACATTCAGACGATACATAATAATTAATGATAATTACTTCTCCGGCGGTTACCTTGCTTTAATGGATCTGTGTATAAAATGTGTGTGTGTGTGTTTATATAGGTATGTAAAAGAGCGCATTGTCAGATTAAGTCTTCGTGTACCTTTTGTGTGTGCGTGTGTCAAAAATATGATTACGTTATGTGTGCATGTGTGTGTGTGTGTGTCAATATGTGTAAATGTTGGTGTATTATTATGTGTGCCATGTTTGTATGTATGAGTGAGAGAGAGAGAGAGGGAGAGTGAGAGAGAGAGAGGCAAAGAGAGAGAGAGAGAGACAGGCAGAGAGAGAGATAGAGGGAGACAGAGAGAGAGAGAGAGATAGAGAGGCAGAGAGAGAGACAAAGAGAGAGAGAGAGGGAGAGAAATACAGACAAAGATAGTGAGAGAGAGAGAAAGATGGTGAGACGGAGAGAAAGACGGACAAAGATAGCGAGAGAGAAAGAGTGAGAGAGAAACAGAGCGAGGGAGAGAGAAAGACAGACAGAGAGAGAGAGAGAAAGAGAGAGAGAACGAGAGAAAGAGAGAGAGAACGAGAGAGAGAACGAGAGAGAGAACGAGAGAGCGAAAGAGTGAGAGAGAGAGAGAAAGACAGACAGAGAGAGAGAGAGAGAGAGAGACAGAGAGAGAGAGAGAGAGAGAGAAAGAGGGTGAGACGGAGAGAAAGACGGACAAAGATAGCGAGAGAGAAAGAGTGAGAGAGAGACAGAGCGAGGGAGAGAGAAAGACAGACAGACAGAGAGAGAGAACGAGAGAAAGAGAGAGAGAACGAGAGAGAGAACGAGAGAGAGAAAGAGTGAGAGAGAGACAGAGAGAGAGAGAGAGAGAAAGACAGACAGACAGACAGAGAGAAAGACAGACAGACAGACAGAGAGAGAGAGAGAGAGAGAAAGAAGAGAGAGAGAGAGAGAGAGAGAGAGAGAGAGAGAGAGAGAGAGAGAGAGAGAGAGAGAGAGAGAGAGAGAGAGAGAGAGAGAGAGAGACTGTATATGTAAGGATGCACATATTATGTATGTACACTTTTATAATGTTTGGGTGAGCTAAACGAAATACTACAAAACAATTTGGCATCTGATGCCAATTTAAAACAAAAAAAAAAACAAAAACAACTCCATGTCAATATACAATTAGACTTTTTTTTAGACTTTCTGTCAAGTCTGTAATTATTGGCATCTGAATTAGCCGTCCAGTCATCCTGATCTGGACATGGTGTCTATTTCATTTCCGCTTTCGTCTACAACATTTTTTGCCGCTTTAATGTAAATCAATATGAAACACAAAGTTATGGCCAGGCATTTGAATCAGATGTGCTCTCGATCTGTACATTCTCTCTAATGCAAAAGAAAGATATCAAAATGTTTTAACACATATCATTAATTTTTATTTTGGTTGTAAATTTGTCTCGCTTTAGTGGTGGCTCCGACAAGGGCTGCTGGGATAGCTGATTCTTTGGGCCGTCCACGACAATGAGACGAGCAACCGGAAACCGTTCCTCATTGGACATTCTCCGCACCGGAAGCAGAGAATGACAACATGTGCTGTGGGGGGAAGTCTGCACGCAGTAGGAAGTCGCTCAGGCAGTGCCGGCTGCTCCAGGAAATGGCAGGAATTAATTGCGAGTCTGAGCATTACATTATGTATTTCATACTTCTTACATGTAACTGAGGTTTGCTGAAAAGTCCGGGGTGAGCAAAGTTTTTCCGAGCACAAAACTGTATTCTTTTGGGCTGTTGTCCGTGTCATTACAAAATATCATAAAAACCACAGAAAAACTGTGGGGTCGCAGCAGGGCTATAAGCAAAGTCAAAATTGGGCAAAAAGAAAAGGTTGTATGTTGCAAAGCCCCGCGTGAGAAATAAAACCCAAACAATACAAAGCAAGCTAAAGCGAGCAATAAAAGACTTTAACAGTTTTTTTTCACTTGAAAAAGGTGAAAGCCGAAAATTTGTGTATTTTCTGTCTTCTCTTTAGTTTGCTATGTATTGTTTGGGTTTTATTTCTTACGCGGGGCTTTGTGTCATTACAAAGCCCAGTAGAGAGAATACTGAATTCTGTTCACAGTTTACCTATAGGTAGAATGCGGATGATGTCACACAGAGTGTTTTTGTTTTGTTCTTCCGACACACAAGATGGCCGGTGGATCAGCTGATGAGTGTAACTTGAGATATGTCTAAGCCGTTAAAATTCCTGCTAGTTGCATTGCAGTTGACCGTTATGTCAGGGGTGGAAGTGATGGATCCAAGCTGGTCAGATTCCCTACCATCCGTGTTGGGAAAGGAAGTAAAAGAATTGACCGAACCTCTCCCATGTGCATGTACACACGTGTAGTTGTTTATTGTAGCAAACCACTTTTAGCTCGCCTCCGATTGGTTCGAGACGACTCAAGTCCTCCTAGTGCAAATCCGATAACGAATCAAAATCAATGCCACAATCGCCATGGTGACGCGTGGGCCTTTACTTCAAAGATGGCGGATATGCGCATTCTACCTATAGATCACAATGTAAAATGGTACGGTCCTCCACCAACAGTCCTATTTTTGTCATTTCCATAACGGGTGACATCCCAGGCTGTATCGGGGAGTTTGAGTTTAAGTTTGAGTCTGGGTTTTGCGATGCGTGTGCAGGATGACGGCCCCTTTGCGCCTTTCACGGTCTACTTTACTCAGTTTGATGTTCGGAATTCCTTCAATTTAAATTTTACACATAGAATTAGATGGTTCCATATTAACTTTATCACATTGATTAAATTCTCATGTAGATCTGAAAAGAATTTTAATATATTAAAAAGTTTTTAAACCAAGTTGTAGATCTTAGCCCCTCTCAGGAAGGACAAGACGCGCTGAAGGTTCACGTTGGAAAAACAATGATTATTCTGCCATGGATCTGGAGGTATGGTGCTCTCTTCGGATTTCAAGAAATCTGCACATTCAGTTGAAACATGGACGGAAAGATGACGTTGAATTTATGAAAAAGAGAACAGTTTTTATGAAGATGAAGATGGAATTTTACATTATCCAGAGACTGAAAACTTTAGTTACACAACTTTGTCATAATTACTTGAGAAGGACCTTGTAGCGCCAATGACAGAAGACAATTTAACCATGACCGTTGACAGTGCGGCAGATTATTGTTTGATTCCAGAACATTAGATCTTTTCAGTGCCATATGGATACTATTATACTCTCGCAGAAGGTTTTTGAGCTGCGAGCGTCTTTTACTTCTCATTAAATTTGGTAGTTGGTGCTGGCAATGATCGGAAAAACCCTAACAAAGTATTCATTGACTGGATGGCTGTTGTCATTGGCTCTGGTGGCAGTGTTGAAAATTTAGACGATTTAGTTATGTAAGGGTTTGGTATAGAGTTAACTTCATCTTTCCATCATCTGAGGACCTACTGAACGTCCAGATCTAGATATACCGCAAATATGCTATTACATCTGAATTTTAAAATCGAACCTCAGACCCACTACATTCCCTACCGTCTCTGTTGTACCGCACAACTTGGCCTCTTTCATTCTGTCATCTTTAGAAAATCAATCAATCTATCAATCAATCTTTTGATAGATCAATCAATCAGTCAGTCAATCAATCAATCAACCAATTGTAACTGGGGTGCAATGTCACAAAGGCAAATTTCCCAAATGGGATCAAAGAAGTTTACAAATACAAATACAAATAATCACTCATTAAATAAATACCTGCCAGTCTTACGCAATCTCTAGCTTTCACATAATTTAATATTATTTTTACGCACTTTAGTTTCCACACGAATTACATCATAACTTTACAGATATCAGATGCATCAGCCACCCAGTACAGAAACTACATTGACACGTTTAACCTCAAGCACTCAGGAACGTCGTACATCCTGCATAATTCAATGTCACTCTCGTACCAAGAGTTAATCACAGTAATAGCAAGCGAATCGGCATAGATTGTTCTTCAATAACGACCTTTATAAACCCAAGTGCAATACATAAGTTATTCATTACCTTCAGGCGCCCTGATACTTTGTAGAATTGCCTTTGAACTAGATCAGTTCGGTTATCACAAGCATACAAAATGCGTGGCATTGTTCCTGGCATTTGGAGTACGTCGTAAAACCATTTTGTATGTCGTAAAATCATTTATTGCTCTGCTGTTAAGGCAATTGATCATCATTTACATTTCATGTCAGTGTCTGTCAAGGGTCTACAGGTCGGTTAAAACCAGCATTATTTGATCAAAAGGTGTTCATTTAAGTATATATTCTAATGGATTTGGTGTGAAGAGTACTATAAAAAATACACACGTATACATGGAAAATCTGTGGGGCACATTGGTCAAGAAGGAAGTTGCTCGCCTCTCATGCCGAAAGGCACCGTGTTCGATTACCGGTGGCGCAGGCATGTTGGAATTTTGAGGGAATTTCCTGTCCCTTATCCTTTGGTAGGTAGGATCGAGGACCTAGTCTTCTCGGATAAGGACCAGAAAAATCGGAAGGCCATTGTGCACGCTGCTCACGTTAAAGATACCTTGGCTGTTGGAAGTCGAGAAGAGCTCCCTACCACCCCACCCCAAAAATGGGACCAAACAAATTTACAAAATACAAACACAAAACCATGACAACAAAAAGAAGGTCAAGACATTTTTTTTTAAAAAGGTGCAAATGCCAAGTGTAGAGACCAAGGACCTCAAATAATCTATGGGATCCCAACAAGGATTGAAACAAGGTCAAACTTTGGCAAAGAAAGAAAATGTTCTATATTGCAAACCATCACATGAGAAATACAACAGAAACAATACAATAAAGAATCTTGTTAGAAGTACGTACGTACTCCCTTTTTTTTTCCCCCTAGAGGTACGTATTTCGATGCCTTTTGTGACCCTAGAGCTAGAGAGCTCCCCCGAAATACCCCTAACAACAATCTTAATTGATTATTCTTTCGGATTTTCGTTTTTTGTTTTCCTCCTGTTTTTGGTTGAATGGGTAGGGGACAGGGTTAGGGACCGGATAAGATTTAGGGTTGAAGATAAGGCCGGGGTTAGGGATAAGTTTCGTATACGCACGCGACCCTAGCTCTAAACTCTTGGGGTGCGCACACCCTTATAACGACAGCCTACAATAAAACACAAGGGTTGCTATTTCTCATGCAAGCCTTGGCAAGATACAACCTTTCATGCATTTCATGGCTTGCTATCACCTCTTCCCCTGTGTTTGTTCTTTAAGCTATAAAAATGGTTGATTTCTTTGATATGGTTTTAATTTTCTCAAACTCAAAGAGGCGCTTTACATGACTGTTTGTCTCTGAAACATGATTTTTATATCTTTCAACAACTTAATTTGCTGGAAGAAAGGAAATAAAACCAGTTTTTGTTTTTAGTTCATTATCATAATTGAGAACGTACTTTACGATTGTAATAATTATGTATATTTCACAAATTCTCGACCTTTGAACGCAAAGGACTTTTGTCTTAGGCCACCTACAGTAACCAAATTTTGCAAATACAATATTAGATCGTGTAACTTCCAAACTGAAACATCCACAGCCTGCACAGTTTTTTGGGCAGATCTTCATTAGCAGTCAGAATATAACAAAAAGGGAATATATTGCAGTTTCACCAGACAATGTCGAGTCCCTCCCCCGTTTTTCATAGCCCTCGCGTTTTATTATATCACATAATGTCGAGTGCCGTCTTAACGCAGGGGCATACTAGGCAGTAGTCTAGGGACCCAAAGGGTTTAAGGGGACCCCAAGCATGCAACATTTACATTGGTTTTTGAAGCAGGAGAAGAAAATCCCACCGCAGACTATTGCTTTGCCTAGGGACCCACAGCGATATTCAGACGGCCCTGAATAGCCTTCTATTTTTTATTTCCAATAACAAAGCAGTGCGTGTCTGGCAAAACTGTGGGGGTGTAAAACAAGCAAATTTTATGCGACACTGGCTACAAGTATTTTCACAAGTGATCCTCTAGATGATTCACTCCACTGTAGAGCGTGGACAATTACAGTCTACGCCTATGTTGTTACAGAGGCAGCCGCTGTGAAATTGGATCTGCTTTACTGAGCGGCACGTGAAGTTTACTCAAAATTCTCTGTATCGGAAAGTTGTGTAAATCAGCCAGTGGCTTTACAAAAAAAAAAAAAAAAAACCGCCTTCCTTTACTTGGCGTAAATCCAATTAGCTTCCCGCATAAATGCAATTGTAATTTCCGGATGAGGTTCTTCATTTTGTAACACATTTGATCTACTGAATGATTTATAAACCCATGGCTGGTTATTGTTCTACCGAGAACATTGAAAACTCATTTAATTGTTCGTGCTCAACAGATCCGGTGGAAACATGTACAAAAAGATCAGTTTCATACATTGGGGATTCCGTACCGTTTTTGTCTTTTTTTATTATTCCTTCAAATGTTGGCAAGGAAGTTCATGGCACAGAAGCCTCAGTCCGCATTAGCTGAGTTTTCTCTGTCGACGAGTTGGATAGGTGACGTAACGACTTTAAGTTTCAATGAGATCCGGTTGGTTGGTAGGTGACGTCACCACATTAAGTTTCAAAGAGACCTGATTGGTTGGCAGATGACATCACCACATTGAGTGTGTATGAGATCCGACTGGTTGGTAGCGACGTCACGACATTGAGTTTCAATGAAAGCCTATTGGTTGGTAGGTGCACGAGATCTCATTGAAAGTAAGTGTCCTGACCTCACGATCCAACCAATCACTTGA
Organism: Onchidella celtica; assembly: GCA_963931925.1. NCBI lineage: Eukaryota > Metazoa > Mollusca > Gastropoda > Systellommatophora > Onchidiidae > Onchidella > Onchidella celtica. The sequence goes on along the minus strand of OZ007579.1, from coordinate 39,302,359 downwards.
TCAAAATCGGCTTGTGCGTGAATCGGCTAGCTGTTTCTGTGATGTTTTGTGCAGTCAATTGTGTGTACTCAGAACTAATCGCGAGGCTCCTTCCCTCACATTCCTAATGACGCCCGACGAGACGGCGCGCTTGACATCTTGTTTGAACCCGCCAGGAGTGGGAAATATAACATTCGATTTTTGTTGTTGTTGTTATTATTGTTGTTGTTATTGTTATTATTGCCGTTGTGGTTATAATTGCTGTTATTATGGTTATTGTAGTTAATGTTGTTTAACTTACTTCCCAACTGTCAAAGAATCGTCATTTCGTGTTGGAGGTTTTGTTTTGATAGGTAATCCGTAAGTACGGCCTTTCCGGACAGTGTTAGGTTGCAAACCGAACAAAGTGCAGAAAACCATTACCGAACAAAGACTTGAATAAAATAAAATACGTGAAAGTAGAAAGAAAACGAAACTTAAAAGTAATGAGATTTTCCATGCATGAACTAGGGCAGGGAAAGGATTGGGGATGCTGGGGGAGGGGAGAGGTGGGGGAGTATTCCATCTTATATTCAGCGCTATTTTTTTATACTTTTCATATGAAAGTGTAATTCTTGATTACTGTGTCCAAAATCAAATACAAGTTAAAAGTTAAAGTTTACAAACAAGTGACAAACAAACAAACGAACAAATATATGATAAATTCTAATATTGCAATGCAAAATTCACGAATGGACCAATCAAACGTAGAGAAGCTTTAGATAGAAAGATACATAAAATGTTGGCATGAACAACAAAAACTGCCGCGAATCGAATGTCACAACGGGCAATCACATTGCATTGTATGCAAATTGTTTTCGAACAGAAAACCGATGAGATAAAGCATAATCCCTGTTTAGAATTTCATTTTAACGAAAATTATTTTGTAATGACATTTGCTCTGTCTGTCCAACAGAAAACATTACGCCCCTCACTTAAGTACTCCTATCAAATGTCCTGCGTCGTATCTCTTGTCGACGGACAGTGAAAATAAATACGCAGAAAAGAGAATCCTGCCCCTAATGGATTGTATTTTTCAGGCGCAAAACGTATCCCACTTCTAAATTATTCACCCAGTCGTAAAAATTGGCCGTTCCCAAAGCCTTGAGAATTCAACCCGTTTCCGCTGGTCATCTTGCATTACATAGCCACTCGGGCAAAATGGCATCATTAGCGCCACCTCTGTCTTTGGGACACTTTCAGATCTGAAGTCTAGTAACTCGACAGCGGCCTTCTCAGTGTGACTAAAATGTTTGATTTACGCCTACTTACACTCACGTCGTACTCGTAGTAGACGAATAATAGAGATACTTCCCTCCTGTTTTCAGTCCTGGGTGGGCTATAGCATATATGGGGGATATTGTGGTTTTATTCAACCAAAACAAACTGTTTCTCACACGTTTTTGTTTCCCCAAAAAATAATATGGGATGGACAAAATAGGGGTAAAGCTTTTCACTGGCCAGACTCCCAACAAGCAAAATAATACCATTTTGACAAAACACACACAAAAGAGAGGGAAATGTCGAGAGAAAATCGACGTGCTCGCCAGTGCAAAGACAGTAATTTTCATCATCTCCCACGTAAATAATTCTAAAGACCACCAATGAAGCATTCTCCACTCATCATTAGATGGTACAGGCGTAAATACATCAAAAGGAAATTCCAGTCTTGGTTATTGTTTTTCCGGCTTCACCTTTTGCACAACTGAAAACTTCAACGTTCAACATTAAGTGGCTTTAGTATTAGTGTTTGACGCTGTAAGTTGTAGATAAACAGTGAAGAGACTGAGTTGTGTCGTCACTTCTGTATGTTCGATCGTGTGTTGTATGTGTCAACACTGTGAACGAGTAAGACCAAGAAACGCTCACATCGTGAGCTCTGACTTTTAATAATGTAATAAAACTGTCGTGGTGAAACTTCTCAAATGATGTTCTCGTCTAAGTTGTGGTTGTGGAATCCCTTAACCACCAAGTACAAAATTAGACAGAGTGATTCTATGTGTATGGAAACGTCATGAAACATTCCATTTCACTACTTGAAAAGTTTTTGACGTTTTCGTTGCGTTTCAGTTTCCGCACACATGAAAATCCAGCTTAACTGTTGATAGCACAGACTAAGGGGAAGGAAAGGGAGAGCGGCGGAGGGTCCGAACTAAAAATTTCAATGACATGGGTAAAAAACAGCCTATGAGCATAAAATTAAAGGATTTGTATTGGATGATTTGCATTATCAACGCGGGATCTTCCCGTCCTATCGTCAGTGAACAGCTTGACTGAACATGTGTGCTGTTCATTCATCAGATTATCTCCAGAAATTTCTGTCAACGACTCGCTTTAAAATTCTGCGATCCGGCATAGAGTATAGATCTAGTTTAGATTCTTTAATCTCCAAGCATGATTTAATTTCACTGAATTTCTTGTTTCTGTATATTTTGTGTTTGTACCAAAAACTATCTTGCGTAAATAACATTCAAACTCATTTCATGTCAGTTCCCGAGTGCAAATATCCGACAGGAAATCCCCCGTTTTACTTAAGTTTGCTTCTTCCCTCCATCTCTCTCTCTGTCTATCCCTCAATATCTGGTACATTGCCAGAATCAGGAGGCTGTAAAGCTGGGTCAACACGAACTATAGTTCGTTCCAAAATTCATGACCATGGCAATTGTCTTATATCTTTTAAACTGTCTGTTTGACTAAAGTAAACATTTGTATGCAGGTTTAGGATATCCATGACGTTAAACAATATTTTTTGCACCCCTAAAAGACCAGCAGTTTGAAATTTGGTCTCTTAACGCTATATAAAATACTACAGCAACACACTGAGTAGAATATTAGATAGTTTACACTACTAAATTTTCTCAATTTGTGCTGACTCACTCCAAATGAACGGAAATCATGAATGTCGGGAACCAAAACACTCGTAATTACAATGAAATCCCCAACGTTCAGACTGTGTGCACCAAGAAAAACGTGCCTTCCGTTCAATAACTTATGAGGTCACGCTGACGCACCATTGATAGACAACAGTTGAATCTTTCAGTGGCATTTTTATTCAATCCTTTGAGACTCGTTTTTTTCATTATCAATCACACTATATTTCACTATTAGGGCGTTGAAGTACAAATTTACTACAGTCAGAAGTATTGCTTTGAAATTGTTCCGATATTTCACACGAGAAACAAGACCTGGCTGTCTTTATGTTGACATCAATGACCCATTTAATAGGACTCGACATGATTTGGGAATTGGTCTAAAGTCTCTCAAAAGATGGTTGCAGGAATCAGACATTGCGTCCACCCCGTCGAAAAAAGGAAGAAAGGAGAAGATAGATGATTTTGATAAGGACGTGATAAAGCGAGAAATTGAAAGCATGTTTCAGAGGAAAGAATTTGTCACTTTGAGAAAGCTTAGATCTCATCTTCAGAAAAAAAATGGATTTCAAATTTCAAAAACACATTTGTGGAGGATTGTTAGAAGCATGGGCTTTGCATTCAAGAAATCTTCATCCGGCAGAAACGTACTTTGTGAAAGAGCGCACCTAGTGGAAACGATGAGTAAAGTACCTGCGTCAAATAAAGGAAAAGCGCACGCATGGCTTTGATATTGTCTACCTGGACGAAACATGGGTCAATGCTCACCATACATATGACAAGGAATGGCAATCCAAAGACGGAAAGCACAGGAGAATATATTCCTACCAGTAAGGTGATAGAATTATAATAGCGCATGCTGGAAGCAGAAATCAGGGGCTCATCCAAAACTCAGAGCTCGTTTATAATTCAATTTCAACGGATAATCGAGACTATCATGCAGAAATGAATGGAACAATTTTTAAAAACTGGCTGGAACATTCTCTTCTTCCTTCACTGGACAGACCTTCATGTTTGGTTATGGACAACGCATCATACCACAACATCAAGTCAGACGATGATAAAACTCCAACATCCAATAGCAAGAAAGACGATGTCAAGGCATGGCTGATGAAGGAAAATATTCCTTTCAGCTCAACTCATCAGCTCAGAGTTGCTTTCTCTTGTGCGAAAAAATAAGAAGCCCATAATATTCGAGGTCGACAAGATTATCCATCAATTTGGACACACAAGCCTGCGATTGCCTCCTTACCATTCACATCTCAACCCCATTGAACTCGTGTGGGCTCAAGTCAAAGGGAAGGTCGCTATGGAAAATACAACGTTCAAGATGTCAGACGTCAAAAAAATTGCCTGCGCAGCTATTAAAGAAATTGACAGAGAATTTTTCACCAAATGCGAAGACCATACAATACGCTCGGAAGAAGATTATTGGCAAAACGACGGACTTAATTTCATCCAACCAAAATATTATTATCAATCCTCTGGAATCGTCGGATTCAGAGCTAGACAATTAATCAAACATACTATCTAAACATACGGCATAACTTTATATTGACATGCCAAATCAACCTCGCTCCACCTGTTGAATCAATCCCATAAACAGTTGTGTTACTATTAGGCTATGACCCTAGGCGGCTCATGGCCCCCCTGTTACACCTGTTTGCTACGCCACTGACAAACCAGCGCGATAATGCAGTCAAAATGTCATTACAGTAAATATTCTTCAATCTGCTGTTATCTGAAAGAAAAAAAGCCGAAAAGATCAAAGGAATTCACCGCTTTGAGAAAACTATAAAAGCTGCAAATTTCATTTTTGGGATTCATAACGTCATTGAAATTCTAACACTGCATGCAAAATCTCAAATTTGAATGTAAAGTCTTTTTTGAGAAAATAAAGTTTTTTTGTGGACATGAATTTTGGAACGAACTATAGAAATCTTTCCTATTATTCTTGTGGTATTTGCATCATCAGACTTTGGAGTGCAGCTCGCCGGTTTCGGGGGGGGGGGGGTGGGAGGGGGAGGGGGAGAGGGGGGAGGGGGGGAAGGGGGAGGGGGGGGGAGGGGGAGGGGGGACAGGGTTTGCCCATCTCCTTCTACATATTGCCCGAGGAATGCGCGCACTAAGCAATTTTGGTCGGCGACGAATTGATGGTCACGCCACAAAATTGGATTTTTGTGGTATCTACCCAGTTTGACTAATGCACGATCTCTCAACTAATTCTCATGTCGTCACCCTCCAACTAGTGGCGCCGATCAAAACTGGCAGGTACTTGCCTAATGTTTAAGTTTGAGACTTCAACTTCGTGACTGTTTGTTCTGTCAGTCTGTACAAACTCTGTCTAAGAAAACAATTAACACTTCAGGCCGATTCCAAATTACACTAATAACAAATCATCAGTAGTGTGGAACATCGATAGTGATCATAATGTCCGCCCAGGGTTTTCGATGATGACCATGACTTCATCTTTTATTGATATCTTCTGAGGCGACTGATAAGCCCAATCTGGGCTTGGCACTGTCTGCCACATAATTATTTCACACTTCGAGCCGACGGGTGGCTGGGAAAAAGAGGACGAAACAACAGTTTTAATTAACATTGGGTTAAGTAGTTCAAAACGACAATTACACTACGAAACAAACAAACCAGCTAACAGACTAACAGACAGGCACCATTTTACTTGAAGGTAGAAGATGCTAGTGAAAAGAATTTTTATTCAGAGACTGGAAATGTGATTACACACACACGGGCTCCTACACACTCTCTACGAAATCACTTGTGTACTATACACATCCCACACATACACGTTTAGAGGAGGCATGGAGACACTAAGGGGTGAAACAGGCACCACACCGGTGGCTCGCCTCCAGTAATAGGCACTGTCCACACCACGCCCAGCGGGATGCCGCGAGCAGTGCCCATCATGCTAGTGTGAAGCAAAATGTAAGGGAGGCGAACCCACCGGACTGGGGCCTACATCGGCCTTGGTCTGTTTCACCCCACATCTACGGCAGTGACGCCGTACATGTATAAAGATCATAGCATGCCTCACCAAGAAAGTCTCTTCAATTAATATAGGTCTTTTTGTTAGAAGAGAGAAACGCATATATGTGCTGCAACACGGCGGTTCGGTCCGGAAGGTACAGGCCTAGTTATTGAGTAATTGCCCAAACGAACTTTTCTCAAAACTTTGTGTCTTAAAAAAAGTGATAGTCGCCAACTTCAAGTGCTTATAACAGTCTAAAATGTTCAGAATTCAATGAATCTAGCACACGGCAACTCCAGGGGCCAACTTAGTTTGGGAGCGGTGGGCGGATCTTGGCCTATCGGGTTTCAGTACACCGGTAGACCGTCTTCACTCGATCCGCCTGAGCGCACACCAGTTCAGATTTTTGCTAAATTTGCCATTTTTGGCAAACTTTGAAGTGTGATATCTCAGCTACCAAGTAATTCACAACAACACGTGACATGTCCAAACAAAGTTCAAAATGTGCTCTATGACATAAACATAAAACTTTTACAGAACAATGAGAGGATACCTCGATCAGATTGAATCAAACAAGAGCACTTATTTTTTTCTAAAAAACATCAAATTTATTATCTAATTAATTATCATTACAAAACGCAAGTTTTCCCAGCTATACCTTTTATGCTGTGATTACAAGCTATCAGTGCATGATCATCATGTCAGGTCGCCTGACTCTTCTACTTTATGGTAAGTGAGATATGAGGCCTTTTGTAACAGCCCAAGCACTACCAAAAGGCAACCCAGTTATTACTCTCTCTCTCTCTCTTCTTTACTACGACAAATAAAATCAAATCAATGACAGCTAATTTCTCAACAACAGAATGCAAAGTGATACACTATAATCAGTACGTGGACTACAAATAAAATATACAGACACATTGATAACTCGTTTCTAAACAACAGTATAATAATAGTTCGTCCATCAGGTATGATGATGACCTTTGTCACAAATCCCAGACTGGGAGATGCGATGGTTATAACAAGACAACAATCACGAACGAACAAGTATAACACTTAACAGAACAACCCATCAGACTCACACATTTATTAAACATAAATATAAAGATAAGGATAACAGTGCAATTACATGTATACATTATATTCTTCAAGTTAACTGCCGTCCACGGCCTTCTTCCGTAAACACACTTCCTCGGGTCCACAACCCGGTAATTACTCTAAAGACACCTCGGCCTCAGCCTCTCCACTCAGGGTCTTAATGACACACTAATATTCTTTCACACCACAGTCTCTCAATAGCGCCTCCCTATGGCAATACACCTTAGCCTCCTATACACTTCACGTGGCCATAGCACGTTAATACTTCAATTCACATGAATATCTCATTCGCACAGTAATACATCCATGTCACAGTAGTACATCTTAATAGCACATTACAAGCATATATACATCCCTGTCTGTGGCCAGACTGCCACGACTCATGTGCCTCTACTGTCCTGCACCGACAGCTTCACTTCTGGCCGATGTGTGGCCTTCGGCCCTATGCTGGCCTATCCCCTGTGCTCACCGTAGGCGGCTCTTCGGCCCGACCCCGGCACCTACAAAAATAACATTACATTGGTATAATACCATACCATATCTAATCACTTCACCCCTCATTACAACTCATGAAGCGTACACACAATAGTTCACATTTCACTCACCAAACATCTTACGGTAACACCTCCACCGTATTACACCCTACTCACTCTCGCTACAAATCCATGAAGCTAACTTCCATCTATCGCTCATGGCGCACATTGCTATATACAGTATCAAGGACTTCCACATTCCTCACATATACTTATTTACATCATGGTCGTAGACGAATATAATACATCAATCATAATTATCAATCATCGTTCCACCTACCAGTCATCACTGGAAAACACTGTCACAATCTCCCGACTGTTCTCACTCACGTCCGTCCCCTGGGACCTTCTAACTTGCAGTGATAGTAGTACAGCGCTCTCGCCTCATCCAGACCCCCCCCCCCACTCACAACATGCACGCTTTTCATTACCCGTGGGCCGTGGGTTAACTTTACTCTACCCCCTTCCCCCGTAACTACTGATCCCAGCTCACCTGCTCGTGACATCATCCCCCACCCCAAAAAAATTAATGCAATTAATTTCAAATCGCATCAAGATGACTGTCAACGAGTGAGCGTGAGCAATACCTACATAAAAATGACCTACCAATGCCCCTAGCATATATAATACCGAAATCAGGGGAAGATACGGGGATCAACATGCCCTGCCTATGCATATATGTATCACATCATCAATAGCCAACCAAACACAATACCTAATACAGAATCAAAACCAATCAATCTATCAACCATTCTTCATATAATATTTATAATGTCAATATTTTAAAGTCTACACTCGTTCACACAGATCCTGTCAATGTTCCTGTCCTCCGATGTATAAGCTCCTGAACTCTTCCCCTAGGCTCGACTAAGTTAGTCGGCGATATGATTGCTGGTTCCTGGAATTGGTTGAATAACGAAGGTATACGGCTGTAACGCCAATGCCCATCTAGACAAGCGTGGGCTGGACGAACGATCCTTCGACAAAAATGTCAGTGGCTTGTGGTCCGTCTGGATACAGAATTCTCGTCCCATGAGATAACGTCCTAATTTCTGGACGGACCACACAATGGCAAGACACTCCCGCTCTATCACAGAATACTTTCTTTCTCTCTGCAATAACTTCCTACTGACATAACATACAGGATGGAAACATTCGTTCTTCTCCTGTAGAAGACAAGCGCCGACACCAGAGTCCGACGCATCCGTTCTGAGGATAAAATTAGATCGAAAATCGGGTAATATCAGAATGGGTGACGATGATAATGCTGTCACCAAATTATCAAATGCTGTCTGACATTCAGACGTCCACTGGACCTTATCGGGTTGTCCCTTCTTAGTAAGGTCAGTAAGAGAAGATGACAAGGAGGAAAAATTTGGAATGAACTTTCTGTAATAATTCAAAATTCCCACTAAGCTTCTGACTTGTTTCTTTGTTTTAGGGATTTGCAACCCTACTAATTTGTCAATTTTTGTTACTTCAGGTCTCTGAACACCTCTACCCACGATATGTCCTAAGAATACTATCTCTGGACATGCCAAATCCATCTTTGCGGGTTTAGCAGTTAACCCAAAATGACGTAATCGTTTAAAAATTACCGTTAGTGTGTGAATATGATCAGATCATGTCGACGTATGACACGCTATATCGTCAAAGAATGACACGACATTAGGTATGTCCTTTAATACCAGTCTCATTAATCGTGCAAACGTCGCTGGCGCGTTTACCAACCCAAATGGCATGACCTTAAATTGGAATAATCCAATGGGCGTTTGGAAAGCCGTGTATTGTTTAGACTCCTCAGCAAGAGGGATTTCCCAATAACCTTTCGTTAAATCTATCTTGGAAAACCACGTGGACCCGGCCAATGAAGCTATTAGTTCCTCCTGAAATGGAATAGGCTCCCTATCGCTTAACGTAATAGTGTTCAATTTTCGAAAGTCAATACAGAACCGCACCGATCCATCAAGTTTTTTCACGAGGACGATGGGTGATGAATACGGCGATGTTGATGGTTCTATCACATCTAACTTCAACATTGACTCAACTTCTTTTCTAACTCTCTCTCTGGAAGAAAAAGGCAACGGATAAGGTCTAAGAGATACTGGCTTATCCAAAGTCAACTTTATTTGGTGCTGGATCACCGTAGTGCGACCCGGCAAATCTGTAATAACATCCGGGAATGACGCTAACAGGGTCTTAAGTTCCGTACTCATTGAACTCGTAAGGTCAGGGTTAACTTTTACGTCCCTGTAATCTTGTGTCGGAGTTAACTCCGGCAATTGAATTTGTACCTCTTCCTGCGCCTCGGTGTCGCTTACGTCACTGTCTAACTGGTCTACGACCCCCGTACAAGCAATAGAGAAGACACTCTCCTCTGGTTTCGTCTGTGCACACAGATACTCTGGTCTCTCATAAAATCTCTGTAGCATATTAACATGGAAAACCTTACTTGATCCCTCAATGTGGATAGCGTAATCTACCTTCGAAACAACTCGCTCAATAACATAAGGACCCTTCCATGTCATCAATAACTTATTATGGTCCGTAGGTAATAACAATAGGACCTTGTCTCCCGGCTTAAAAATTCTCAGTTTGGATCCTCTATCTTTATAGTCTTTTGCTCTTTTTGAAGCGATACTAGAAGCTTCTTCTGCTATATTCTGAAGAGGAGCCTGGGGTGTACGACCCTTATGCGTCGTCTTTTGGCACGCACTGCACTTCTTACAATACACTCGTACATCTCTGTGGATGGATGGCCAGTAAAAATTCTTGAGAACCCTTTCTTTGGTTCTAGCTATACCCATATGACCCGCTAATGGGACATCATGTGCCAAATGCAATACTGTTGCGATTAGCAACGCTGGCACAACGACCTGCTTTAAAACGGAAGCCACCGTAACATACTTACGGAACAGAATGCCCGCCTGGATAACAAAGGAAGACGACCCGTTCTTATATTTCCTCGTTTTCTCCGTTCGTGCCTCCCCAAAACATGGACTCAATGATGGATCCTCCTTTTGCAATCTCGCCAAGCGCTCTGGTGTGATATCCAGGTTGACCGCTGGCGTTGCCAAAGGTCTAATCTTATTCCTATCACCTACCTGTCGACGTGTCTCGACTGCGGAACAAAAGTCAATACCTTTTGATTGTGACCATGCCTGCACATTCTCCTCGGAAGGGGAAACTACCCGAGATACATTACCAATGATGAGCTGGGCGCCTGGAAAACAACCAACGACTGCTTCGACTTCCCCGCTAAGGAAAGGCGTATCTATCACTATCTTTGCCAATGGTAATTTCTCAATGGCCCCTGAAAATTGTATGCATGGGACAGTCTCACCTGTAAGCTGTGAACCCTGAATGCAGTCCCTATGCACTCCCACAACGGTAGATCCTGTATCTCGTAAAACCGAGACCGGTTCGTCCCCAACAAACCCCGGATAAACCCTAAGACCACCTCCTGTATGACATGAATTTATAACGGGGATCTTTCTCCCACAAGGTAAAACACCGGAAGATAATAACTTCTCACAACTGGGACACTTAGAATACTGTCCGCCTCCGTTGTCCGATGTAACACACGCGGTCGCATGCTGAAACTTACTAGGCGAACATTGAGTGGAGCTACTATGATTGCCATCCACGTTCGCCGCTATCCTACCTGCAGGGCAATTCACGCTAATGTGATCTGCTCTTCCGCAGTTCCAACATTTCGCGGCCCGACAATCCCGAGAAAAATGCAAGTCCAACACTCCGCTCCCTGTGCTCCGCTAGACCTGGGTCCCCGTGACCCATCGTGACCGGAACTAAAGTCCCTATGCCGTCGGTCATCGGCAAAGGTCACAAATCGCCCTCGGCCATTACCGCGACCTAGCCCTCCTGCTCGGTCAAACTTACCGGATCCATATGCAGGTGATTGGTGATACCCCCTACGTTGCCCCTGGGCTTGCCCGTTATAGGCACCACGCTGACGCGACCTGTCTTTATGTCCTGTCGGCGACCCCTCAACCACGGCGACGTAACGTACGTACGCCCTCGCGACTGGTTTGGACGGATGTGCCGTACGGTATGCTTCCGCCAACTTTGACGCCTCCTGCACCGTCGCGGGTTCGTTTTCTTTCAGAAAAGCCACCAGATCTTTATGGCACGACGCGTATAGCTGGTCACGGATCATTAGGTCTTTTAATTTAGCAAAATCCGCGCCCACATGAGCCAAGTCTACCCAGTTCGCGAAATATTCCGTCAATCTCGCGACGAAGGCAGCAAAGTCCTCCCTGGTATCCGCACGTGCTCGCCTAAACTGCTACCGGAAATATTCCTCGGTACGCGCAAATCGGCGAAGCAGCAAAGCCTTCAGCTTATCGTAATCTTGCACGTCTTCGCGCTGTAACTCTTTAAAGTAGGTTAACGCTCGTCCCTGCAATAAGGACGCCAGGTAAGTGGACCATAATTGCTTATTGTCCCCCCATTGCAGTTGTGCATTAAGTTCGAACCTGTAAAGGAAGGCGTCTATATCATCCTTCCGGTCTTCGAACGTAGGCAGCTCAATCCTAACACCACCTTTGTTTTGCCCCTGCCGCTCAACTGTTTCTGTTGGCGCATTCTTCTTGAGTTCCAATTCCGCGATTCTTACTCGCGCGTCTATCTCCCGCTCTTGGGCTTCTATCTCCTTTAACTTTAACTCCCTTTCCTGTTGCCGCTCTTGAGCCTCTTTTTCCTGCTGCTGAGCCTCTTTTTCTCTCTGCCGCTCTTGAGCCTCTTTTTCTCGCTCTCTAACTTTAGCACGCTCATCGCGCAATTCCGCCTGCTGCTCTTTAATCCAGCCGCGCAGCTCCTCTCCCTCAAGGCCAAGTTCCGTACCCAATTTCATGAGCTCACGGAGATCCGCCATTTCACGGATTTATTATGATACAATTTGAAATACAATTACTGTCTATATTCTCACTATACACGACGTATCCCGAGACCTGAAATTATGCCACTACAATAACAAGCACTATTTTCAAATGCAATTCAGAAACACACCTCACTGAACATTTTATAGCATATTCTCTCTAACTAATTCTATGTTTATAAAATGTCTAGCACTATTAAATAACAAAAGAGAAAAGAAAAGACAAGAATGAGGAAATTCAGAAGAAGGACCACACGGACATCAAAGACAACGAACCAGACTAGGACAAGCTTCTAAAAAAAACTATAATGGGAAAAAAAATGCAATCTAACTACGCCGATTACACTACCAGGTACGAACAAGAACAGAGCCTGAAAAAAAGAACGTATCTACAGATAGGTCAGAGAGGGGACAAGAGAATACGTCTTCCTGCAGAAACAGAGAAGATATCGACGCTACAACTAAACAATAACAAAGCCCTAAAGACTGTTCACCGTGATGGACGAAGTTCCAAGTTTACCACACCTTTTGAAAAGGATAAACTAAGTTCAAGACAGCAAACGAAAACAGCAAAAACAGAGAAAAAGACAGATTAAAGGAACAGCCCACAATCCAGGGCACAAAAATTTTGAATTTTACTTAACTTTTACTTCCTGATTTTACTTTTCCCTTTACTCGGAGCTCTTGCTTCTTGACTCCTTCAGGCTGCACGCAAACTCTCTCTGTGAAAATTCAATCACACATTAGTACATATTTATCAGGCCAGAGTTTTCTGCTATTGTACGACAGTACACAATACAGCCTGCTACTGTCACCCCCACTGTCTTGTGGGTCATCTCGGGAGAGAGGAAGACTAGGGGAAGGTAACCCTGAATACAAATACCACACTGCCTTGTGTGTTGCTATGATAGCAAAGGCTATGGGAGTAAACCCAGACAGAAAATCAGGAGTGGAGACCCGAAGGTGGTTGTCAGGGAGAACTGCATCAAACTGGCTTCCAGCATCTCCTGCAGCCGGACTAGTTCCAAATGTATTGACCTGGTCTCTCCCTTGGATTTAAGTAGAATGGCAGAGAGAGGGGTGGTGCCTCTGGGCAAAGCACCATCTCTTAAAAATAGCCCAGGCAAGGCAGCAAAACGAGGAGGCGTTTGCTCGGGCTTGGCAAGCGTCTGTCTCTCCTCTATAAGCCCACCCATTTCCGATTTGGAGAGGACACTCCAGCCATCCGTTACGGATGGGCACAACACGGGAGGTGGCAGTTACCGGTGATAAGCTCAATCCATTTGGCGTACGGATGAGCGCCAGGGGTCCCCTCTGTCGGTGGGAGCGGCTTTTCAGCTGCATTGATCAACTACCGCCCGCCGTAACCTGGGCAGCCCCCAGGCAGTTGGGTGTTGTTCCGCCACGTCAGCCTGCTTCATAAGGTGGTTGGAGCTAGACCAAAAGTCAAAAAGCTGACGTAAAGTGTGCACCTGGCAAAAACAGAAAAATACTAAAACTTGGTACCTGGAACGTCAGAACAATGCGCCCAGTGTTACGGGTGTGCCCTCGAGTGTTACGGGGATGGTTATTATGGAATTATAGTTACGACTGCATTTTAATCTATCGAGAGGTTTTTAGAAATTACTCTTCCATACCATGCCACATATACTAATAACAATTCGAGTAAGTTTTATCAAGGACCTTGCAGGGCCACAAATTTATTACTTTAAATTCCCTAACAAATTTCGTCTAGCTTTTACATTCTAAAAGGACAACATCAGCAGCATCAAATGAAAACACAATAATATATCACTAGAAGTCTCCTCTAGGTTCTTAAAAGATTATATCATTCTGACTCATTCACAATTTAATTATTACTTATCTATCTTGCAGATATAGCCTACCTACTATCTAATAAATAATATCTTAATGTCTCAGACGACAATGTTAACTCAGTTATTTGTGCCTACCGCTTAACAAGAATATAACTCGTCAACACAACTGACGTAGTTACATTAGATCTAGATCTACTCTAGGATGGGCTGGCAATCCCCAGCCTCATCCAGACACATCAATTTCAATTTACAAATGTGTATACCAGACACTCATGCTAGATCTAATTGCATGTAAAAAACATTGTAGTCTTGCATTCTTTCGGTAGCACTTCTACTGGAAACTTAAGGTCAGATTCACGTTCATCGTCGAATCAATAGGTAGAAACTTACGATTGTTCCCTGATACGAGATCAGGGAGCTGGAGATAATAGCAGTAGATGATTTCTTAATAGCGTATGGTCTCATTCCAATGTCTATCAAGGACATAGACATGATTTTAACAATCTTCTGATTCTCTCAGGCCGAACCCAGCCGACTGCCCTCACAGATGGATAATAATTCTGCATGGAATGATCAAACATAGTAATGGCTCCGCTTAAATACCGCTCGGCCATATGCAATTCCCCAGCCAACTGCCCAAATTTGATTGGTGCATCCATTTCGAGCTCAGCTCGTAGTATTAATAGATTCTATTAATAGTAACAGACAAGGTCAATTTAACATATCAAAACCCTTCCTAAAGTCTCTAAACCCTCTACGTTTTATGTACGAATTTACTCACTCCCTTTTCTCACCCCTGTTAAAGTTTATCAAAATCACGGGGTCGAAAACTGCACCGTCACTGCCCCACTTTCTTTCCATCTCTAAGAACAAGCGTTACAAAAACAAACTGTCCACGAGAATAGTTCAAGGACATATGCACTGGCTAAAATCAACGCGACCCTGAAATAAACAAACCGTGACCCAGCACGGCAATTCTAGTCCTAACCCTGACATATCCCCCACCCCAGTGAAAATTTTAAATAAAATTTACACGATAGGATCCAAGAAATCCCAAAGTTATTGTGGTAGGGGCTTAAGTAGTACTGTAGAAAAATGAGCCTTAAGCTTGAGAAGAAAAATCTAACTAAGAACGTGCATATTGAATGGACAAAAAGCATACAATTATTGATGCCACGTTCTATAGAATCTAGTCTATCTAAACATTCTTACTGCACACAATCAAAATTCTCAGGAACATCTATAATAATAATGAGTATATCACTGTATACTGCTGGATTAAAGTATAACTATTATGAAACAATGAAGCCTTACTGAAGGAATAGGCTCATAATTATCTAGTCAACACACACAATTGCTGCTTATATACACATTCACACACAATATATTGTTAATTAAAATACTGTGGTATCCAACGGCAGCAGTAGCTCTGGTAGCTTGGTTTGCCATGTCTCCATCTCATTGACTCGCTGACAAGGGCGTCAGGTTTGCCAGAAGTTCAGGTCACAGTCAGGAATGACGCTGGTGGAAAGAGGATATTCACAAAAAAGGATTGTAAAACTGGTTCATAAAGTAATGAACAAGATAAATGTGAATCCATCCACCGTCTAGAATTGAGGGGGACAAGCACTATCCAACCCCAATACAAGACACAACACTCTTTAATAGGAATTTAAATGAGACGTGACAAAATATCAGCTTGAGAATTGTCACCGCCAGGGATAGCCCGGATAACAAACCGGTATTCCTGGAGTGCAAGACTCCACCTCGTTAATCGAGCATTTTTAGCCCTGTTAGCCTTTAAGAATAACAACGGACGATGGTCCGTTTCAATTATAAACTCGGACATGAGTAGATATCGCGAAAATGCGTTTACAGCAAAAATGATAGCGAGGCACTCTCGCTCGATAATTGCATAGCGGCATTCCCTATCTAGCAACTTGCGGCTGGCGTATAGACATGGCCGCAAGGTATCGTCTCGTTCCTGTAATAACACAGCTCCCAATCCCTTGTCCGACGCATCAGTGCGGACAATAAATATTTGGTTTATATCTGGCAGTATGAGAATGGGGGAAGTGGAAAACAGTTGTTGAACGGTACGAAGTGTATCAGCACATTCGGTTGTCCATTTCAATTTATTAGGAAAATTCTTTCTTGTGAGGTCCGACAACGGAGCTGTAAGCGAAGAAAAATTTGGAATGAATTTCCTATAATAGTTAAGAAAGCCCAATAAACTACGAACTTCTTTCTTAGTTCGAGGGGGTTGGAGCTTTAAGATGGTAGTTATCTTCTTGTCATCCGGAGTCTGAACGCCGTGGGCAATTGTATGGCCCAGAAAATTAATTTTATTATATCCTAAAAACACCTTACTGGGTTTCGCCGTAAGGCCAGCTCGACGAAGAGCAATAAAAACTTGTCGTAGGGCTGCGAGGTGGCCCGACCAATTGGTTTCATAAATACACATGTCGTCAAAATACGACAATACGGAATTCATACCCTGGAGCAATATTGTCATCATACGGGCGAAAGTGGCAGGGGCTGTAACTAACCCGAAAGGCATATAGCGCCACTGCATAAGACCCAACGGAGTCTGAAAAGCGGTATATTGCTTGCTATTCTCATCAAGCGGAATTTGCCAATAGCCTTTGGAAAGGTCAATTTTAGAAAAAATCGTTGCCCTTGCTAACTGAGCAAAAAGATTCTCCTGGTTGGGAATCGGTTCAGCGTCATATATCGTAACCTCATTAAGTTTACGATAGTCAATACAAAAACGCACGGTATCATCTTTTTTTTCACTAAGACGATGGGTGAGTTATATGGGCTCGTCGATCGCTCTATCACTCCTAGGTGAAACATGTTACGTACCTCGGTTATTATAGTCTCCTGTGCGTGCAGCGGACGCGGGTATGGTTTAACAAAGACGGGTATATCCGTCTTTAATCTTATAACATGTTGTACCAAAGAAGTATTACCTGGTAGATCAGTAAAGACTGTAGTAAACTCGTTAAGCAAATCTCTTATATCTTGTCTTTGCGATTCAGATAAATCTGGATTTATATTTACATCCGAAGTGTTTTCAGAAGATCGAAGTGCGGGGATTGAATTCTCAATCTTAATAGGATCATCATCGTCAACTGAAACCAAGGCCGCATTGGCCTGAGCAACCACATTTCGGCGATTATTCTGTCGATTATCATCGTCGGACAGGTACTGCTTTAACATATTTATATGGAAGACTTTGTCCTGTCCCCGAATCTTGATAAGATAATTTACTCGAGAAAGTCTCTTTAGAACTTTAAAAGGTCCCTTCCATGTAAGAAGGAGTTTATTTTTCGTCTCCGGAAGGAGAACAAGAGTTTGGTCTCCGACGGCCAAGGTTCGCAATCGGCTACCTTGATCACGATATAGTTTATAAAGACTAGCATGCGCAGCTGAAGATTTTTGTGCGAGCTGACATGCGTTAAGAATTCGATGGCGCAAGTCTACAACGTATTGATATGCAGACCGCGTATCATTGTCGTCGGTGTCTGATCCGGCGAATAAATCATGGAGTATGGCCATTGGACAACGCGGCTTACGACCATACAATAATTCGAAGGGGGAAAAACCCGTCGATGCGTTCGGTAGTTCTCGGTATGCAAAAAGAATAGCGGGGAGTTGTCGATCCCAATCACTCGGCTTGTCGGCCGAAACTCGTGCAAGCATACTTTTCATGGTAGCATTCCACCGTTCACAGCAGCCATTAGACTGTGGGTGGTATGGGGATGTCAATCTTTGTTTAATCCCGACCAATTCCAAGACCCTCTTAAAAAGCTCAGAGGTAAACTGTGGACCTCTGTCCGATAAAATTTCAACCGGAAACCCAAGACGCGAAAAAATAGTAATAAGGGCCTCAGCGACATGATCAGCTGAAATGTCTTTTAGCGGAATGGCCTCTGGCCAACGGGTTGCGTAGTCAATGACAGAAAGTATAAAACGATGTCCTCTGTCTGATTTGTGTAGGGGTCCAACTATATCTACGGCAACGCGGTCAAATGGTCTGGAGACCATAGGCATCTCCTGCAGAGGAGCCCGGGATGCTCTTCCTTTAGAAGTACGTCTCTGACATACGTCACATGTTGATACGAACCGGTTTACATCTGCGTAAATACTGGGCCAAAAAAATTGCGATCGTATTCGAGACTTAGTTCTGGCCTTTCCTTGGTGACCCGCCAAGGAAGTGTCATGCGCGAGACGAATAATGTCGCGACGAAAAGATCTCGGTACCACAAGCTGCATAATGGTCTCTCGCTTACTCCGAAAATTACGATATAATAAGTCATCTTTAATAAGAAACTTAGAGGTATCCGGTGCGGTAGGATCAACCTTAGCAAACAAATGTTTCAATGTGGGATCTGAATGTTGCTCATCATGAAATGCACTAGACGTTATGTTCACTTCAATAGTAGGATTACTCAATGGACTGTCTGCTCGTCGACTCGATTGTAGGCGTGTTGTCGCACAAGCAACACTCTCCTCCTCAGTCCAAATTTCCAAGTTACCGATAGGAAACTTATTTACTTGAGGTACATTCCCTATGATTATATCAGCCACTGGATTAGGCAGTACACATGCAGTAACAATACCTGTGAGAAAAAGTGTATCAATATAAACTTCTGCAAGACGGAATCGCTCTACAGATCCGCCAAAAGTAATACAAGTTACATCTTTGTCCAAAAATTGTGTTGGACGGACTAGTGACTGTCGAACGCCGATAGTCGTGCATCCGGAGTCACGTAAAACAGAAGCGCGAATGGCGTTCACGCGGCCCTGGTAAAATGTTAATTCACCCAGTTCATGTAGGGCGGACATGACTGGAATAGTCTTTGATTGTCATGAAGATTCAGAATGACCGTCAGTCTCATAAGGTGTAGATTTAATCGAGCAGGCATTTGCTGATTCCAATTTCACGTTACAAAATCTCTCTATGTGGCCTAGCCTATTACACCTAAAACACATAGTACGATTAGGATCGTTTCCACGATAGGGAAGACTCTGCGGCCTATCATAATCATGATTATTATCAAAATGCACTCGTCGCGGCGGTCCCTGAGGCCGGTTATATTGTTGGCCTGGATAGTTGCCACGATAATATGGGCGAGGCTCATAAAAAGAGTAAGTCTGGTATCCTCGACGCGGGGATACATTACCTCGATTCGGGAAATCCCTCTGTCTAAAAAAAGGCGGCTCTGATTGAGAGCGCGGATTTGGGGCCTGACGACGAGTCGGCCTTGAACGATCGTGTCCGGTTGGCGCTCCTTTGCCCACGTTGGCATAACACGGTGCTATAGTTGAAGGCTTTGCCAAAGGACGATTTGGGTGGGCGGATGCATAACGTTCCGCGCACGATGTGATTTCTTCAGAGGATGTCGGTGCCCTCTCTTTAAGGTGGGCAACCAAATCGGAGTGACATGCCGTATAGATTTGGTCTTTTAAGACCAAATCATAAAGTTGAAGATAATTTCCGGTAGTCACGTTCGCGAGCTCGATCCAGCGATCTAAGTAATGTTTCAGCCGATTCACATAAGTTGAGAAATTTTCAGATGGCTCAGGTTTACATGCGCGAAATCTCTGATGAAAGCCATCCTCGGTATGCTGGAATCGCTTAAGCAGTGCTGTTTTAAGCTTGTAATAGTCGTTGGCATCCTCTACTTTGAGGCTATGAAATACTTCTAGAGCCTTACCTGTTAGTAAATTAGACAGGCATGAACTGTACATCGCCTGCTGCCATCCGACGCATTTAGCGTGTAGCTCGAACCGATGTAAATATGCGTCGATCCGGTCGAGTTTTTCATTAAAGGTCGGCAATTTTGGTTTGGTAGCATAAGTATTGGTGGCAGTAGTGGGAGCCACAAGCGATTCTCGCTCCAACTTCTTCATTGCGAGTTCATGCTCTCTTTTTTCTCTCTCTACAGCCTCTTTTTCTCGTTCTCTTTCTCTTTCCTTTTCTCTCTCTCTTTCTTTTTCTCTTTCTCTTTCTTCTTTTTCTCTTTCTCTTTCTCTTTCTTCTTTTTCTCTTTCTTTTTGTCTTGCTGCTACCCGATCCTCACGATCTCGGTCTTGCTGTACTTGTCGTTCGCACCATGAGGCGCGTTCTTCTTCTGGTATACCCAGAGCTTTGGAAGAGTCAATGTATTTGAGAAACTCGGCCATGATATGTTAAAGTCTGTAACTAGTAAGTATTTACCTACTGTTAAGGTATATCGCGGTATCAATATTATTATCTCTAACAGTTATTCTCTGTTAATATTAATTCAGTGTCTTACGTTAGCACTGCTTCGCGAAAAGAACGTTCTATCTCTCTCTGTAAATTACAGGCAGTATCACTTAAACTGCAAAACTTTATCTCTCTCTCTCTCTCTGAATATGAATTCTAGTAAGGCAGTGCCGTCTATCCGTTGCTCCCACTGCAATAAAATATATATATCGCCTTCAATGCGATAAATTAATGTCTTGAGTGATCACTCTCAAAATTTATGTCTCTCTCAACGCGACGAACCAGTGTCCTCTGTTATCACTGTCAACAATGTATCGCTCTCTCAATGCGATGAATCAAAAATATATCTCTCTCTCAACACGACAAATTTGAAATATGTTTCAAGTAAAAGCTAGACGAAATTTGTTAGGGAATTTAAAGTAATAAATTTGTGGCCCTGCAAGGTCCTTGATAAAACTTACTCGAATTGTTATTAGTATATGTGGCATGGTATGGAAGAGTAATTTCTAAAAACCTCTCGATAGATTAAAATGCAGTCGTAACTATAATTCCATAATAACCATCCCCGTAACACTCGAGGGCACACCCGGGTGTCCCCTCCAGTGTTACGGGTGTGCCCTCGAGTGTTACGGGGATGGTTATTATGGAATTATAGTTACGACTGCATTTTAATCTATCGAGAGGTTTTTAGAAATTACTCTTCCATACCATGCCACATATACTAATAACAATTCGAGTAAGTTTTATCAAGGACCTTGCAGGGCCACAAATTTATTACTTTAAATTCCCTAACAAATTTCGTCTAGCTTTTACATTCTAAAAGGACAACATCAGCAGCATCAAATGAAAACACAATAATATATCACTAGAAGTCTCCTCTAGGTTCTTAAAAGATTATATCATTCTGACTCATTCACAATTTAATTATTACTTATCTATCTTGCAGATATAGCCTACCTACTATCTAATAAATAATATCTTAATGTCTCAGACGACAATGTTAACTCAGTTATTTGTGCCTACCGCTTAACAAGAATATAACTCGTCAACACAACTGACGTAGTTACATTAGATCTAGATCTACTCTAGGATGGGCTGGCAATCCCCAGCCTCATCCAGACACATCAATTTCAATTTACAAATGTGTATACCAGACACTCATGCTAGATCTAATTGCATGTAAAAAACATTGTAGTCTTGCATTCTTTCGGTAGCACTTCTACTGGAAACTTAAGGTCAGATTCACGTTCATCGTCGAATCAATAGGTAGAAACTTACGATTGTTCCCTGATACGAGATCAGGGAGCTGGAGATAATAGCAGTAGATGATTTCTTAATAGCGTATGGTCTCATTCCAATGTCTATCAAGGACATAGACATGACTTTAACAATCTTCTGATTCTCTCAGGCCGAACCCAGCCGACTGCCCTCACAGATGGATAATAATTCTGCATGGAGTGATCAAACATAGTAATGGCTCCGCTTAAATACCGCTCGGCCATATGCAATTCCCCAGCCAACTGCCCAAATTTGATTGGTGCATCCATTTCGAGCTCATCTCGTAGTATTAATAGATTCTATTAATAGTAACAGACAAGGTCAATTTAACATATCAAAACCCTTCCTAAAGTCTCTAAACCCTCTACGTTTTATGTACGAATTTACTCACTCCCTTTTCTCACCCCTGTTAAAGTTTATCAAAATCACGGGGTCGAAAACTGCACCGTCACTGCCCCACTTTCTTTCCATCTCTAAGAACAAGCGTTACAAAAACAAACTGTCCACGAGAATAGTTCAAGGACATATGCACTGGCTAAAATCAACGCGACCCTGAAATAAACAAACCGTGACCCAGCACGGCAATTCTAGTCCTAACCCTGACACCCAGGCTTGCAACAGCAAGATCTCACTAATATTGACTCCATCAGGAAATCCCAAATTATTGATCGAGAACTTCAGCTACTAAACATCGACATCGCTGCCCTTCAAGAAACTCGACTTCCCGACTCCGGGTCAGTCAAAGAAGAAAACTACACCTTCTTCTGGCAGGGCCTTAGCAGCGAACAGCCGAGAATCCACGGCGTGGGCTTCGCCGTAAAAAACTCCCTTATCAATTCGATCGCAACTCCAATTGGAGTGTCAGAACGCATCATGACACTCAGACTGAACACCCGGTCTGGTTTTACCAACATTATCTGTGTCTATGCCCCAACACTTACCTCCTCTGACGAAACCAAAGACATTTTCTACGAGGCATTGCAGAGGACTCTCCACAACATCCCTCTCACCGAAGGCCTGCTAATTCTGAGTGACTTTAACGCTCGAGTGGGAGCAGATCACTCCGCATGGCCAAAGTGCATTGGGCACTTCGGCATTGGCAACATCAACGAAAACGGGCAGCGCCTTCTGGAGCTATGCTCCGTAAACTCATTATGTGTTACAAACACGTACTTTGACCTTAAGAGATGCCAAAGAACATCATGGCGCCATCCCAGGTCTGGCCATTGGCATCAATTAGATCTTATTCTCTCAAGGAGGAAGAGTTTGGGCTGTATAAAAATAACTCGTTCCCTCCACAGTGCTGACTGTGACACCGACCATGCACTGGTAGTCAGCAAAATCAAAATTTCGGCCAAGAAAATATACAGATCAAAAGCCCCTTCAATCCCTAAGATCAATGTAACAGCAATCAGAGATGAATCAAATAGAAAGTCATTTGAAAAGTTATTTGCTGAAAGCATGGATAATGTCAGCCAATGTGACTCGGTAGATGAAACATGGAACACTCTCAGTTCAAAAATTCATGACTGTGCCATCAAGTCTTTTGGACAGCATAAAGTTTCAAACAACGACTGGGTAGCCCAGAACAGCGAAATTCTCCTACCTCTCATTGAGCAAAAGAAATCTGCTTTCAATGAGTATAACAAAAATTGCAATCAGAGTACAAAAACTTGTTTGAAAAATGCAAAAGCTAAACTTCAGCTGGAGGTAAGACGTTGCGCCAACAAATACTGGACAGACTTGTGTAACAGCATACAAGAGGCAAATGAAAAGGGAGATATGAAAACCGCCTTTAGTCAGATGAAAGTAGCTCTTGGGCCAATCATCACCAAAAGCGCCCCACTTAAGTCTGTAAATGGTGAACCCATCACAGATAAAAATGAACAACTGAATAGGTGGGTAGAGCATTACTCTCTGTTGTATTCAACTGAGAAAAATATTCCACCAGATTTTGAGGAACACCTCCAAAAACTGCCAATAATGGCCGAACTTGACGCTGAACCTTCCTTAGTCGAGCTTTCCAATGCAATCGACCACCTGTCTGCTGGAAAAGCCACAGGAAGTGACAACATTCCTGCAGAGGTATTAAAAGACCTAAAAGGCCCACTATTACCACACCTGTATAATCTGTTACTGCAGTGTTGGAAAGAAGGCGTGATACCACATGATATGAGAGACGCCAAAATTGTCACACTTAATAATAATAATAATAATGTATAGCATTTATATAGCGCATATCCATTTAAAATGCTCTATGCGCTTTACAGAAACAACACTTTACAAGAACAAAGGAGACAAAGGCGACTGCAACAACTATCGAGGCATATCCCTCCTCAGCATTACTGGAAAGGCTTTTGCTCGCGTCATCCTCTGCCGCCTTCAACAACTGGCGGAAAAAGTCTTACCAGAAACACAATGTGGCTTTCGAAGCAAACGATCAACTATTGACATGATATTTGCACTTCGGCAAATCCAAGAAAAATGTAAAGAACAAAACAGGCCGCTTATAACATGCTTTGTGGACCTAACAAAGGCTTTCGACACCGTAAGCCGATCTGGCCTGTATGCAGTCCTTAAATCCATAGGCTGTCCACCAACATTGCTAAAACTTATTGCATCCTTCCACACTGACATGAGGGCATGTGTCAACTTTGAGGGCTGCACATCCAATTCATTTGCTGTAAACAGCGGTGTGAAGCAGGGATGTGTTCTTGCTCCTACCTTATTTGGTATATATTTTGCAGCCCTACTCAAGAATGCCTTTGGTCAATGTTCAGGTGGAGTACTTATTAACACCAGAGTGGACGGCTCCATTTTTAATGTTGCCAGACTAAAAGCAAAATCTCGTACAGAGCATATTATGTTACAAGAGCTCCTCTTCGCAGATGATGCTGCAATCGTGGCCCACGATGAAACCACGCTCCAGGCTCTCATCAATAGCCTTGCCAAAGCCTGTGACAAATTCATGCTAAAGATCAGTGTCTCAAAAACTGTAGTTTTGACACAAGGCTTGAGAAACCCCAACCCAATCATGCTGAATGGCTCTCCTCTGGAGCAAGTGGGAAAATTCTGCTACCTAGGCTCAACCATCAGTGGTAGCACAGACATAACAACTGAAATAAATGCCAGAATAGGAAAGGCGGCCACAGCTTTTGGCAAACTCTCAAAAAGGGTGTGGAACAATAGCAAGCTGACCATCAAAACAAAGGTACTCGTGTACCAAACTTGCGTCCTAAGCACCCTGCTGTATGGCTCAGAGACATGGACCACCTACTCCAAACATGAAAGATCCCTCAACTCCTTCCACCTGCGCTGCCTACGCAAAATTCTCAAGATCAAGTGGCAAGACAGGATCTCAAATATCGAAGTTCTGAGCCGAGCCAACATTCCATCAACTCAGGCTCTCCTAGGCAAAAAAAGACTGCGGTGGCTTGGACATCTCCACCGTATGGAAAATGATCGCATCCCCAGACAAATTCTCTACGGGGAACTTGCTACTGGCAACCGACCCAGAGGTAGGCCACATCTGCGATTCAAAGACACTTGCAAGGTCACGATGAAAGCATTCAACATCGACCCCAATGAATGGGAGAACCTTGCAAATGATCGAAGCAGATGGAGACAAAAATTGCGCAGTGGCACGCTCGCAATAGACTTCAAGGCAAAAGAAACATACCTGATAAAACGACAGAGGCGGAATGAAAACACTCGCCAAAGTGAACCCAAAAGACTGACCTGCAATCACTGCCATCGCACTCTCGGGTCAAACATTGGTAGAATAAGCCACGAGAGAAGCTGTCAGTCAAAGTGAAAGTGAATATTCTAGCTGTAAAGACGCTAAAGGCCATATATATATACATATATATAGTAATACATGCATCAATACATATTCATAAATATACATAAATTATACCATCATGAAATTTCCATTCATTCCACGAACAAGGACAACAGCATGAATTCCTAGCACAACAGAAAAACAACTAGATATGACGAATACACAATGTCAAAATGACCACAGGTAACTAAACGGACGAGTGTCACAACGGACGAGCCCCCACTGTCACAAATCCCAGACTGTGAGATGCGATGTAATACATGCATCAATACATCAACAAGACAACAATCACGAACGAACAAGTATAACACTTAACAGAACAACCCATCAGACTCACAGATTTATTAAACATAAATATAAAGATAAGGATAACAGTGCAATTACATACATACATTATATTCTCCAAGTTAACTGCCGTCCACGGCCTTCTTCCGTAAACACACTTCCTCGGGTCCACAACCCGGTAATTACTCTAAAGACACCTCGGCCTCAGCCTCTCCACTCAGGGTCTTAATGACACACTAATATTCTTTCACACCACAGTCTCTCAATAGCGCCTCCCTATGGCAATACACCTTAGCCTCCTATACACTTCACGTGGCCATAGCACGTTAATACTTCAATTCACATGAATATCTCATTCGCACAGTACTACATCCATGTCACAGTAATACATCTTAATAGCACATTACAAGCATATATACATCCCTGTCTGTGGCCAGACTGCCACGACTCATGTGCCTCTACTGTCCTGCACCGACAGCTTCACTTCTGGCCGATGTGTGGCCTTCGGCCCTATGCTGGCCTATCCCCTGTGCTCACCGTAGGCGGCTCTTCGGCCCGACCCCGGCACCTACAAAAATAACATTACATTGGTATAATACCATACCATTTCTAATCACTTCACCCCTCATTACAACTCATGAAGCGTACACACAATAGTTCACATTTCACTCACCAAACATCTTACGGTAACACCTCCACCGTATTACACCCTAATCACTCTCGCTACGAATCCATGAAGCTAACTTCCATCTATCGCTCATGGCGCACATTGCTATATACAGTATCAAGGACTTCCACATTCCTCACATATACTTATTGACATCATGGTAATAGACGACTATAATACATCAATCATAATTATCAATCATCGTTCCACCTACCAGTCATCACTGGAAAACACTGTCACAATCTCCCGACTGTTCTCACTCACGTCCGTCCCCTAGGACTTTCTAACTTGCAGTGATAGTAGTACAGCGCTCTCGCCTCATGCAGACCCCCCCACTCACAACATGCATGCTTTTCATTACCCGTGGGCCGTGGGTTAACTTTACTCTACCCCCTTCCCCCGTAACTACTGATCCCAGCTCACCTGCTCGTGACCACCTTAACAACACCAGAGGAATAAAGAACAGAAATTGTTGAGAATTTCAACACATGGACAAAGAGAGAACTAAAGGACACAGAGGACAGAATGGAAAGACTGTTCTTTCATGACTTATGGCTTCTCATGTGACTGATAAGTCCTATTTTTGCCCTGCAGACCCTTCCGCATAAATGACAAGAGTGCTCCGTTGGTTCAGTACCACTGGGCCTTTTCTTGCGCCGTTCTCTTTTTTTGATAGCCTGCTGGACTCTGTCAGCTTCCCATGCTTTGCTGCCTCTGGTAAGGGCCGCCCTCCAATTTGCACGATCAAGCGAGAGCTTTTCCCACTCACTCACATCAATGGCAAAGGCCTTCAGTGATTGCTTGAGAGTGTCTTTGTAACGTCTCTTTGGGGCCCCAACATTCCTCGTTCCCTTGGAGAGCTCAGAGAAGAAGATTTGCTTAGGGAGTCTGGAGACGGGCATTCTGACAACATGTCCTGCCCAACGTAGCTGAAACAACAGTATGCAAAGTGAAACACCCTAAACAGTACATGTATGTAGGCTACAGTGAGGAAGGAAGTTGACAGACAGCTTACTAGCCCAGACATTATTATAAATAACAGCAAAAATTACATGTCCATCTACAAAAAGCCATGATCTAAACTGCATTATTGAGGAGACACATAATGTTGTTGATCATTGTCATGATTCAGATGTTGTTAAAACTCACGCAGAGAGTGAGTTGTTGTATTTTTACCAGGGCCATGAGAAATTGGCTGGTGGCCTTGAACGGTCCTCGCCAAATTATAGTTGGTGAGTAAATAAATGTAAAGTTAAACTGTTAGATTCACGCTTGTGGGTTTTAATGTTCGTGATTAATAAGTAATGGAGTAGGGGTGAAACAAGGTGGGGCTAGTTGACATTGTTAAGTATGACTAGACAAGTTTTTGCACGTTAACTGGCTGGTAGAATAGTGCAGACGTATTACTACAATTAAAATGGTGGGAGGTTTCGACCTATGAGATAGCTGAACTAATTGGGCCAGCGGACTAGCACGCTGGGTAGTTAGATAGTATAAGACATCGTGTAACGTTCAGATTTAGTGAATACAGACGAGCAGAAGCATCGTGTCGTGAAGTATCTCCGGTTGACCAGTACCTGAACTGTGTGCTTTGAAGACAAGAAGTCCTTGCTAACGGACTGACTGAGCTCTAGAAAGAAAGGTCTGAGTGGGCTGACCTTTGAAAGCCCACGCTGCGCTATATTGATGTTCGCGCCTACCAGTAGGCGTGACCAATGGTACTATATCTTATTTATTCAAGCATAATAGAGATCGGAGATAGAGAGAGAACTACAGCCTCATAGGAAGACTAAGGAAACCCCAGCTGGCACTCGACCACGAGTGTCCTGTATCATAGATCTATTGCCATAGTATGATTGGAATAATATAGCACATTGTTGATGAATTGAATAGTGATTGTGCATAAAATATAGTCTTTTGGCAACTGCTTAAATTACCTACAAGCCGAAGAGTGCTTCTGTAGGCTTTGAACATACTGGGCTCTCCTAACACTCAAGCCCATATGATTTATGGAGAGTTTGCCTGGCGACTGGCCAGTGGCGACTCAACTGTCACTTTAAATTGATATCTAGTTTCGTATAATATACCTATTAGCTATTGATTGCAGTACCTCCATAGTTACATGAATATCATTGGTTAAGTTATTAATTAGAGTTTTTTTGGTTTGAATATATACCCCTATTGTCTTTTGTTTTGTTATTAATATTTATGTAAACTATGGCCTGACCGGCCTGACATATATACGCTCTAGTTATTTAATACTTTTCTTGTGTGGTTGTGTCCGAGTGTGAGTTAGCTGCCTCTCGTGCAGTCGTAACATCCCCAAGACCCTAACTCTGCTCGTGACAATCATGGCTTTTTTCTGGCACGCGCTGTAACAAATGGTCACCATAGAATAGGTCAGGGCATGTTAATGTAAGGTGCTTTGTCATGATGGTACGGAGTTTATTTTTTGTGTGTACCATACCTAATGTCTGATGTTCTATTGCATGTATAGTTTGATCTTCTCCACCTTGTTCACTATGGAAACCCAAACCCATGCCATGAAATCTTATCCAAGGGAAACAGTGCTCTTCTAAAAAATAAAACTTTGGGTAAACCTTGGACCTGTAATTGGACAGACAGACAGACAGCAGACAGACAGAGACTGAGACAGACAGAGACAGACAGAAACCTGGTGGGAACAGTTTGCAGATATTTTTGGATTTCAATGTAAATCTTTGTACATGTA
Source organism: Onchidella celtica (assembly GCA_963931925.1). NCBI lineage: Eukaryota > Metazoa > Mollusca > Gastropoda > Systellommatophora > Onchidiidae > Onchidella > Onchidella celtica. The sequence goes on along the minus strand of OZ007579.1, from coordinate 39,273,079 downwards.
GCTATCATAAAATGAAACTAATGCTATTGCGGAAATATGTGCCAAATTTAGGCTACAGATATCTCATTCAGCATGCACTACACTCTTAGTAACTCTAAACCCATTGTGTTGACTTGATCTTAGTGGAACGGAACCAACCCTGGACTTACATGCAGTCAAATAAAAGCAAAAGAAAACAGTAGAAGAAAATTCTGTTTGCACCTGTACGAAGGGCACAGGTTCATCTACAATTGGGTGGTAGGCAGATTGCTGACAAAACTTGCGTTTTGTAAATAATTAAGATTAAATGGCGTGTACCTATAAATTTTCATGCTTTTTTAAATGTGATTCACAAGACAAAATGATTTATTAAAACACTTATCCTAAAGTCCTCTATGCAAAATTTATATCAGCGTGAAGAAGAATTATTCCTCTGTCTCTTTAACAATTTTTCTGCTTCACATCTTGTCAAACAAAAACACAGCAATGGATTAAAGTCACAGGAGGGAATATGACAATTTTTTAATCCAAATCGGGCAGCTAGCAAGTGCGCTCAGGTAGAACGGATCAAATTACGGGCTTGCCTGGACCCTGGCTACCGTTAAACTGCAATAAATCTGTCAGCCAGCCACGCCCACGCCCAATTTGTAGAGCAGTGGAGACCATGTGAGCATAAAATCCAAAGGAAATGAATTCTCTTTCACTTAATATCAATAACTCAGTTTACCTAAAATGTACCGTGGACCGAACCGTCATGATGCATCACATAATGTAGACATGATCTATCTCAAGGTTTTCTGTCAGAACGGAGAACTGTGTCCATGCCAAATTAGAGTCGATGTTGAAACGTTTTAGGGCCGTTGTTAGGGGCCCTTGGTAATTTACATTATAAGCTATTGCTGAACAGTGAACGTAACTCACATTTTCTCTATCTGGCTTCGTAATAGGCGTCACTAACAACATTCTTTAGGGCAATCCCTGCTCAGGTTCTGTCACGGTCAAGGAGATTGTTCTGTTTGTCCTGGAACAAGTGAACTGAAGAGTTGCCACCTGACAAATACAAGACAGCTTTGGCATACATGGTAACAAAACCATGAACACTGTGGAATCCTACGTGTGCGAATGCTGTCAAGTTCGCTCACAGGGATTATATCAGACCCAACTAGGCAGATCCGCTGGTTGCGACAACTTCGGTTTGATGTAGGGAATTCCTCTCCCCCCCCCCCCCCGCCCCCTACGATAATCCTACCATCCCCACTGAAATGTATGTCGGCTTGAGGTTAAGATGCTGGCTGGGGACGTGTCCGTGCGGGTTGATGACGCGAGAGATAATTCTACACTAATAGAGCAAGTGCGCACGAAGTATAGCAAACTCCATTGGGTTCGGCGGTTGAATTCATTCCATCGTTTATACGACCAGTATGTGCGATAGCTCTGAAGTTTGCGATGTTGTAGACTGATTTAGCACTATCCCATCATCGAGCTGGAATTCAAGGACGTCATTAGCCATCTGAGCGACACTGCACTATTTCGTGTTACACCCGAGACAATACAGATGACTGAGACGAATCAATTCATCAAATTCACGTCCGTCGCGGAAAGCACAAGAATGTCCTGCTCAGCCCTTTAAAATAGAATGCACTACGAGGCGACCTTAGTTCTTATTTGTTCCAGGTCAACTTTTTGCACAACTGAGAAATTCGACGGTAAACTTTTGCTTCTTTAGTATTACGGTAAGAAGTTAAAATAAATTGGAACTATGAAACAGCTTGATAAGTGCCACAATGTATTTTAAACAAGTGCCAAACACCTCTGATACAGACTAAAAGGTCTCCAGATTTTCAGAAAACCGAGATAGAACAAAGAAGAACTATGGCAGGTTCTCCCTCCCTTCAACTCTTGAGAAATTGGCGATTGAAGTCTCATGTGCTCAAAGCTTTTTTGGGATACGACTCGTTTGTTCTTAGTATTACTTAAAAATTACACATCGAATTGGCTTGATACTTGGACAGAAATGGAGAAGGCCTGTAGAAGTGGCGTGCAGTGTGAACTCAGTTCAGCCTAACATTCGAGATAGAACCTTGTCATTTTAAGGGGACGAGATCTCAGCAACGAGTGAAGCTGAAAAATAATATTTTCATATTCCCTCGTACAAGTTATTGTGATATGACAGTCAGCGAAGAAATGCTACTTTGAAATAATATTATGACCACTTGCCAGTCAGAATACTAATAACATTGAAGCTGCAATGATATGAACATCCGAAAAACTATTGGAGAAACTAATAGTGACCTTTGACAGCTGTTGACGTAAAGAAAAATGTTCACTCAATGACGTCGCACATACGCTTTAGCGAGAACGATAGGGAACAATCTTGTGATGCGTATGAAGCATGACAAATGTCTGGCTGACCTTCCTCTACCTCCTGAGTTTAACTATCTGTCAACGGAGATTTTACATGTTACTGTTGCAACAAAGGCAGTTTCTACAGCAATGGATCATCATATAAATAAATAATGAGCAAACTGTTTACCATAAACGTAAAACTACGATCGAATGAGGAAAAAGGGCCATCCGGGGAGGTATTACTCTACTTTACGGCCTAGATAACATGGCCAGAGAAAGGATAGAACCAACCATAAATTCCAATGAATTAGAACGTACATCCGAGTTGAGCAGTAATCAATCTATAAACTCATTATTCCTCATTAGATTATCGATTTGGAACACCTGACTCCCATTTGCTTGGCGAGGGTCTCAGTAAGATGCGGGCAGCCCGCTGGCTATCACAAAGGCAGCTCTTCTCATTTTGTTTTACATTTCCTTTTGGTATTTAGCGACCTTAGTTCTCGTTTATTCTATCTCCATTTTCTGAACAACTGGAGATCTTTTAGTATGTCGAAACGACATGGCAAGTACACGCTTTGGCACGCTACGGCACTTATCCAGCTGTTTCATAGTTGCGATTTATTCCAACTCGTTAATTTTGTTCACTGCTCATTGAAGCTTACTGTCTAGGATACTACTGGCTGTCACGAGTGGAGTGAGTGCAATTAAGGGGATTGCTACAGAGCGGGTGTAGAGTAAGAAGGGCTCACAGTAGACAGCAAGTTAAGCGTGCTGTTGTGAGTAGTGGGGGAGGTCTGAATGAGGCGAAAGCGCGGTATTACTATCACTGCAAGTTAGAAGGTCCGACGGAGCGGACCTGTGAATAAGAGCCCATCGGGCGGACATAAAGGGAGCAGTCGAGAAGACTAGTGAGAAAGTCTTTCCAGTAATGACTGGTATGTAGAACGTTGATTGATTATTATGATTGATGTATTATATTATATTCGTCTATTACCATGATGTGAATAAGTATATGTGAGGAATGTGGAAGTCCTTGATATTGGATATAGCAATGTGCGCCACGAGCGATAGATGAAAGTGAGTCATGGATTTGTAGCGCGAGTGAGTAGTGTGTACTCCGATGGAGGTGTGTTACCGTAAGAGGTGTGGTGAGTGAAAGGTGAACTAGTGTGTGTACGCTTCATGGATTGTAAGGAGAGGTGGAGCGAATAGAAATGGTAGGGTATTATACCAATGTAATGTTATTCTTGTAGGTGTCGAGGACGGGCCGCAGAGCCACCTCGATGAGCACAGGGGATAGGCCAGCATAGGGCCGGAGGCCACACATAGGCCAGAAGTGAGGCTGTCAGTGCAGGACAGTAGAGGCACATAAAGTCGTGGCAGTCAGGCCACGGACAGGGACGTAGATATGAGAGTGAATGAGATACTATATTATTGCCATGATGATGGGCAAGTGAACTGATAAGTTGTATGACAATAGGAAGGTGATATTGAGAGACTGCGGTGCCAGTAAATTATTAATGTGCTATTAAGACCCTGAGGGGAGAGGCTGAGGCCGAAGTGCCTTTAGGAGTAACTACCGGATTGTGGATCCGAGGGAGAGTGTGTGTGAGAATAAGGCCGTTGTACGGCAAGTTGATTTCGATAATATAATGTATGTAATTGCGCTATTATCTGTATAATTATGTTTAATAAATGTGTGAGTCTGACGGATTGTTTTGTTAAGTGTTAAACTTGTTTGTTCGTGATTGTCGTCCTGTCATAAACTATTACATCTCCCAGTCTGGGATTTGTGACACTGGCCGCTAAACAAGACAAATAATACTAAAGCCCCAAACGTAATTTCTCAGTGGAGCCAAAAAGTGGAGCTGGAATTAACAAGAACTAAGGTCGTATTTGTGGTCTTGTCAACAGCATCCGCTCCGCGATTTTTGCGGGAAATGACGTATGAAATTGAAAAACTCTCTTTGCCCATATGGCGGTTAGAGGCGGAGCCGAACGGATGCCGTGGACAAGTATACAGATTTTTCGTAAAAATATCGAAGCGGGGTGGATTCTGTGGACAAGACCACCGATATCAACGATATGGAAAATCTTCTGTAAATATGTCATGGATGATAATTAATCAAAAGTTGTCTCTTAAGGCTAGGCGCACACGAGACCAACTGTTGCAGCTGTGTCTTAGTTTCATGGTCCCGTTGAGTCGGTGATGAGCCCGAGTGTCGCAAGTGTACGGTTCGTCATTCATTAGCCTAGATTTAAAAAGATGCGATACGATAGCAACACAACAAAGTCGCATATGTGTGCTTAGACTAACTGTAGTGGCTGTCTAAAGCACGTCTTGTTTGATAGGATTCCTGTTTCTCTGATCTTTGAATTATCGCTCTCTCAAGACTTTCAAATGTTTATTCTTAACCCTCTGGAGACGTGGGTATTTTGGATGTTACTCATCTAGAAAGACATGGGTTCACATGACAAAAAATAATCATGTGTTTACTGCAGCAGGAAGATCAGCCATTGATATGTACAGATCCGTAGTTTTATGTAACAAGCATTCTGACTGGCTTTTAGACCATGGCACGACAAATCAGGACTGCTTTCTAAATGTGCCGATGGAATATAATCGGACCGTTCGTCTTTTTCACTATAGCTCAGACGGGACTATGATCGATCCCAAGGTCTTTTTTTTTTCACTGTAAAGTAATTAGTGACTCAGTGACTTACAAAACTGGTAAATACCCTGCCATGGGATCCCCATACCTCTCGTCCACAGTCTTCCTCCGCAAACCTTCTCCTGTACCGGAGGCCATTTGATGTGCCGTTTTTCCCCACTGACAACATTAAGAAAAGCAGTGAGAACCCAGGACAATATCATGACCGCACCGGCTGCCCCGATGCAGGTGAATGGCTTCATGTCCAACATGAAACCTTCGTGATATTCTTCAGCAACGAGAGGTACCTTAGGCTACGAGGAGGGCAAGTCATGTTATCCATATAGGAGCAAGTGATGTGGCTGAAAATGTATCCCCCTGCCAGAGTAGTTTCAGGGAGGTATCATACTAAACCCGGTCAGACACAGTCAGATGCTGCCAGCAAAATGTGCACCCAGGAAATAATCGTGGGAGCTGACTGTGTCTGATCGGGTTTTGCATGCTAGGGATTTACTACGAAAATATTGGAAATTATGTTGTGCACTTCTTGTCTGCCGGCAGCTGACTGTGTTTGACCTGGTTTAGTATGACACCTCCCTTAGCCTGCTCAGAAACTTTAGCAGTCCGTAGTCAGTTCTTTTCATTCACACAAGTTGTTTTGAAACCGCTTTACTTTCCCAGAAAGTTAGGATTTTAACTATAACTACTGCAAAACTAAGCGTATGCAAGAAATGCTGCGCCCACCTGCCCGCGAATACAGGAAATAGACTGCTTCAGTGTGGTGCGGCCATTAATGATGTACATGCACCCGACTTCTATATTCAGCCCTCCATCAATAGCATGAAGGGACGAATGAAACAAGAATGTACCTTAACATAGGCTGGGGGGGGGGGGGGGGGGGAGGGGGGAGAAACAACATCCCATACTAATTAGAATCATGCAACCTAAAGGGACATAACCAAATGAATGTTCATGCTGATATAATTTCTGCATTGTCTCCCATTATTAATATCATTTTGCCAGTGGCCAAGCCGACGGTTTTCAGTCTCAGCACCTCCATTAGACGTGAATAAAGCAAGTGATTAAGACGGGTATCAGGTTTTTACCTGCCCACACTGTTTACAGCGCCAAACAGAACCTAAGCGCCATTAGTCAAGTCTGTCTTTCGTCGGTTTAGTCTTTAACGTTCTTAAATCAAAGATACAGAAACGATAAGATGAGACACCCCCTTCTTTGCACCTCTAAAAAATGGTGCACACAATTTGCCTTCTGATAGGTGATGGGGTCCATGGCACACAACATGAAAAAAAAATGCTTGACATGATAACAAATTTATGATGCGAATTTGTGAATATGCAACTGCGACTAAAAAAGGAGAAAAAATAACCAGAGTTTTCCTACAGCGGTTGACGTTATAATTACAAAGTAACTGACGTCAAATCAAGGCCTTCAACGATAGCTGAACAGTAAACAAAATTCAGTATTTTCCCTATTTGACTGTAAAAATACGTCACTATTCATGACTTTCGCGCACTTGCCGCTAGGTGGCGGTGCGAAATCTATGCACGCTAAACGCCCTAGATGTCTCATCTTATTCTGTCTAGTATCTTTACTTGAACAATATTAGCGCAGAGAGTAATATTATGCTTAAAAATACCAATAAGGCACGACAATTCTTCATGCATCCAATTCCTTTGTAAGATCGTAAGGGTTTTCAGAAATACAATAATTATGGTCCCTACAACGAAAAATCGAAGGAAACCACACACACACCACAAACTGAAAAGTACACACGCATACACAGATTTTAATGGGGGTGCACAGGTTTGTCCTGGATATTGCATGCTGGGTACCTTATCTAGTTTTGTCACAATTAATGATTAATCAGCAGTCGAGCCCCCCCCCCCCTTTTTCTGATTTTTTTTTCGGGGGGGGGGGGGTCCCAAATGACGGACAAATTGAAATTGAAGACAACTGTTAATAGATTTTCTATGTCTATGCCTTTACTATTATCACTCACTTGTTTTGATTTGCCTTGAGTCGGGGAAAAACTGACGTACACGTTTAACATCCAGCTGTGAAACTACACACCGTGCGCACCATGGCAGACAAGCGGAAAAGAATTCATTCGACAATTTCCACATATTAATTCGAGCTCTCTCTCTTTCTCTTTCTCTCAAGATCACTTTCTCTCTCTCTCTCAAGATCGAGCTCTCTCTCTCTCTCTCTTTTGTTTGCTAACCAGTCGCTGGTGACCAACGTTCTCCACTTGTACCTCAAAGGTTAAAGAGATATAATTTCTACCCTCAAAAGCAACTTTCTCTACGTGTTCCGTCCCGTCTAGTCAAGACTGTCGAGTCCTCCTTGTCCTGCCCTGTCCGGTCCTGTCCCCATTGTCCTGTCCGGCCACGTTCGGTCAAGTCCCCCTTGTCCTGTCCTGTCCGGTCCGGTACCATTCCGTCAAGTCCTTCTTCTCCAGTCCTATCCCGTCAAGTCAGCCTAGTCCTGGCCAAGTCATGCCCGGTCACGACCATCATGTTCCGATTGTCCTGTCCAAGTCATGTCCGGTAACGACCATCAGCTCCCGATTGTCCTCTCCAAGTCATGTCCGGTCACGACCATCAGGTCCCCCTTGTCCTGGCCAAGTCATGTCCGGTCACGACCATCATGTTCCGATTGTCCTGCCCAAGTCATGTCCGGTCACGACCATCATGTTCCGATTGTCCTGCCCAAGTCATGCCCGGTCACGACCATCATGTTCCGATTGTCCTGTCCAAGTCATGTCCGGTAACGACCATCAGCTCCCGATTGTCCTCTCCAAGTCATGTCCGGTCACGACCATCAGGTCCCCCTTGTCCTGCCCAAGTCTGGTCCGATCCCGTCCCGTCAAGTCCCATCGCCCTGTCCTGTCCGGTCCTGTCCCGTTCAGTCAAGTCCCCCTTGTCGGGTCTAAAGCGGGCCATACACTACACAGTTAAAGAACTGTACGCGGCCGGCGAATGGCCTCTCGACGGCCGGCGGGCTATCCGCCGATGACCTCCCGGCGACCTTGTACTTTCACGGGAGGTGTTCAGTTCAAAATCAGAACAAAAAGCGTGGCCAGTCCACAGCCTCCTGAATTCAAGCCACGCCAGAAATTTAACAGTCGGCCTCCGGGACTAGATACTAGTTGCTCAAAATAAATGCATAACAAAGTCAAAATTAAGTAAATATGACATTAATATAATAATAATAATAATAATAATAATATAATAATAATAATGATATTACTTCTACTACTACTACTACTACTACCATTACTACTACTTTATTATCCGACGACAAAAAAAGGGGTAAAAGGAGGCGGGGGGGGGGGTGCGTGTAGTATGTGTTCGCATAGTAGGCCTACAGTGGAAAAATGTCCACCCAAAACTAGGCCTACTCAGACTCAGCCGGCCAGCAAGGGAAAGAGGGGGGGGGTGAATGTCAATGAGACGATGGAAGGTGATTGCATCGTATCTATTTATAGACTGACACGGGTGAATCAACAATCGTATTGGAAGTTCATGCGTTGAAACAAAAGAATAATCTATTCTGTGCAATTATCATTCAGTCCGTAGATAAACAAAACAACAGGATTGTGGCTTCTTGGACAAGAGAGCAGACATTAGAATTCATCCAAAAATATAGGAGCAATGAATGTCTTTGGAAGATAAAGTCTAAAGAATCCAGCACCAAACAGATGAAAGACCAAGCCTATGCCACTCTTGGCACTATAATGTTCTTGTTCTCTTCTTTTTCCTCAACAAAAAAACACGCTGCTAAGCAAACTAATGCAACTTCATTTTGAGAAGAAGCCATTTTGATTATGTGCATAGGGCTGAGGCCTGTGAACTGTGTAGTGTGTGGGTTCAAAGAAGCCAAGCGTGAGGCTGCCTCTCGTCCATCCGCAGGTCATCGGGAGGCCGCCCGGAGGCCGCCTCTCGTCCATCGAAAGGCCGCCGGGAGGACGCCTGCAGTTCCGGCCTCTGGCCTCCAAACTGTGTGGTGTATGGCCCGCTGAAGTCATGTCCGGTCCCATCAAGTCCCCCCTTGTCAAGTCCAAGTCATGTCCGGGCCCATCAATTTCCCTTGTCCCGTCCAGGACGCCCAGACCCGTCAATTTCCTTTGTCGAGTCCAGGACATGTCCGATTCCGTTCTGTTCCGTCAAGTCCCTCCCGTCCTGTCCAGTCCCGTCACGTCAAGTCCCACCTGCCCAGTCCGGTCCCGTCCTGTAACATCAATTCCCCCCTCCCCCCCCCCCCCCAATTGTCCTGTTAAGTCCCGTTAATACCCCCTTGTCTCATCGGGGTTGTGTCCGTGTAACAGTAGATATAAATTTCAGCACGTTATGATAGAGAGAGTCAGGTGATCTGAGCTGCTACCCTTTAGAAAACGAAACTGTCTCGAACTGTCGTAGAAATAAATGAAAACAGGATTCGATGAACGATTAACATTAACGTTTAATAACTAGATGAACCTTGGATATCTCACAGCATACTTACGAGGAAGGCACGCAGTTACAAAAACCTAGCTCGGGTTTTGCACACACAAAATGACGGGATCTTGCCCACATGCGGAATAACTGACCCTTGCGCACGCACTCACTCGCTTGCCATCTTTTATATACCCATCTAGATAGAACGTTCACGAACGGGAAATCCAGACACTACGGGATGCATAAAGGATACCCAATCGCAATTAGACACGTCACAGAATTGCGTCACCCCCAGGCCAACCTAGCTTAATTACTCCGACGTGATTTGGTACATTCTCGACTGAACTACAATAAACAATTACGTCACACAGCGTAACATCAAAGAAAAGTAAAACTAGCACACGAGGGGTCGCCGAGAGCTGCGAACAAAATTGTTAGCAAGTAGGACGCTACAGTCCGCCCTGTGCTGTCCCGTCAGGTGTGCCTTTTCCTGTCCATGTCATGTTCGGATCCGGTCCTGTCCTGTCCTCCTCGTCCCGTCCTAGCCAGGTCCGATCCGGTCCGGTCCGGTCCGGTCCCGTCCTGTTCTGTCCTGTCCTGTCACGTCCTAGGCAGGTCCGGTCCGGTCCTGTTCTGTCCTGTCCTAGCCAGGTCCGGTCCGGTCCGGTCCGGTCCTGTTCTGTCCTGTCCTGTCCTGTCCTGTCCTAGCCAGGTCCGGTCCGGTCCGGGCGGGTCCTGTCCTGTCCTGTCCCGTCCTAGCCACGTCCGGTCCGGTCCGGTCCGGTCCGGTCCTGTTCTGTCCTCGTCCCGTCCTAGCCCGGTCCGGTCCTGTCCGGTCCGGTCCTGTCCTATCCTCGTCCCGTCCTAGTCCGGTCCGGTCCTCGTCCCGTCCTCGTCCCGTCCTGTCCTGTCCTGTCCTGGCCCCCGTCCTCGTCCTGTCCTGTCCTGTCCTCGTCCCGTTCTCGTCCCGTCCTAGCCCGGTCCTGTCCTGTCCTGTCCGGTCCGGTCCTCGTCCCGTCCTAGCCCGGTCAGGTCCGGTCCTCGTCCCGTCCTCGTCCGGTCCGGTCCTGTCCTGTCCTCCTCGTCCCGTTATAGCCAGGTCCTGTCCTGTCCTGTTCGTCCCGTCCTAGGTAGCGTTTATAGAGACGGCGGGTTTCGGGAAATCGCACGCTTGATTCGACCCGAGAGAACTCGCGTGAGGAGTGTTACTCAATATGCTTTGTAAGTGTACATAGACAACTCGTGTCTCTCGAGGCGGCAATTTTGCCGACCAGCGCGGGAAATTACCAGAACCAATTGTGTGTTCTTGTTCCGCGTGTGTCGCGCGGGCGTTGTGTTGGCTGTGTACTTCTCTTGGCTTCACGATGGATGTTGACCTCGTCTTTCCTTTTCCCGCCTTGCTATGAACACCAACCGCGCGAATGATTAGGCGCGAGTTTTCTTGCGCAAGTAACCATCTCGTGGCAAGCCGCCTTCCCGCTTTCTCTATAAACACGGCCCTAGTCAGGTCCGGTCCGGTCCGGTCCGGTCCTGTCCTGTCCTCCTCGTCCCATCCTGGGACCTGTCCTCGTCCCGTCCTAGACAGGTCCGGTCCTGTCCTGTCCTGTCCTCGTCCCGTCCTAGCCCGGTCAGGTCCGGTCCGGTCCTGTCCTGTCCTGTCCTGTCCTCGTCCCGTCCTAGCCCGGTCAGGTCCGGTCCGGTCTTGTCCTGTCCTCGTCCCGTCCTAGCCCGGTCCGGTCCTGTTCGTCCCGTCCTAGCCACGACCGGTCCGGTCCGGTCCAGTTCTGTCCTCGTCCTGTCCTAGCCCGGTCCTGTCCTGTCCTGTCCTGTCCGGTCCGGTCCTCATCCCGTCCTAGCCCGGTCAGGTCCGTTCCGGTCCTCCTCGTCCCGTCCTCGTCCGGTCCGGTCTGTCCTGTCCTCCTCGTCCCGTTATAGCCAGGTCCGGTCCTGTCCTCTCCTGTTCGTCCCGTCCTAGTCAGGTCCGGTCCGATCCGGTCCTCCTCGTCCCGTCCTAGCCCGGTCCGGTCCGGTCCGGTCCAGTCCTGTCCTCGTCCCGTCCTAGCCCGGTCAGGTTTCGGTCCGGTCCTGTCCTCGTCCCGTCCTAGCCCGGTCAGGTCCGGTCCGGTCCTGTCCTGTCCTCGTCCCGTCCTAGCCCGGTCAGGTCTGGTCCGGTCCGGTCCGGTCCTGTCCTGTCCTCGTCCCGTCCTAGCCCGGTCGGTCCTGTTCGTCCCGTCCTAGCCAGATCCGGTCCGGTCCTGTCTTCCTGGTCTCGTCCTGGCCAGGTCCGGTCCGGTCCCGTCCGGTCCTGTCCTCCTGGTACCGTCCTAACCAGGTCCGGTCCGTCCGGTCCCGTCCGGTCCCGTCTTCCCGTCCCGTCCTGGCCAGGTCCGGCCCCCCCCCCCGTTCCCCGTCCCCGAGACGAGGCCAGCCCCGACCCCGTCCCCGAGACGAGGCCAGCCCCCACCCCGTCCCCGAGACGAGGCCAGCCCCCACCCCGTCCCTGAGACGAGGCCAGTCCCCACCCCGTCCCCGAGACGAGGCCAGCCCCCACCCCGTCCCCGAGACGAGGCCAGCCCCCACCCTGACCCCGAGACGAGGCCAGCCCCCACCCCGACCCCGAGACGAGTCCAGCCCCCACCCGACCCCGAGACGAGCCCAGCCCCCACCCCGACCCCGAGAAGAGGCCAGCCCCCACCCCGACCCCGAGACGAGGCCAGCCCCTACCCCGACCCCGAGACGAGGCCAGCCCCCACCCCGACCCCGAGACGAGGCCAGCCCATACCCCGACCCCCAGACGAGGCCAGCCCCCACCCCGACCCCGAGACGAGGCCAGCCCCCACCCCGACCCCGAGACGAGGCCAGCCCCCACCCCGACCCCGAGACGAGACGAGACCAACCCCGACCCCGAGACGAGACGAGACCAACCCCGACCCCGAGACGAGACGAGACCAACCCCGACTCCGACTCCGAGACGAGACCAACCCCGACTCCGAGACGAGACCAACTCCGACTCCCGAGACGAGACGAGACGAGACGAGACGAGACCAACTCCGACTCCCGAGACGAGACGAGACGAGACGAGACGAGACCAACTCCGACTCCCGATACGAGCCGAGACGAGACGAGACCAACTCCGACTCCGAGACGAGGCCAAATCCGACTCCGACTCCGAGACGAGGCCAACTCCGACTCCGAGACCGAGACGAGACCAACTCCGACTCCGAGACGAGACCAACTCCGAGACGAGACCACCTCGGAGACGAGACGAGACCAACTCGGAGAGGATCACCGACAAGATGACAACAACACGACACGATCACCGTCTCGAGACGAATTTCCGAGAGACGATCACCGAGACGAGACGAATTTCCGAGAGACGACCACCGAGACGAGACGAATTTCCGAGAGACGATCCCCGAGACCAGACGAATTTCCGAGAGAAGATCACCGAGACGAGACGAATTTCCGAGAGACGATCACCGAGACAAGATGAATTTCCGAGAGACGATCACCGAGACAAGATGAATTTCCGAGAGACGATCACCGAGACGAGACGAATTTCCGAGAGACGATCATCGAGACGAGTCGACTTTTGAGAGACAACTCCGAGACCAGACGAACAAAACGCGCCAACGCCAATCTTACTTCATTGTCAACGACAGCGAAACAGCACCGATACTGTCACATATTCATTCCATCACGGTGTCTGGTGTATGGATTTTAAAATGTATATAATTATATAATTATACATTTTCTCCCTTCCTAAAATAATTTCTCTCTCATTCTCTCTCTCTCACATACACACATAAAGACAAACGTATGAACCAACAGTAAAAAAAACAACAAAAAAACAATAACTCAGTACCTAGCACAACAAGAAAGGTGCTGCTAAAAAAGACCCATGTTCAGTGTTCCCCCTAAGCTGTGCGTATGCACGCACACAGACAGTTTACAGCCAGCACAGACAGGAACATGTGTGTACAAAACGTTAGTTGCATAAAGTAACGTCGTAATTGAGGGGGTTAAAATCAGAAGTGATCTGTCCCTTGTAAATCTACCCCCCCCCCCTGTAAATAAATTGCAGGGGTAAGAAAAACAAAGGGTTTAAGTGCCAATGGCACTTGGACCCCCTTCTAATTTTGACCTCCTCAATAATTACACACTATATTTTAACAAAACTTAAAAACCACCAAAAAAAAATGTGGTGTCGCAGGAAAGGCTTAAAGCAAAGTCAAAAATTGTCAAAAAGAAAAAGTATGTAAAGAAATACGATACAATAAAACTCGAGGCTTTGCTAAAAAGTATAACTTTTCCTTTTTGCCATGATTTGAGGTCTTTATTTTAGGAGGTTCGCTGCCCTTGGCATTTACACCTCACTTTACTTGTTTTATTATTTCTTGTTCTGGCGGGGGGGGGGGGGGGGGGGGGGGAGATGATATGGATAATTTTTAATCTATTAATTTCAATTTTGCCCGGGCAGCGGCCTTTCGGCCTGCTCTTTACGATTTCCAACTGCCAAGGTATCTTTAACCTGCGCAACGTGCACACGGGCCCTCCGAATTTTTTCGTCCTTATCCGAGAAGACTAGGTACTCGATCCTAGACCAGACGAATTTCCGAGAGACGACCACCGAGACGAGACGAATTTCCGAGAGACGATCCCCGAGACCAGACGAATTTCCGAGAGAAGATCACCGAGACGAGACGAATTTCCGAGAGACGATCACCGAGACAAGATGAATTTCCGAGAGACGATTCATTTTTGCCAATTTTTGACATGCGTTTAAAACAATCCTGTATCTGACACTAACATTCTAACTACAACTAAGTGCAGAATAAAAATTGTAGCTAAATAATCGTAGCTAAATCCAAGTACAATTGCATTCTACGAAGTAAACTACTAAACAACTAGAGGGAACACTGCTCATGTTCGGTCTGCATGTTTCTCAACTAGGACATGGATCAAAACAGCCACGTTTTAATTAAGTAGAAATAGTACAGCAATAAGCACCAGCTAATAATAGTCTTTAGAGTCTTTTCCCTGGCAGATGTTATGGTCCTTGTTCACTAGGTGGGTGAAACTGAGGCCCATCGGTCATTGTGTTTCTCAGAACTCACTGTGAAAGCAGCGGATGGTCAGTGGACGATCATTGTTGAGTTCACCCCCCCCCCCGTCCCTGTCATTATACTATCATTATTCAGCCTGTCGTCTCGCTCCTTTATAGCACAGTATGGCCTGGTTGCCGTGTCGACGTGCTTCCTACAAACGCCAGTTCCAAACTCTGGGAAAGCATAATAATAATAGTTTATTGGCATGAAAAAAAAAATGGACTTGGGTACATATTTACAGATTTCATAACAGGAGAATAATAACAGCTTTTATCTGCCACTTAAGATACATGGGTTGTCATAAGAACGGGATTATCGGGTTGCTATTTGTTGATGCTAATTTGGTAAACAGATACAAAAAAAAAAATGTCTTTGGTGGTGGTGGTGGGGGGGGGGGGTATATCAGACAAATACAGTTTGGTCAGCACCCATTGTGTGCACGACTCAGTGATTAGAAATGAATAAATGAATAAATTGTTTGAGTTTGTGTTTAACGGCATGCCGGCGCGATGACTTGCCACTTTGCTCCTCACACGTTTTTTTACGTTCTCTTTCTTTGGGCTAGCTTTCTGCCCTCAAGATGCCTTTAGGTAAGTTCAGAATAGATACAAGTGAAGTTAGAGATCTAACGGGGAAAGGCCCGTATTAAAAATCTAATATGAAAAGGCCCGTACTGTAAAATATGTCGAACAATTTTGTAAATAAAATTATGATAAAAGTCGGTAAATCAACTTGTAGAGTTCGACTTCTTTCAGACATGACAAGATGCGCTGCGAGTCCACGTCAGAAAATAATTCCTTCATGGATCCGGAATAAATAATAATTAATAAAATTAAATAACAGTAAAAAAGTTAAATTATAAAAATAGACCAGTATGTCCGCAAATAAGGGAAAACTACCTTATGAGTAAATAAAACACTGTTAGGACTATCCTGACTATTGGAAATGAATGCAATTATGGGAGCGCCTTCTTTCAGCCCGGTTTTACCTGCGCTTACCGCGATTCAGCCCGGTCACCGCCCCTACTCGCCGACACCTCGTTTCAGCCCTCTTGACCAGTAATTAGGTATTCGATACTCTTGCCAAATAAAGAAACCAGACTACATTGGCCTCGTGGAAAACAACTCACTCTATCGTAAAACACTGAAAGAAAGACTAAAACTGCCTCTGAGCAAAGAAGAAGTATTAGAAACCCTTTTACCAGACAAGAAGAAATCAACGTATGAAAAGATGTTGACCATGATTCTGGATGCAGCCAAAGATCTTAACATTGATCTACGCCCGACAGAGATACACATAGATTTACAGATTTCATTTCATTCAGCTCTCACATCTTCGTGGCCGAGAGAGAGCGAAACACAGAAAGACAGAGAGAGAGAGAGAGAGAGAGAGAGAGAGAGAGAGAGAGAGAAAAGTTTAAAAAACTCACCTGAGGCCATGCATCGGCAGGTCTGGTGAAAGAAGGGCTTGTATGTACTTGCAGCTCTGCGAACATCTCTAGACTTTCAACTTTCATACTCAGAATGAATAAAATCAAGGTTATCTCTGAAATGAACATTTAGAATCGTTGAAAAAAAATTAAGGTTGCCACAAAATCGTTCGGAAAATAACATTAATAATAATAATATTGTAGAACAATAAAAGTTTATGAAGCGCTCTTCTCCGTGTACTTCACAGAGCTCTGTAGATAGTCTATCTGTACTGTCATTTCCTGTTAAGTTTTACAAAGTCTGTGATTGTTTCAAGTATTAAACGACGAGCGTTCACCCCAAAATATCCAGGTCAACGCCTGTCAGATGAGCACCTGGCCATGCCTCATTGAACACGTGACCCGTCGACTTAAAATAGCGACACCACCGCAGTTCGTTCGACCAGAGAGTTGAGACCCTCAATAATAATACTCTTTAGACTGAGCCAGGCTGTACGCCGTAGCTGACGCTAATTTCGAGCGTCACTGGAGAACGCATTAAGCACACTGCTAGCAAGCATTGTGGAAAACATGACTGAATTCCATGGACTTTGGCAAATACACAACAGATTATGACTGTGTGAAACAATAGTGCAGGATTTATACGTCTGGATGTGCCATATGCAGAGGATACCGATCTTCAGCTCGGTGAGTTGGAACCAGAATTTTATTTACGGACAATTTATTGTATTGTCGCTACTCAGCACTCGCCTTTGATATGTGAGATGTCCCGAGGTCTTTGTTTCAGCTCTCTTTTTTTTTCTTGTTGTTGTTGTTGTTATTTGTATTTTATACTTGTATGATCCCATTGGGGGTTGCAGGGTGGGGTGGGGGAGGGAGGGAGGGATTAAAATTTTTAATTTTGCCCGGGCAACGGCCTCGATTTCCAGCTGTCAAGATATCTGTAACGTGCACAAGGGTCGTCCATGTTTCTCGTTCTTATCCGGGAAGACATGGTGCTCGACGCTACGTACCATAGGATCAGGGACTGGAAATTCCCCCCAAAATTATAACATGCCTGCACCGACAGGAATCGAACCCGGTACCTTCGGCATGAGAGGCTAAAACCTTGCCTATAGAACAACGCGCCTCCTTAACACATGAGATGACCGCAGAATAGCAAGAGTATTCCCCACAGTGGTTTGCACGTGTGTCTTTCAAGAACATACCGGTAATGTTCAACTTGTTCAGACAAATTTATTCTTTTCGGATTTTACTTCCTAGGATCAACTCAAGCTCGAGTTTTGTATTTCATTTCCTGCTCGTCCTATTAAATTATTTTTTTTTCATTATTTTAAAGTCGTTGCTAGGAGACGGTAGTCAAATTACAAAGCTAAATAGAGAAAATACTAAATTGTGTTCATTGCTCAGCTATAGATGTCTATGTCAGTAGCTGTTGTTTGGAGGACATAGAGTTTTCCCTAGAAAGCTGTAGCTGAACTGTGAACAAAGCTCAGTATCTATCTATTATATATTTCAGTAACTTGCAACCTTTGGCATGACTAACTGACCAAACTATACACTCTTCAGGCCTTAAATTTGGCAGGAAGGTGGTAATTGAGATAAGGAAGATGATGGCTATAATTAAAAGTTGTTTACTTCAAGCATGTTTGTCAGGTCAGAAAAATCGGCTACTGGTAACATGTAATCCAGTACAACCTGTTTCATGAACTGGTACGCTGGCATGGTATCAGTGGGCGTGCACCTGTCGGTGCAAACGGCCAGGGCGGAGGAGGTTTCATCTAACCCAACGGCCACATGCTAGGGCACAATGTGACCCTCAGTACTTGAGTCCTTCATATTGGCCCCCGGTAGCGGTGTGGTCATAGGCTTGTTTGCCTAAATCACAGACAAAGAATTGAGCAAACTTCCCGGACGCAGCTTCGAAGCTGGCGGCAGCAGGCCAGTGGTTGATTGATAGGGCAGATGGCAATATACCGTCACTCTGGCCTGGATATCGTGACACAGAGCATCCACCAGTATTGGTGTTCTTTGGTTTGGGTCTTTCACCCTAGTCAGTTGGAACTGCGAGGCTGTGGAGTAGCCTACAGGCAGCCGGTCAGGCAATATGACTGTCCCTCTGGCATCCTCCTGCACCTTGATACATTTCCAGTCGTCTTGACCCTGTCTTGCCGCTTGGATAAGTTGTGTCCAGGCGAGAGAGTGAGTCTGATGTTTGCGCAGCTCTTTCTCACTAAAAACAAATTCTTTGCGCCAGTCTTAACACTCACCTCGTCTTCTTTCATCTTTGTCTCGTCTTCTTTCCTCTCAAAATTCCAACGGCGATGGGCGAGTGCAGTGGCAGCAGGTTTGGATAGACTGGAAGCTGTTAGCACAGACCTACATGTTGGTGGCTGTGGGCTATGGTCGCTTCATCGTCGATTGAAGTGGAGGCGTGGGGAGGCAGCACCCACAGTAGCTGAGCAGCCTTATTTAAGGATAGCACTGCTCACCTCAACTGAGGAAGGGGCTAGAAAAGGTGCCCTAAAGAAAGCCCACTTCACACCACCCTGACTGGTATACCGCGACCAGTGGGGATCCCTTTTTGCGGTCGAAACAAAAAGAAATTCAGCTTACTCAGGCTAGGAGCCTGGAATATACGCACACTACAGGACAACTCAAACAACCCGGAAAGACGCACTGCACTTATTGCCATTGAGCTCAGCAGGTACAACCTGGACATAGTGGCACTCAGTGAGACCAGACTCCCTGATAGTGGCCAACTCAAAGAGCTCAGTGGTGGATACACCTTCTTCTGGAAAGGCAAGGGTGCAGTCGAACCGAGACAGCATGGTGTTGGGTTTGCAATTAAAAATGACCTTGTCAGAAACTTGCAGTCCATGCCAATTGAAATAAATGACAGGCTAATGACACTCAGGATCCCAGTTGGGAAAAGCCAGTCAGCCACCCTCATTAGCGCATATGCGCCCACCATGACAAACCCAGATGAAGCCAAAGACAAGTTCTATTCTGATCTAGAATCTGTCATATGCTCTGTCCCGGCAGCTGATAAGCTGATTCTCTTGGGGGACTTCAATGCTAGGGTTGGCTCCGAAATCTCAGCGTGGCCAAATGTTTTGGGCCCTCATGGAGTTGGTTCATGCAATAACAATGGGTTGCGCTTACTTACTTTGTGCGCTGAATTTGGCCTGTTCATTACCAACACAAATTTTAGTCTCCCCGTGAGAAACAGAACGTCATGGATGCATCCCCGCTCAAAGCATTGGCATCTCATAGACTATGTCATTGTGAGGAAGACTGACAGAAAGGATGTCCTTGTAACAAAGGCGATGTGTGGTGCCGAGTGTGGAACTGACCACAGACTCATTGTTTGCAAGCTCAGACTAACATTGAGGCGCAATAGACGCCCTCAAGGGAAAGCGCCACCTAAACGCCTAAATGTTTCAAAACTCTGCTCAGCTGAGAAACAGAGCGAGCTCTCATCGGAACTCTCCTCAAAATTGGATTGCGTGACTTTTGACCCTGAGAACATTGAACAGAGCTGGACTGACCTAAATACGATTGTACACTCTTGCGCCAGCAGCACAGTTGGTTTTCCTGTCCGCAAGCACCAGGACTGGTTCAATGATAATGATAATGAAATCAAAGTGCTCATCAAAGAAAAAAATAGTCTCATCCAAGCTCACTGCAGTGACCCCTCTTCCACAGCAAAAGCTGAGGCACTGCGTGCATGTAAGGGTGTACTCCAGAAGAAGCTGAGGAAAATGAAAAATGACTGGCTTGAAGAGCGAGTAAGAGAAACTCAGAAATATGCCGACACAAACAACACTAGAAAGTTCTTTGAGAGCCTCCGAGCTGTGTTTGGACCATCCCGCTCTGGCACTACGCCACTTCTTGCGTCAGATGGTTCAACACGCATTGTTGAATTGAATGCCATAATTCAGCGTGGGGCAGAACATTTCGGAGGTGTGCTAAATCGGCCATCAAATATAAATACTGAGTGCATTGACCGCCTCCCTCAGACTCCTATAAATGCAGCTCTTGCCAAGCCATTCACAGCAAATGAGACCCGAACTGCCACAAATCAGATGTCCTTTAACAAATAACCAGGCGTGGATTCAATTCCTGCTGAGGTGTATGCCTTCGGTGGAGAAAAGCTTATTGAAAGGTTGACCGAGTTGTTCAATCATATGTTGAAAGCAGGGAAGCTGCCACAGGACTTCAAAGATGCTTCAATCATCCATCTGTACAAAAACAAAGGGGACAGCCAAGTCTGTGACAACCATCGGGGAATCTCTCTACTTTCAATTGCTGGCAAAATATTGGCAAGAATGCTTCTGAATCGCCTTCTTGATCACCTCTCGTCAAATGACTTGCTTCCCGAGAGCCAATGTGGCTTTCGTAAAGAGAGGGGAACGGCGGATATGATTTTTGCTGCCAGACAGATTCAGGAAAAATGCATGGAACAAAATAAAGCGCTGTATATCACATTTGTTGACCTCACGAAAGCATTTGACACAGTGTGTCGTGAAGGCCTCTGGAAAATATTGGCGAAGTTTGGGTGTCCACCCGAATTCATCACAATAGTGCGCCAGTTTCATGATGGCATGCAAGCTGCAGTCAAAAGCAACGGCAGTGTTTCAGAGCCCTTTGCTGTCACACATGGGGTAAAACAGGGTTGTGTCTTAGCCCCAACTCTGTTCAGCATCATGTTCTCTGCAATGCTACAAGAAGCCTTTAGCTCTCCTCCTCAAGGGGTAAGCATCAAGTACCGAACTGATGGCAGTCTATTCAACCTCAGGAGACTTCAGGCAAAAACCAAAACCAAAAGTACTCAAGTCTGTGACCTACTATTTGCTGATGATTGTGCACTTCTGGCACACGATGAGGATAGCATGCAAAACTGTGTTGATAAGTTCTCTAGTGCCTGTGACAACTTTGGCCTCACAATAAGCACAAAGAAGACGGAAGTGCTCCATCAGGCTACTCCAGACGACAAGTATCCTGTGACCCCAAATATCAAAGTCCATGACAGTCTTCTGAAGGTGTCGAAGAACTTCACCTATCTTGGCAGTACACTGTCTTCCGCGGCTCGTGTTGATACTGAAATTCTCTCAAGAATCAGCAAAGCCAGCTCTGCATTTGGCAGGCTTCGAAAGAGAGTATGGGATGTCGCCGGCATTCGCACAGACACTAAGCTGAAAGTGTACAATGCTGTGGTCCTTCCCACCCTCCTCTATGGGGCTGAAACCTGGACAGTGTACCAATCGCATGCCAGAAAGCTAAATCACTTTCATCTGGCCTGCCTTAGAAAGATCCTAAGGATCAAATGGCAGGATAAAATTCCAGACACTGAGGTCCTCAATCGTGCCAAGGAACTGAGCATCTTCTGCCACCTGAAAAAAATTCAGCTACGTTGGGCAGGACATGTTGTCAGAATGCCCGACTCCAGACTCCCTAAGCAAATCTTCTTCTCTGAGCTCTCCAATGGAACGAGGAATTTTGGGGCCCCAAAGAGACGTTACAAAGACACTCTCAAGAAATCACTGAAGGCCTTTGCCATTGATGTGAGTGAGTGGGAAAAGCTCTCGCTTGATCGTGCAAATTGGAGGGCGGCCCTTACCAGAGGCAGCAAAGCATGGGAAGCTGACAGAGTCCAGCAGGCTATCAAAAAAAGAGAACGGCGCAAGAAAAGGCCCAGTGGTACTGAACCAACGGAGCACTCTTGTCATTTATGCGGAAGGGTCTGCAGGGCAAAAATAGGACTTATCAGTCACATGAGAAGCCATAAGTCATGAAAGAACAGTCTTTCCATTCTGTCCTCTGTGTCCTTTAGTTCTCTTTGTTGTCCACGTGTTGAAATTCTCAACAATTTCTGTTCTTTATTCCTCTGGTGTTGTTAAGGTCATCATCATACCTGATGGACGAACTATTATTATTACTTCAAGCATGTATTTTTAAAAAATGACAATGTTTATTGCTATGTAACATCTGTATTTTTGCATGTTTGTTTGGTATTACATGTATATAGCACTGTGCATGTCATAAAAAAGTAACCGTATCAAGCGTTCAGTTTGGTGCGTAGTACATTGTATTCTGGTGCACATGAGTTCTGATGCAAGACTGTAGTTTATATTACTTTTATTATATGAGAAAGAGAGAAAGAGAGAGAGAGAGAGAGAGAGAGAGAGAGAGAGAGAGAGAGAGAGAGAGAGAGAGAGAGAGAGAGAGGGCACATAGCATATGATTGTTTATTCCGGGCAATGCCCGGTAGGTCATCTAATTTTCTCTATTTGGCTTTGTAATTAGACTATAACCCCCCCCCCCCCTACAACATTCTATGTAAAATGCTACTGTCCCTTTACAACAGCCTTATTTCAAACGTATTATCATTTGGTTGTTGTTGTTGTTGTTGTTGTTGTAGTTGTTGCTGTAATTATAAGTTATTGTTTTGTGTCACTACCTGAGAGGTTCTATTCAACCTGCCATACAATAGTCGTTTTGTTTGTGGTTTTGGTGGGAGTTTACACTCTTCTCCAACACCATGCGGTCAGACTACTTCAAAGACATGACTTAGGCCTTATTCAGGCCGATGACAATTGAGTGTCTTAAAAAAGAGGGTCTGAAATCAGCCGGGGCCTTTCTCTCACCTGGCTCATGTGCTCTGACAATTATTTTGGTAGTATCGCTGTCAGATCACAAAAGGCATTTCCCTGTGTGTCGGCTCACATACCAGCCAAAATCCTTACATCAATCCGACATAGATTTGTGTAGGATTTCCTTAGGACTGGCAAGATTACCGTAAGGTCGGATTCCCTACATCAACCCGATGTCGGCGCGATGTCGTATGTACCTGATCTCGATCGGAACGATGTCATTCCTATGTGCAATGTTGACGTCAGTTCTCCGCATGGGATTTCTGTAGCGTTGCTGGCAGAGATAAATCTACCGCTCAATATCCCAGTACATTTTTCTCAGCTCATTCTATTGATATTCTCACTCTGTCTAAGTGACGTACCTGCTATGTCCAGTCATATTAGTCTAATACTCTTCCAGCATCGCTTTATTTTATAAATAAAACATGTCCTGTATGTTTCCAAAAGCTCATATCGTAAGCAGTCCCCCCCCCCCCCCCATATTTCCATTTCCACGATTTCCATAACCAAGCACACTAATCAACGCCCTTCTTCTGTCTCTCACTATCTTTGTTTGTTCTTCTGTCTGTCTCCACCTCTCTCTCTCTCTCTCTTTCTCCTTCACTCTCACTCTCTCTCTCCCATCTCTTTCTCTCTTCCCCCCCCCTCTCTCTTTTCACTCTCTCTTTCCCTTCTCACACAATACTCTCATTGACACTCTCTCGCACTCTCTCACTCTCACACACGCTCTCTGTCTGTTACTCTCTCTTTCTCTCTCTCTCACTTTATTCCGCATGCGGCCCTTTAAAAGCAAAGTTGCGGCCCTCATAAAGGTTTCTACAGTGCGGGCACATTTTATTTTCCTAATATAAATTTTATATATTTTATTGTATTTTTTCGTGATATAAATGGCAATGTTTGGTTCTACCTATGTGTGTGAACAGTTATTTTCTTTCATGAAATCAACAAAAACCTCTCAGAGAACAAGGCTGACTAATCAGCATTTGACATCTTTGATCAAAGTCGGAACTGCATAGACACTTCAGCCGGACATACCAAAAACTGTCAGCCAAAAAAGGTGTCAAACCTCAGGACAAAACACTAAAACCTTTTGAATATTAGCAAATAAATGTTTCAGTTTTAAACTGTTGTATTCTTTTAACTAGATCTATGTTTTTGTTCCTGCTGCAAAATACGAAAATACTATGTCCTTAATTTTTTTGACCAAACTAATTTATTAGTTTATATTCATGAATGCTGCTAAAACATTCGTATACATATTGTATGTGCATATTAAGCACCAAAATATCCTGCAGTAAATTTTTTTCAATGACTTCAATTAGTTGTAGTGTGTGCAAATATTTGCCGTGTGTGGCCCCCCCTGATGACATAATGTGACCCATGTGGCCCTTCGGGAACTTTCAGTTTGACATGCCTGCCCTACGCATTCACGACTACTGATGTTTATCATTCTGTAATCCGAATTAAGCTGTTACTCATTAAAACAAGTGACATAGTAAAACAAAAACAAGAAGAGACTGTAGAATAAATTACTCTTTATCTTCTCCAGTTTATTCATGTATTGCCACAGTTGGGCATTGAATACTATAAATCTTAATACCATTTCCCTCACTCCATCAAAATCTTCTTTCAGCATGAAAGGTAGAGCTCGGGCCGAGACTTGCCTTTGGATGATCCAGATTGTTGGATCATCCACTTCAAAGTATCTGGATATCTGGATCATGATCCAAATGTTAGACAGGTCTGGACCCTCGAAAGGGCGGTGATCACATACCCGGTACACTCTCTGACTCTCTGTTCCTTGGTATGAGCATTTGGGGGGGGGGGGGGAGGGGGGGTGTATTATGTATGATTGTATGCGAGATGGGCGGGGAATGAGATAGTAAAGGAGATAAAAGTGGGTGCTGTCTATGCACATATAACTCCTAATTTATCCCCAAGACCTCTGGGAAATTAAGAATATTTAGGGCTACACACAAAGAACGTAGAGTATCAATCTTTTCGCGTACTTCGCCATTTTCGCTGTGGCCCCTAGGTCGAGGTAACGTTTGTTACCACACTGTCCCTCACAAAGAAGAAAAGAAAGCAGGTAAGGCATATCCGTACCTCAAGACAATACTTTTGTTACCACACTGTTTGTCAGGGTTTAAGGAATATAAATGCCGTGCTGGGTCACGACTTGTAAGGAGTTGATTTTTCACGGTCTCGTTGATTATAACCAGCGTAATTTGTCCTTGAACTGTCCTCGTGAACAGTTTGTTTTTGAAACACTTTTTCTTAGAGATGGAAAGAAAGTGGGGCGAGATAGAATAAATGGATAAGTTAGGAGTGACAGTGCAATTCTCGACCCCGTGATTTTGATGAACACTTAGAAGGGAAGAGAAGGGGTGAATAAGGATAGATAGTTTAAGACGCTTAGTCGCGTTCAGAAATTCGTACATAAAATGTAGAAAGCACGAGGGTTTAAAGATTTCAGTAATTGTTTTGACATTTTAATTTGACCTTGTCTGTTTTTAGTACAAGGCCGTGACCAACTCCCACGTAGAATATATTAATACTGCGATATGAGCTCGCATGGATGCACCAATCAAATCTAGGGATTTGGACGGTAGTTTGCAGGTGGCTGCACAGTATAAAAGTGTAGCCATACCTATGTCCATTACTCCATACAGAAAATTCCAATCTGTGCAGGCGTCGGCACGATTCTGCCTGAAGAATCATAAGACTGTTGATTCATGTCTAGTCCACTATAGACATTGAGATGAAGCCATATGCTTGAATGAGATATGCCCACTGCTATTGTTTACTGTTCCCTGGTTTTTCTAATACCAGGGACCAAGTGTAAGTGTTTGTCCTTTGATGATTCAACAATGAACGAGGAACTGAACATAATTTATCCAGTAGGACAGGATTGCCGCATATGCTAGGAGTGCTACCCAAGAATGCAAGACAACGATTTATATTGACTTGCCACTAGTATGAATGTTTGGCATACACATCTGTGAATTGGGATTGATTTGTCTGGATGAGGCTGGGGATTGCCAGCCCATCCTAGAGTAGATCCAATAGACTTAGCTACGTCAGTTTATATTGACGAGCTTGATCCATTATAAGCGGTAGGCACAAATAGCTGAGATAACATCGTCGCCAGAGACGATATTAGTATATTGCTTGATAGATAGTAGGCAGACTATATCTGAGAGATATATGACTAGTAATTAAATTGTTAGTGAGTCAGAATGATCATAACATTATAGGAATCTAGAGAAGACTTCTAGTGACATATTATTGAATTTTCATTTGATGCTGCTGATGTTGTCTTTTAGTATGTAATAGATCTAGACAAAATTGTTAGGAAGTTTAATGTAATTAAATTTGTGGCCCTGCAGGTCTGTTTATAAACATCATAGAACAGTGTTCAGAATGGCAAAGGCAGCTCTATGTGAACTTCGTTGACTTCGAAAAGGCCTTCGACAGCATCCACAGAGAGAGTATATGGCGCATTCTTCGACACTATGGGATTCCCAGCAAGCTTGTTGAACTCATCAAAAGCTTTTACAAGAACTTCACTTGCAGTGTCGGAAACAGTGATGCATCCTTTGAAGTGAAAACTGGTGTACGGCAAGGATGTGTGATGTCAACAATTTTGTTTAACCTCGTAATCGACTGGATTATGCGGAAAACTACAGAGGATGCACCAAGAGGCATCAGATGGACACTCTTCGACAACCTAGAGGATTTGGACTTTGCGGATGACCTTGCGCTATTGTCACATAGTCACCAACATATGCAAGATAAGACGCAGAGACTACATAATTTTGGATGCAAAGTAGGCCTTCGGATTAGCCAGAAGAAGACAGAGATTATGACCCTAAATGTAGACACTCCAGCACCAGTGCAAGTAGATGACAAGAACCTCACCACGACGGACAAATTTAAATACCTTGGTAGCATTATCAGACCAGAGGGTGGCACAAAGGAGGACATCCAAAGTAGGCTGGGAAATGCAAGGGCTGTCTTTCAAAGTATGAGCAACATCTGGAAATCGACACAATACGGCATCAACACCAAGATCAGACTGTACCAAAGCTGTGTCCTATCCACACTCCTGTATGGATCAGAGTGTTGGCGAATGACAGAAGGTGATCTCGCCAAGTTGTCTTCCTTCCACACCACATGTCTTCGTAGGATTCTCCGCATCTTTTGGCCAAACAAGATTTCTAATCAGGAACTACTAAGGCGATGCAAGCAAGAAGAAATAGCCAACATTATCACGAAGAGACGATGGAGATGGCTTGGACACGTGCTGCGAAAGGAAGCAAATTCTATAACCAAAACAGCACTTCAGTGGACACCGGAGGGACGGCGCAAGCGAGGCAGACCCAAGGCAACCTGGCGGAGAACAATCGAGGCAGAGATGAAATCCTTCAATCACTCATGGGGAACTCTCGCAAAGATGGCCCAGGACAGACAGGGCTGGAGATCCTTTGTTGCTGCCCTAAGCACCAGTGGGTGCAACAGGAAATAGTAGTAGTAGTAGGTCTGTTTATGAAACTTATTCAGATTGTTCTTAGTGTGTGGCATGGTACGAAAGATTAAATAGTAAATACCTCTCGATTTAAAATGCAGTCATAATTCCATCATTGAGAAGACCCTCTTCATAACAGCTAGAGGGCACTACTACCCATTTCCAGATCCGTAACACTGTTCCATACAGAAAAAAGAAAAGCTTAAACAACAGATACAACAACAAGAACGATTAAAGAACAACAGAATGTTCTCCCTACAACAGTGGCTCTCAAAGTGGGCGATATCACTGAAAATATATTTTTAAGGTAGGGGGCAAAACAAAGAAAGGGGGCTCAAACATGAGTGGAGGATGATTTAGGGGCAAATACAGCAGAGCCAAGGACCTGCTCAACATCGCGCCTAGCTGGGTTTTATAAACAGAAAAGACGTATTTCTTATGGTGCATTAATTGATAATGAATTCTTTCTGTTTCCAAATGAATAATCAACACGACTGTTGTCATTAATAAAGCTTGGAAAGACTCAACATCATAATAATTTGTGTCTGGTCTTGTCTTCTTGTGAAATACGTCTGTTGGGTTTGAGAAACGATTTTTTTTTTTTTTTGGCGCGGGGGGGGGGGTGGAGGGGGGATGTGAGAAATTTGGGAGCCTAAGGGGGCGATTAGGTGAAAAAAGTTGAGAACCACTGTTTTACAAAGCCAGACGAGACTGTGGTTGTTGACGATCTTTGTTTATAATAGACAATAGCAGCCATAGGTTTTTACACGACAAATGAGTGTATCGTCACAGTCATAACACAATGGCTTAATCATTTTTTAATATATATATATATATTTAAGGTAGGGTCTAAGGTCACAGATAAAATAAGATGTTTCTTTTGTATTCTGAAATGAATGAAGTCTTGTATCGAGCCTTCAGAGTCTGAAATTTGACACGAAACCACATTTTGCTCTTGTCACATGATTTGCAAAGCAATGATTGTGTTTCACGCTTTCTGAACATTTTGTACAAATAACATAGGCAAATGTGTTATGGCTGTGGCGATATGAGAACATGAGCGACAGCTGGTGAAATTCATAGCAACATTTTCTGGGTCTGTGAGATTGTTCAGATATCAGTTCTTGGTGTTTTAACAGCGGAGCTCATGATTGTCTAGTAACCTCACTGACTCCCCGTGGCACAAATTCCTCACTTTAGATTTGAACATTCCGCCCGTGGGATCCAAAAGCCTTGGGTTTGCAGGGGACAAGGTGGTCTAGAGGCAAGGTGCTCGCCTCTCATGCCGAAGGTACCGGGTTCGATCCCCTGTGGGTGCAGGCATGTGGGCATTATTTTGGGGTGGGGTGGTGTGGGATGCCCGTCCCTGATCCAGTGGTAGGTAAGATCGAGCACCTAGTCTTCTCGGATAACGACTAAAAACTCGGAGGGCCCGTGTGCACATTGCGCACGTTAAAGATACCTTGGAAGTTGAAAGTCGAGAAGAGCAGGCCGGACAAGGCCGCTGCCTGAGCAAAATTCTAGAAAACTAATCCCTACCGCAAAAACACACTGAAACAAGAACGGGGTAAATAGAAGCGAGAGAAGCGAGGTGTAAATTTCACGAGCTGCGAACCACCTAAAAAGAGTCCTAAACAATGCCTTTGGTTTGAGAACCTCTGCGTTAATGACATTACATGATATTCAGAAGGCATTGAAGTACCCTCATCCCCCGTAACCAGAATGATTGACGAGGGATACAGACGGGGCGAGGGACGTGTGCACGACAAGGCTGGACGAACCCGACAAATATGAAACCAGCTGGCCGATGGAACCCTAAGTAGGAAAACCCTCAAATAGATCTTCGGGCGGGCAGAGGAGCACTTAATGGGGATGCCCGGTATGCTGGGATTCTGGTTCCTGTCGTTGAAGCCTCAAACACCATATTATTCCCTGCGCAATTCGCTTCAACAAGACATTTCAACCAGATGTGTGCCACATTTCACTAAGTTTCTTTATCATGTCACTTCATGACAATGCATGCCTGTTATTGCGTATTGAGTAATCATATGTTTATGTAATTGTGTGTAAGATATGTATACCATGTGTGTGCTGTTAAACGCTTAGTGAAAGAGTTTTTTTCCTCAAGGGATTGTAAAGTGATTTCTTATCTTATCATCTGATCTTATCTTATTCCAGCTGCGGAATTATTGCTGTCAAGGAAAAGTGTTGGTGGGGGACATGATCTTTTCTATCAAAATGTCATCCCCTAGAATGATAACGTTCTACCTCCACTTTTTGGCGAAACTGAGTTGCACACTACACACTACTTTTAAAATTGTTCTCTATTATGTGTCAAGGTATCCAACGGATGCCGTATATAATGTTTTTTTTAAAGTCGTACCTCTAAAAGCTATGAGCACATGAAACGTCAGTCAACAATTTCTCAAAGAGTTAGAACCTCGTCATTCTTAAGGGACGATTTGTCAGGTTTGTCAGGCCTCGTCTTTCTCAAAATAGGAGCAGTTTCTATTGAGCTCATCAGAACCTCTGAGTTTAAGTTTGGGTTTTACGGCTCGTTGCACGATAACGGCCTCTTTGTGTCTTTCACGGTCTAGTTGGGTAGTTTATTTATGTTTCGTATTCAGAGCTTCATCAATTTAAAGTTCCCGAGTGGAATTAAATAGTTCCGTTCAATAAAACATAGTTTGACTGAGTGTGTACATTCATGCATTTTTATCCAAGGATGGCTCTATGCCTGAGGATCCATAAAAGAATTATTTTCTGACGTGAACCCATAGCGCGTCTTGTCCTCTCTGAAAAAGGCTAAGATCTACAACTTGATCAACAAAAAACCATTTGTATTCATTTACGGCACTCTTTTCAGGTCCTAACAAAACACCAGGATCTCTGTCAAAGAACATGTTTTTATTTGCAAGTTACACATTCCCACTTTCCTGCCTGTCAATAGGATTATTTTTAAATAGCGTTTCATTCTGCCTGGTTTGGTTTTCCAGCTCCATACACCGCAACTGGTAATCTTAAAAGCGCACGGATCCTTGACAAGCTTGTTTCCCTTTCATCTCAAACCTTTACTGAGTCACAACTTTGCCCACACAACCACCGTAACCGTTTATCCATCATTCAGATAGCAGATCTCAGCGAAACTGTTATACTTTTGACAGGGAAGTATGCGTAAGAGAGTTCCTTTTGGAATCAAACGTACTTATTATTAATGCTGATGCATTTTACGTGTATCGCCTGTATGGATTGTACGTATCGTTGATAGAGAATACAATCTTTGTTTACCTGTCAAGTGTGAAATCACTGGTGCGCGTAGAATAATTACTCCCAAGTTGGCGCGGCCGTCTGTGCATGGTGAAGGTGCGTACATAGATGGGGCAAATTGCCAGTGTATGAAACATGGTGCAGCGGGCATGTTTCTGTGTGGCTATCGGAGGATTTGTTCTTGCCTAGTGAACACACCTTCTCCTGATCTGTCAACGAAACTGAACGTATTATCATTTTCCGTGTATATTATTAGTGCCACGTGTATGGATACTGTGATAAATGCGATCTTCTACCATGCCGCGTTTGCTATGAAGGTGAGAATAAAATACGTTCACTATAAGGAATTATACTGTACTACCATTCTATTGATGACACTATCTGTTTTTCCTTTTCTGCGTCATTTCTTGGCGATTTCTTTTAGATGCTTTTTGGTCACTCCTTTTCTAGTCTTTATGATTTCGACGTATCTTTGTCACTCTTTCTTTAGCATCTGCCTTTGGGAATTGGTGTAATTTTCCATTATCATTGTTTGTACAGGTACATTACTCTTGGCATTCGTGACAAATGTGAGATGTTGGACCCCCCCATTTGAGGGGGTGGTGGGGTGGGGAGTTAGTGCATAATTACTGTTATCACAAACGCGTATTATGTCTTCTAAAATAATAAAAAATGAGATAATGAGGAGGACAACATATCACAGTACCATAAACTGATGTAACTCAGTGCTAGGTTTAGGCAAAAGTTAAACAAACACAATCTGCATATTTTAGGAAATTTTCATATGGATTTTGCAGTTTTGTTTATTCTCTATATTATGTAATTTTTCTGGGTATTATTTCAAGCATTAGGTATTGTTTCTAGGGTATACAATGGGCTAATCAAACAATAAATTTGTAATGAGCAAATAATTAATCCAGTCATTTGAAAATGATTTGATTTGTTATGCATTGCTATTAAATAATAGTTTTCAGTGTTATTTATTTTTTTTTTTTTTGGTGGCGATCCAAGGTCCTATTTTGGCTCGTATGTAACGTTTTAACCACTGACCCCCCCCCCCCCCCAAAGCAGTAAACAGTTTAGGGGCTTATTGTTTCTAACTCGGGCACTGGTTGAACTTTTTCCCTTTGTTGTATTGGGTGTGGCCTGACGTCATTAATTAAACGTCTTTATGACGTCCGCACGTCACGGATACAAAAAAGAAAAAAGTATCTACCCATGTCTAGTGAAACTGGCAAATGGACCGTAACACAGTACAGTGAGACAAATATAGGAACTGGGTGTTCTCGTAAGCATGTACTAAACAAAGGGCTATATTAAATAGAGCGATTTTGTGTGTGTGTCCACGGTGGGGTTGGGGGGGGGGGGGGCGAGGAGAATAGGAAATGAAATAGGCAGGTGTACATTTGATAGATAGGCGAGTGGATATTCTAAAGGATAACCAGGCTGACTAACTGGGATGAGGACTGAGAGGAGAGAATGAGGTGAGGGTGAGGAAGGCAAGGAGGGAGACAGAACTGATACGTAACAGGATCTTTATAACCTGCCCTGTGTTGTGTTTTTTTTTTTCCAGCTGATAAAATGATAAAGTTATCTCAGACATGTTTGTCAGGTATTTGGACAGGGGTGCAACTTCTGTACTTGCCGTAGGCGCTATTTTCCAAAGAGCCGCCCCCGCACCGGTTGAGAAATTTGTTTAGTGGGCAGGGAACAAGCAGCAAGTTGTAGATCTTTCTTGAGGGAGGATCGCTGCCCTTGATGTTTCCACCTCAAGGAACAAGCTGACCTTGAAAAGTGCATTAAGTGCTGTGGGCTGCAGTCGAAGATGAAGATTAACATATTAACATCTGAATGGGCCCTTTACAATTTCTAACGCTTGGGTGGATTTCAGGTCAAAAAAGCCCCGACGATAAACATCAACAACAAGTGCATAAGGTTTGAATTCCCTGCGACTGGTTTTAGCTGCGGAATAGAGAAGGAAAAAGTATGTCGCAATTTCGCAATGTGTCTTGTTTGGTAACGTAGTACAGAACAGATATTGAAAATAAGATCAGCATAAAAATTTGGAGATTTGTAATGTACGAATCAATTTGCTTTGAAGTTTCTGGCATGATGCCAAGTCAAACCACTTTTTCTCACTCCAGGGAGCTGGGAAAATAGGGCTGGTGAGGGGGCGTGGGGGTGGGGGTGGGGGTGGGGGTGGGGGTGGGGGTGGGGGAGACATTAGGCAATTTTGATCGGCCAACTAGTAGGTCGGTGACATAAAGTTTCAATGCTCAAAAACTAATTGGCTAATGCGCTAGAGTCTCATTGGAACTGTAAGTCTTCATGTCACTGTTAAACTAATCGACCAATCTGAATAGACTAGTGATAGGAGGCCTAACATTCCACCTTTAATAGATAGATGAATACATTTATGTACGCCACAAAAACGAGCTGAAAGACAACCATAACAGGGGAAATGCTTCTGTTGCTCTGTCTACATATTTTATTATGTTATTTTTATTTGTAGTTGCCAGTGATTCAAGTGCAGTTACGGGTATGCAGGGAAGTCAATTTAGAAACATTTTATCACTTCCGTGTTCAACAAGCACAAGTGCACTTTTTTCATGTTTGTGTATTAACCAGGGATTTTTTAGTCCTTCGGTTCAACAAAAGTCACGAAAAAGCTTCCTCAAACCACAGAAAAGCCACGAGGGCCAAACTAGGGCTGGGCACAAAGTTAGAAAGTGGTAAAAAGAAACACCAAAAGGTGTATTTTACAAGACCCAACATTAGAAGAAACAAAAAGGACCCTGCACAATTTACAAACACTCGTTGTATTTGTTTGTTTGCTGGTTTCTCCACTCCGAGGCTCTACGAAAGAAGCCAGGAAGGGAGTTTGTAGAAACTTCGAGAGCCGAGTCAAGCAAAGAGGTGGTTGGCAGAGGTCTTCACGGCGTCATGTGGACAATAAATTGCCAAAAATGCCGGGACTATCGGTTATTCCAAAAGTTTCTGAAATCGTCACAGTCGTTTCGCAATTGCCAAAGTCATTTGGGATTTTTGGTGTTTTGAGACGAAGCGCTCACAGACACCTTGCACAGGTCAACAGTTACAATGTTTTGTTTCGTTGACTTTTGAGTTTTTAAACAAAAACTCACATCCACCTAAATCATCAGTTTAGACTGGTGTTGGGGGAGCCTAGTATAATGACAAAGCCAAATAGAGAAAATACTGAGTTTTGTTCACTGTTCAGCTATAGCTTTCTATGCCAAATACTACGCTTCGCTAACACCAGCTACCACTATACTCGAAGTAAACCGTTTTTTCTTTGATTTTCAAGAAACATCAAAGCATGACTTAAGTAACTGTGTTATGGCCGTGACGAAATTTTCATATAAGTATCTCTGTCGCCATGTGGCACGGGACTACCCGGGGTATCCCAGCAACTCCATTGGAACAGGTTTTGGACATCGATGGTGTCGGTCACAAACTCGCCAACTCCGAGTTTCATCAATAGCGATTTTACGTATTATGCAGACAAGGGCCAGCTTCATCATCTCTATAAATATCGTAAAGATTCAGCCAATAGGAATAAAGAAAATATTGCTTCAAAATAAAACGGCCAACTTTAATGGTCCTTTTGCTTGACGATAAAAACCTGCCAAGTCATCCTCCGTCTGAATCTATAGCCATCAAACTCATCATGACACAAAGTGGGCAACTGCCAAAAAGCTTACCAATGACATTGTTTTTTACCAAAACCAAAAAAAACGTAAATATTCTTGCACACCATGCGTTTCTAAGTGCTTTTCATATAATATACTACATCTGATAGTTTAATACAACAGTTTTTAGCCTGTCTTGTAAAATTTATTTCTTCGGCGATGGGACATTTGTGGCCGACACCGTCGACATGTTAATAAATAAAGCTCAACACAGGCTGAACAGAGCATTGTGTCCATGTGTAATAACGTGAGATTGTTATCGATTCTTCACCAGCTGGTACAGAATTTGATGTCAGTGTTATGTTCCCGTTATAGTGAGCTAAGTACTTGTATACCTGGCCTTGATATGAGTGGAGCGTTTTTGTTTGTTTGTTTGTTTGTTTTATTTAGTTTGGAAGCAGGCCAGTCTTTCATAATGTCGACACTGCCTTGAACTGATCTATGAGAAAACGTCTCAGTAGAATTTGCTGTCAATTAAAGGGAGGGGAAAATTATTGTTATTCGAACTTCGTCGTTTTTTCATGCGTCTGGCACATTCTGCCTCAAGCTATGACAGAATGTCCTACCCTATTACTGACTGTGCTCAGTCCGTCTATTTTTGAGTCAGAGTCCCACACTGTAAATATCAGTTCCTAGCCTTACCCAAGCTTTGCCCTCAATGATATACATTCAGATCACGCCGAGCAAGACTCCAGAGTCCAAGACGTGAACGACGCATCTAACAGTTAACCTCGATGCATACCTACGACTTTGTTGTGCTTCTGTCGCGTCGCAGTTTTTTGACGTCTGGGGATGCGCACACACACGACAGTCTGGCTCATTACAGACTCAACGGGAACATGAAATTAAGATCCAACAGCAACATGGTAGCAAGTCGCTCGTGTGCGCCTAGGCTACTTTGCCGAGCGAGTGTTTGGTGAATCATCATAACAATTACGGATATGGGCCACATGGCTGCATGAGTTATGAGACCCTAGTTTTGATCAAATTTATCCCTACCCACCCACCATCCACTTCCCCCAGACCTTCTATTCTCCCCCCCCCCCTGGGGCTAATTAATTTACACCCCACCCTGTTTTCTCCAGACACGTGGAGCCGTGTCAGTATCCTATAGTATGGAAGCGTTCGCAGGTCGAACATTTAGATTGACGCTGGAATGGCTAAATTAATGACGCGGAACATTGGAGAAAGCTGATCCCTCACGGCGGGTGCCCGGAGTGCCAAGGACAGGTAACCAGCTGGATGCACGGAATAACAACTATACACTCAAACCATTGGGATCTCAGGAAACTGGTTAAGCTTTAGGGCAGGCGCACACGACTGATTACTCACCAGACCGAGAATCTACGAGTTTACCTACTGGGAGTTGAAGTGTTATATTTCTCTCTGGAAATTAAAAAACAAAATTGCCCTTGTGCATTTCGAACAGAAGGATCATTGTTCTATACTCGTAATTAAAAATAATTTCTCGGACTGGGCAACTAAAAAATCACTAATAGACGACTGGCCTTATGCTGAATGCTGACACTGTTGTGTCTCGGTTTTAGTGTGGGATCTGGACTTTGGAATTAAATGCGAACTCGCGCATTGGTGAGACTAGATATAGAACAAATCTGTCTCTTTATTTCGGATACGTCAAAGTTAGTTTGATTAGACTTGTGGAAAGATAGATCCCAAAACTGAGTCAAAATAGACACAGAACAGGCTGGAATCGGTGCGTCAAGACCCTTGAAAACTGAAGTAGAGAACTCAGGATTATAAGAACAGCACACACAGGGGCTTTGTACGGGTTATGTGATTACTGTAGCAATTCTTTGGTTTCACGATGTATTAGTTGGGTGTTTGTGGTGTATGGCGCCCAGACCACACGCGGCCTTCTGGCCAGATCGATCCTCATTTACATGTACACTGCGTATGAGTGCTACAGGGTTATTTACTAGATAGATAGATAGATAGCTAGCTATATAGATAGATGGATAGATAGATAATAGATAGATAGATAGATAGCTAGATAGATAGATAGATAGACAGATAGATAGATAGATAGATAGATAGATAGATAGATAGATAGATAGATAGATAGATAGATAGATAGATAGATAGATAGATAGATAGATAGATAGATAGATAGATAGATAGATAGATAGATAGAAAAATAGATAGATAGATAGATAGATAGATAGATAGATAGATAGATAGATAGATAGATAGATAGATAGATAGATAGAGATAGATAGACAGACAGACAGACAGACAGACAGACAGACAGACAGACAGACAGACAGACAGACAGACAGACAGACAGACAGACAGACAGACAGACAGACAGACAGATAGATAGATAGATAGATAGATAGATAGATAGATAGATAGGTAGGTAGGTAGATAGGTAGGTAGGTAGGTAGGTAGGTAGGTAGGTAGGTAGGTAGGTAGGTAGGTAGGTAGGTAGGTAGGTAGGTAGGTAGGTAGGTAGGTAGGTAGGTAGGTAGGTAGGTAGGTAGGTAGGTAGGTAGGTAGGTAGATAGATAGATAGATAGATAGATAGATAGATAGATAGATAGATAGATAGATAGATAGATAGATAGATAGATAGATAGATAGATAGATATTTGTTTTGAATTTCTAGTTTTGAAACCAGACACTAAAAATGATATAGAATAGGCAAACGAACCTGTTCAATTATAATTATTATGTTGTTGTTTTTTTCGGATTATTTATGGATGTAGAGAAAATGACGCATCGTGAATGGAGGCTTCATCTTTACGGTTTCCCAGGATGTCTTTCCCAGATTAACCAGTACATTGCCGTGATTGCTACCATCATATAGGCGTCTTTATTGGTTTGCTAATCTCGGGGATTATTGAGGGTTTAGATTTCTGAATGGCGTGCGTGATTGTTATTGAGGGATGAGACGTATCTCGTTCAAGCCATCTTCACCTTGGTGCATTAAGGCCTAAAGGCCTGTTTACACTGGTAGGTTTTAGGAATAGAAAGATGAAATGGGGCTCTCTGTGGGAGGAACTCTCCTGGCTTTCCGTCTTTTGTTTTCCGATTTCCCCCTTCGAAACGTTGTTTGTTTACACTGGTCCGTTTTCCGAATGAGAAACGATGGCCATCGTTTGTTTTGGACATGTTTCGAAGGGGGAAAACCGGAAAAACAAACGACGGAAAGCCAGGAGAATTCTTCCCACACAGTCCCTCATTCCTTTTTTCTATTCCTAAAACCTACCAGTGTAAACAGACCTTAAGGTGATCCCACATCTCTTTCTGTTGGCTGTCTTTTTTTTTAGTAAGGATTGTTTTGGTAAATGTCACACATCTATCTATCTATCTATCTATCTATCTATCTATCTATCTATCTATCTATCTATCTATCTATCTATCTATCTATCTATCTATCTATCTATCTATCTATCTATCTATCTATCTATTTATCTATCTATCTATCTATCTATCTATCTATCTATCTATCTATAGATCTATCTGTCTATCTATCTAACTCATCTGATTATTTCCCAGCAAACAGCGCCACAGTAATCTGACGTGTGGTTTTCACATAGGAATCACATCGTTCTTACGTAGATCTGCTGGTTACGACATTGCACCGATGTCGCTTTGACGTAGGGAACCCGCCGCGACGGTAATCCCACCAATCATACCGGAATCTACGTCGCATTGACGTAGCGGAGCTGGCCTGGTTAGTACCGTGTCATGTTAACCTGGCTGACGTCAATCTGGGGCACAGTTTCTGCAGTGTCCACGTGATTCCCGTCTTCTGGGACTGAGTTATCCAGCATTGAGAAAGATAACAGGTAGAAATCCAGTTTCTGCCACGGCCACACCCCACCCCCCTCCAAACCACCCCTCACCCCCACCCCACCCACTCACGAGGCCATGAACCACAAAATACCGAGCACTCTCGAAGATAACAGTGTTATTGCCGTTTTTTTTTGTTTTTTGTTTTTTTTTGTTGCTGAGTCTAAATGCTGAAATTAATGACCCCCGCCACGAGGTCTATTTTGCTAATCTCTTCCCTGTTCGAAGTTCGTGTAACGACAGTGAAGAAGTGGGGCATGGTAGTGCACGAATTCAGGGTAGGCATTGAGTCACGGTGCAGTTAGAGTGCAGTTATTGGAAGATGCACCATTTGCCGCTCTCTGACATCTTTGGTTTAATTTTCCATTAAAGTGTACATAATGGATCTTATATGTTGACATTTGACATGTCTTCATTATCTAAGCAGCACAGAACAGTACACTTTATTTTGCACAGTAGAAGGTAATATCGTATATTTATAAAATGGCGTTCTTTGCTTACATATATACTTTTGATATGGTGAATGCTTTTTTTCAGCTTTTTCTTTTATTCTGAGATTGTCCACCTGGATCAAAATTGTTGTACCTGTTTTCTCGGTTTCTCTTTCCTGTTGACCTTTGGATAATTATCTTTGATTTGTTTTGTACCTTATGATGTTTTGATAATAATTATAGTATTTTTGCAAATTGTACCTATAGCTATAGTTGTTACATTTAATGACGAATGTGGCGGAATTATCATTTTAGCTTAGGCCACATAGGCGACTTTGTGGAATTGCTGTCGTGTCGCAGCGGCGTCGCATATTTTTATTTTTTTTTCAATTCTGGGCGAAGGAATCGAGATCCTCGCACTTGCGACAGTCGGGCATAATACATAGTCAAAGGGAACATGATACTAAGAAGCGACAGCAACACGACTGCAAGTCACAAGTGTGCGCCTGGCCTTAATTTTAGTCTTTCAGGTTTTAAATTTTCATAGAAATCTACTTGTGACTCTAAGGTAAAATCCCTTTGTTCTGTTGTTGATAAATGGGAGTGTGCATGAGAAAACCCACCATAAGTCGGCAACATGACATTTTGAGTTCCGTACATATAATAAAAGACAAGACATTTCTGATAAATTGAAGTCAGTGACCCCCCTAAAACAAGATTTTGAGAAAACGGCATTTAATTCTAAAAGTGGCAATAGCTAATTGACCCATTAATATTGGAGTGATTGCTGTTAGGAGACCGTAGTCTAATATCTAAGCCGTTATAGAGATCATACTGAGTAGTGTTCACTGCTCATCTACAGTTTACCCTGTAACATGGCACAGTCCCCTAAACAACAGCCAAGTCGGAAGTTTTTGGATCTTGGTAGGAGACCGTGGTCCAATTACAAAGCCTTTATAGAGATCATAGTGAGTCTACAGTTTACCCTGTAACATGCCACGGTCCCCTAAACAACAGCCAAGTTGGAAGTTTGTGTCGGACCCATAATATTTTCACTTCAAAGCCGTTTTTCTCAAAATCATCTCTGTCGACATAATTATTGTGGGTTTTCTCATTCACACTCACAAATGTCAACGCGAACCTTTTATCAGTTTGCACATCCGGCGCTGTCAATACTTTGGTTTTTGAAATATCCTCGACTCCTCCTTGTGTTTAACCTTCTAGCGCCCAATGTACCATATTCTAATTAGGTCACCTGGAGCCCAAATGCTTTATGTTTGAGAAACTTACTCTTCCTATTTCCTAACAAAATTATGTTTCCAATTACATATTAATTATTATTTTATTTTTTTTTGCAGTACTCTGACTACTTAAAATCAATTCAGCGTACAATATCACTTTTTTTTTTTTTTTAATTTATTTACGATTTTCGTCTGGGCACCAGAGGGTTAATCAATGTATCTCAGCTACTCATGTTCAGGATGAACCATAGCCGTAAAGCATAATCAGTTATACAGCGTGAGGGGTCACACTTTGAGAATACTGAACGATGCTTAAAACAGCCGGTGTTCACCACGAACCACAACCCAAAAACATATTATTTTTGCTATGACACGAGAGCTTGAGCTGGGTTTTCATATGTACGGAAACGCAAAGGGAAACGTCAAAAACCCTTCAAGCAATGAAATAAAAAGAATGTTTTCACTGTGTCTCGAAAGGCCGTCTCCGCACACATGGAAACACTCTTTCTTTACACTACTTGGACTTTTGAGGTTTCCGAAGCCGTTTCTGTTTCCTTGCATATGAAAACACGGCTTCACCACCTTGTTACAGGTTAAGAACCCTGAATGATGCTTATCACAGCCGGCGTTTGTTATTGCTCTAGTTATACAGTTATAGTCATTAAACCCACCAGGTGTTCTGGTGACAGTTGTGTGCAGTGTTGATATTCTGTTACTGTTTTACCTGACTTGGTTAGGAGTGGACATTTCTGATCATATGGCAGCTTTGTAGTGTATCTGGCAGGGGTTGATTAGATAGATAGATAGATAGATAGATAGATAGATAGATAGATAGATAGATAGATAGATAGATAGATAGATAGATAGATAGATAGATAGATAGATAGATAGATAGATAGATAGATAGATAGATAGATAGATAGATAGATAGATAGATAGATAGATAGATAGATAGATAGATAGATAGATAGATAGATAGATAGATAGATAGATAGATAGATAGATAGATAGATAGATAGATAGATAGATAGATAGATAGATAGATAGATAGATAGATAGATAGATAGATAGATAGATAGATAGATAGATAGATAGATAGATAGATAGATAGATAGATAGATAGATAGATAGATAGATAGATAGATAGATAGATAGATAGATAGATAGATAGATAGATAGATAGATAGATAGATAGATAGATAGATAGATAGATAGATAGATAGATAGATAGATAGATAGATAGATAGATAGATAGATAGATAGATAGATAGATAGATAGATAGATAGATAGATAGATAGATAGATAGATAGATAGATAGATAGATAGATAGATAGATAGATAGATAGATAGATAGATAGATAGATAGATAGATAGATAGATAGATAGATAGATAGATAGATAGATAGATAGATAGATAGATAGATACCATGTGATAGATAGATGTAATTCCTGATATCAGTGGTGTTGGCGCTATGAAGGTGTAGGACCAGATACAGCAACTGCTTAATATGCCAGCACTGTTCGGTGGGTCTAAATCAAAGTATGAAATGATGATGGATTCCTGTAAACTGACACAAACTTTAGGGTAGAGTGTCATTTTAGTTTACGAAAGTGGCCATTCTTTCTGGGGTATTTTTTTACGAAC
The DNA here is from genome assembly GCA_963931925.1 of Onchidella celtica. Lineage (NCBI taxonomy): Eukaryota > Metazoa > Mollusca > Gastropoda > Systellommatophora > Onchidiidae > Onchidella > Onchidella celtica. Next base: position 39,231,811 of record OZ007579.1, on the reverse strand, counting down.
GAGAAGTGAATTGCTATATAAAGCTGGGCATAGCGACATTGATTGGCTTGTTTACTTTACATCTTCGTGTCTGTTCTGGGGGGGCGGGGGGGGGGGGGGTTGGAGTCACTCACTGAACTCTGGTCCGTATTTTGTATCCAGACATCAGTTGTTGCTGGGAATACATGTATTCATGTTTGGCATGTCGTGTCTTGGTGTGAAAGTGGCTTTTCTATGAGGAAATAGAACATTGGTTGAGGGTGTGTTGATAATTCGCAGAGAAGAGGGAGGGGGGGTGGGTGGGTGATAGAGAGATAGATAGATAGATAGATAGATAGATAGATAGATAGATAGATAGATAGATAGATAGATATATAGTTAGATAGATAGACAGACAGACAGATGGACAGACAGACAGACAGACAGACAGACAGATAGATAGATAGATAGATAGATAGATAGACAGACAGACAGACAGACAGACAGACAGACAGACAGACAGACAGAGAGACAGGTAGATAGATAGATAGATAGATAGACAGACAGACAGACAGACAGAAAGGCAGGTAGGCAGACAGACAGACACACAGACAGATAGATAGACAGACAGACAGACAGACAGATAGATAGATAGATAGATAGATAGATAGATAGATAGATAGATAGATAGATAGATAGATAGATAGATAGATAGATAGATAGATAGATAGATAGATAGATAGATATATAGATAGATAGATAGATAGATAGATAGATAGATAGTATATGGACAGCAAGTAGGTGAATGGATAGGTGTGATGGTAAACAAGCTACAAACAATGAATGGACAGATGGGCAGAATGTGAATAAACAAAACAACAACAACAACAGCAACGACAACACAACAGAAACAAAACAACCTGACAAAGGGACAGAGGTATGTTTAGACAGTCAAGCAGATTATCGGTTATATCTCATCTTTTGTTTGCTATTGTCACCAGGTAAACAGATCATGCACAGCAACTGTACATCCTGCTATGTGAACACAGCTTGAAGCTATGACGACTCAGAACTCGCTGTGGAACGTGACATCGACATCATCAGGAACCACTCCAAATGTCACTGTGTCCCCGCGATCAAACCTGACCTTGACTGAGCTGAACGACCAAGTAGCATTGACCCTTCTGCCGGCTATCATTGTGGTGGCTGCGCTGATGGCTCTCGGGATTCTGGGCAACGGTGTGGTGGTCTATATCTTTTGCAGGAAAATGCCCAAGGGGACACAGAACTTCCTAGTGCTGTGCCTGGCGATATTCGACCTCTTGAGCTGCACGGTTGTCATGCCAACGGAAATTGTTGACATGAGGGAGTTTTATATGTTCCAGTCAGAGAATGCGTGCAAAATGCTGAGGTGGGTCTCCGTTCTCGAGTTATTGTTGTTGTTGTTTCCTGCTGGGAGTGGTAGATGTTCGGAGCTGTGGGCTGGTCTTATGCAAGAAACTGAATGCGAATGGGGCGAACGTGGAAATAAACAACCTCCTCCTACTCATCTCTCTCTCTCTCTCTCTCTCTCTCTCTCTCTCTCTCTCTCTCTCTCTCTCTCTCTCTCTCTCTCTCTCCCTCTCTCTCTCCTTCCCTCCCCCCCCTTCTCTTGCAGTAAGTTCAACGAATATGTTTTTTTTATTGTTGTTTTGTTAACGTTCATGGCCAGAAACCAGGAAAGTAGAAATAAAGAAACCTCCTCCTCCTTCTCTTTCTCTGTCTGTCTGTCTGTTTGTCTGTCTGTCTCTTCTCTCTCCTCTTTCTCTCTCCCCTAGGGATAACAGCGGCTTCTCGTCCTTTTTCATACTAGACTGAAAGGAAATCTTCAACAGAAAGTTTAGCTCATGACATTTAAATAAACTACTGCTATGTTAACCACTCGCATTTTTATTGAGTGCGCCGCATGCCTTGTGAGTGTCTGTTTGTGTGCGTCTCTGTGTGCATATATGTGGGGTGTGTGTGTGTTTTGGAGAAAAGGACAAATATAATCTATCCTATGCCCAGTTTAGGAAAAATCACTGCCTTCGTTAAAAAAAAAGACTAAAAAAAGTGTGAGCCCCCCCCCCCCCACCCCCCTCCCCCCGGGGCCATGCTTTACAGGGCAGACAACCCTGTTATTTCTGCTAATGTGGATCTAGCTTAACCCAGTCCTCTCCCTTCTATAGCCATGACGATTTCCCTCAGCTGCCCTCTGCCCCTCCACTTTTATGTTAGGTCCCAGCGTTTAATGGTGTATATCTGTGGGTCCCAGTTAAAAGTCGCCAACACTCTCCACATTCTGTTGTCAGATTTACAACAACCGATTTCAGTAAATATTGTAAAGCTGTAGGTTATTATGTGTGAAGAGCAGTTCTGATTTGATCAGACACATTCGTGCTGCCCGAAACTGAAAGGGATATTCAATGTGTATTCAAAATAATTCAACCAGTATCTTTACGTCAATCCGAGGTAAATGTGTGTGGGATTGGCATAGGGTTGGCAAGGTTATCGTGGTTGAATTGACGTAGGGTTGACAGGGTTACCGTGGTTGGATTGATGTAGGGTTGGCAGGGTTACCGTGGTTGGATTGATGTAGGGTTGACAGGGTTACCGTGGTTGGATTGACCTAGGGTTGACATGGTTACCGTGGTTGGATTGACATAGGGTTGGCAGGGTTACCGTGGTTGGACTGACGTAGGGTTGACAGGGTTACCGTGGTTGGATTGACATAGGGTTGGCAAGGTTACTGTGGTTAGATTGACATAGGGTTGACAGGGTTACCGTGGTTGGATTGACGTAAAGTTGACAGGGTTACCGTGGTTGGATTGACATAGATTTGGCAGGGTTACCGTGGCTGGATTGACATACGGGTTGACAGGGTTACCGTGGTCGGATTGACGTAAGGTTGACAGGGTTACCGTGGTTGGACTGAAATAGGGTTGGCAAGGTTACCGTGATTGAATTGACATAGGGTTGGCAGGGTTACTGTGGTTGGATTGACATAGGGTTGGCAAGGTTACCGTGGTTGGGTTGACATATGACTGGCAAAGTTACCGTGGTTGGATTGGCCTGTGGTTGGCAGCTGGGAAAATTACTTTTATCATATTCTCAGATTTCAGATTTTTTTCGTTCTGTTCTCCATCGTCTGTCTTATGTCACGAAATAAGTTCATGCTTTTTGTACGTTATCATCACAAAGATGGGGATATACTTTTGTTTACTAGGCATTGCCCTATTCTCTGTGTGGTAACATGTGACTGTAACATGAATTTTACGACTCATTTCGAAACACCTACATTCTGTAAACGATGTCAGGTATCTTGTAATACAATCATCGTTTTCCTTTCTATCTGACAGATTCGTCAACGTGTTCACGGCCATCTCCTCTATCTTCACTTTGTTGGTGATCGCATGGGACAGATACAAAAATGTGCTTCGCCCCTTTCAACGCCAAATGTCTCTACGCTCCGCCCAGCGCAGCATTGCCCTAGTTCTGGTTAGCTCGCTACTTCTGTCTTGGCCCGCCTTCTTTCTGTACGGCATTCACCATGTTGACGTGGGAATCCCTGATGAGTTTGGGCGTGACTGCTCCACGGCTGACGCCATGCGAGGCACGATCTACCCTCTGATCTACAATGCCGTGCAGTTTTTGGGATTCGTCATCATTACCATTGTGTTGATTGTGATGTACGTTCGAATCCTGCGCGAGACCAGACGCCATTACAAGTACCTCAGAAGCACCAGCGATTTCTATTACGGCACCGGCTCTGTGGCGAGACCTGAGTTCAGCCGCAACATCGCCCTCATTTCTGACTCCAGAATCAATCTGAATGAATATTTCACGAAGGAAATGGACGAACGAAGAAGTTCCAGCTATCTGCACGGAGGTGTAGATAATGCTGCATTCAGTCTGCACGAGTCTGAAAACACTCAAGATCGCAAGAGAGGGGAGAAAAGCCCCCAAGGAAGAACGATGACATCACCAGTGGTGTTAAGGCGTTTTAAAGGAGGACGCAACAATGCTAAATACTTCATTTCATCGGAGAACGAAAACAATGTGTTTGACGACTATCTCACTCAGGGAAGCCGGTGGAAAAAGTCAGCCAGCACTCCAGACTTTGATAAGTTGGTGTTTAAAGCTTCTAACAGCTCCAGGGATGTTCGATCGGAAGGAAAACCCACCCCCGTCCAGCCCAAGCGGTTTCTCAATCGACAAATATCAGTCAACAATTCCGATAAACATTCAGTCAATGGCAACAAATCTGGCAGCATTTTACAATCCTTAGACAGAAAACTGAGTGATTCTGACGATGAAATTACCAGAAATGCTACTGGAACTCACGATTATCAGCTAGTGAGAATGTGCTCTGACCACGCTATTCTGTGTCACAATGGTGTGGGCATCGCAATGGGAGGTCAGCAAGGGCGTAGATCAAACATCGTCCATCACAAGTCCCTGAGACGTGACCGTGAATTTCAAAACAAGGCCGATTCAGATGCTGGCCTAGATAAAGAAGATTCTCTTAAGTCCAACCTCTCTAGTCAATCTTCCACTATCATCAATAGACACGTACAGCACACCAGACTGCCATCAATGACTGGAAGTTCACATTTTCCTATACTGTCTCATTCAGAGCCTGCCACGCCTTACTCATCCTCTCTTTCGTCAAGTCACAAGCTTGGCAAACAGAACAGCTCGTGGTCAAATCTCCTCGTCGATTCTCGACAATCAGAACGTGAGGCTAAGCAGCCTTTAGGTGCAGCGCCCTTTTTCCTTCCACAATACGACGAAGGTATTGATATGTCTTTTGAAATTGAAGATGACCATTCAGATAAGAGTACACTTACTCTGGCTTTATGCCCAAATTGTCAGTCGCAGTTTGTTCAGAGGGCAGGTTCTCAAAATAGCAAAATGGAGGACCTTAAATATGTGGACAATGTGTCAAAATTTGGTAGTCTGGGAGAAAATTCAGAGCAAGGGAGTCCATCACAAATCAGACATGTAACAGGAGAACAGCCATCTACAGGGGAAGTATTGTCACACGAGAAAGCGCAGAAGACCCTCAATCCTTCCCCACATGCGGAGAACGACACTGGACAGTACGTTATTGTACATAATGATTCTGAATGTAGCTTGCCTCCTGACTGTGTCAATGCAGTTGAGGTTCCAAACGACAGTACACGGCCTCACGAAGATGATGACCCAACAGAGACTCCCCAAGAGCATGGGTATCGAAATGAAAACTCACAATTGATGGAAAGCGGAACCTGTTCCTGCCAGAAGCCAAACAAATTGGATGTAAAAACTCAAGAAAGAAGTGATAAAACATCACTTAAAGACGAACCAAATCATTTCCCAATAGACGCTAAAAATCTGTCTGACAGAAAGCGTCAACGCCGCAGGGTTAAATCTGAAAGCATTTATGCAGACAATGCAGGACGTGCTGCCTTAGTGTTGAATACCGTGCATTCAGACCCCGATATATCAGCTGCAATTAACACATTATCATCTCCAAAACCCACGGGCGGTAACCGTAAGCGACCATTTGTCAGGGCTAAATCTGAAAGCGCTAGTTTTTACAAGACAGCCTTGAAAAATTCTTTCACGGCGAGTGACAAAAGAATATCATTTGACACGAGAAGTTTGACTTGTTCTATAAATGATACATGCCATTCTCCACAAGGGACAAATGGGATTTCTTTATCTTGTGATGGAACTGATCTCATGGCCGACAAATGTAGTGTGTGTAGTTTGCCGAAAGTACAATCAAGAATAAACAGACAGCAGGAATGTACACATACCGACGACGGAAAGCCTTCTTCGACAACAGATAGTAAGGTTTTGAATTCCAATCCAGAGAGTAAGATTGATAAACAGTTTTCTCCAAATCGGTGTGGCCATCGGCAGATTCCCTCAAGAACTCTCCGCAGATACCCCAGGTCAAATTATGATTGGATGACTCCTCCATCCACGCCGTCCAGCAAACATGAACCAGAGCCCAAGCCTAGTTCAGCCACGTCTATCGCACTTTGTGTCACCAGCGTTTTCATTCTCAGCTTTTTGCCACATTTATGCTTGATGCTCTCTCGTGTCCTCAAGCCAAACTTTGATCAAAATCTGACTGGTTCTGATTTGGTTTTGTTCAACATTTTTCTCAGATCCTACCTGGCAAACTCTGCTCTTAATCCGTTCGTCTACGGCTGGCTCAATCAACAATTCAGACATCACTGTTGCCAGATTTTGAGAATTCATTGTTCATGTTGCTCAAGATAAAACTACATTTTTTTCTCTCGGTGTGTTTTATGTTTTTCGCTCACTGAGACAAAAAAGTCGAAGTTATAAATTATTTTGTGATATATATCATATATTTCAATCACCCAATAGAATCGTAAACACAGTACTTAGTGACTCAAGCAGAATAATACATTTCTAAAGCTCCTCTTTTAATTCCAAAGTTCCAGAAATAATTATTGTTAGCGACTAAAATACTAATTTGAACCCTTACCAGTGACAGGCTGAAAGAAAAACGGGAAAATGGAGACAAAATGGCAGGAAAAGAAAGCATTAAAACAAGAAGAACGAGCCATGGTGGCAGATTCATTTCAACCTGCAAATGCTATTTCATGTATCCATTACGTTGAGCCAAACTAAAGACAGAATCCTTTCTGAAAAAAGATTAGAACCTCGTTTCCAGGGCAAGCCACACTGCAAGAGATCTACAGAGAAAGGTCTCCCCATTCAGTATGAGATTTTTCCAAACTTTGGCTCTTATTTTGTTGTAACATCGTGTGCTGTATCTCTGTTGATCAATATCAGCTTCAGCTCAGGTCAGTTGTTACTATTTAGTCAGAATTTCACCTAAATGGTCACAGTGGTAATTTATAATGCCTAGGGCACGCAATATTAGTATAAGGGGAGATATCATACCAAAGATACTAGAAACGATAAGATGAGACACTGTCTTCTTCACACCACTAAAAAAACAGTGCATAAAATGTGCGTGCTGATCGGGGGCGGGACCCATGTCGCATAGTACGAAAAGAATGCTTGATATAATGGTAAATTTATGATGCAAACTTGTGACAGTGCTACTGCCACTAAGAAAAAACAGGAAAAAAAATAGCCAGTTTCCCCATAGCGACTGAGGTTATAATTCCACAATAAGTGATGCCAATTAAAGACTATTATAGCGACAGTGAACAGTGAAAAAAATTCAATATTATCCCTGTTTTGGCTTTGTAAAATAACAGCACTTTTCATGACTTCCTCGACTTTGCCGCTAGGTGGCGGTGCGAAATCTGTCACGCTAAAAGCACTAGCTGTCTTATCTTATCAATTCTAAGCCTGGTCAGACACAGTCAGATGCTGGCAGACAAGAAGTGTACACCATAATTTCCTATTGTTTTCTTATTAAATCCGGAAAATCCCAATCAAATAAGCCTGGTCAGACACAGTCAGTTTCTGCTATTACTTCCTTGGTGCACATTTTGCTGGCAGCATTTTGACTGTGTCTGACTGGGCTTAGTGTAATGCCTCCCTTATTCATAGCCAGACGGTGAACACTTTCTGTGATCTTATTGAATCAGACTGGATCAATCACACCAATATAGATATTCCACCCTCATCCTCTGTGTGTATATATGTAGGGATTGGGGTGTGCTGTTTTTGTTTTTTCCGAGATATTCATAATACGAACGAAAGGCATCTAGTGAATATCTATGTGGAAGTTATGTGTTTATTTTCAAATCTGGAGTTATAATATGTTTTTGTTGTCGTTGATATTTTACCACACTGTTGTTGATGGTGCTGCTGTTTCTCAGAGTAAATTTTTGATATAATTACGCAGCTGTGTTTAGTACTATTTTTTTCCGCTGAGAATTTTCATCGTAACAACTTTCTCATCGAACACAATAATAGCTTAATTAGAATCGATGTTTAAAATTTTCTTTCTTGAAATAATTTTTGTTCTTATTCGGTTTATTTACTTTTTTAAATTAACTGCTACAAGGTATTTTATGTCAGAACTGAATGTTTATTGAGGATTTCTTTTGTTTAAAGTTATTTTTGTTTTCGAAAAAAAATAATGTTTAGCATTTACTTGTCCTTTAGAATTGATCATGTAGTTTTTCTTGTTAATTTATACTAAAGTAGGCACTGCAAAATGTAACTGTTTCTTTCTTTACACTAGTTCAACGTAAAATTCGCTGTAATAGGATGTATGCCTAAAAACTGTGCTATAACAACAATGACTTATTTCTTGATAAAATCAAAGTCCCATTTCGTAGTTAGAATATCGTTTGGCTCGATTGGTTTATTGGACTGTTTATTTCATCTGTCCATCTAGCCTCTATTTTGCCAAACTCAGTTGCAATGACAATTAATGCTTTGGCAAGTTTCGCACTGTCTTTTGTCATACAATGTCCTCTAAATGGCTTGTTGACATTATGCTTCTTTGTTAGTATGCGGGATCTGTTGCAATAAAAACAAATACTTACAGTCTGTTAACTGTTGATTTTTTGTACATTTGGTTCTATATTTTATGTGTAATTGTGTCAGTTGAAGGCCGAAAGGATGGATGGATTGATGGATGGATGGATGGATGGATGGGTGGACAGATGGATGAACGTGTGGGTGGGTGGAAGCATGGATAGATGGATCGTGGATGGATGGATGGATAGATGGATGGATGGATGGATGGATGGACTGGTGAATGGATGGACAGGTCGATGGTAGATCTTAGAAGATCAATGAAACGACAGTAAAATACAGGTACATAGAAAGTTAAAAAAAAAAAATCGCATTTCCAAACACCTCATTTACACCCCGCTTCACTCACCTCGATGAATGTACAGTCTCGCATACTGTGAGTATCACATATTTCACATCATATCAAAAGATACAACGCATCGCATAATGATATGAACCAGAGTTATAAGTGGGACTACAGCTGATGTAGAGTGACGTTTTGAAGCACAGCAAATTTAAAAATAGTGTCGTTTGTTTGTTTTTTTTTAAATTGACAAAATATAAAAAACACAGAAAATCTATGGGGTCTCAGCAAGGCTTGGAGCAAATACAAAGTTAGAAAGTTTGATTTGTCTTCCTTTTTTCCGTTGGGGTTTGTTGTATCGGGTCTGAATTTTTTTTTTCCGCGAGGTTTTTGCAGCACAGAACTTATTGTTTTTGCCGCATTTTTTCTCTTTTTTAAAAATAAATTGTAACGATTGTTAAAGTTATGCCATACTAAACTCTGTCCTTTATCTTTCTCTTGTCTATGATTGAGTTATAAAATGCCACCGAGACCGGACAAAGACAGGTGACTGCAAATATCTCAAAGAGTTTAACAGCAGACATTTTGTGTTCAATATCACAAGTTAAATATCGAATTACATGTATAATGGCGTGATTGTTAACTAATTGACATGACTGGTATCAGAATGGCTCTGAGTTCAGATTATTACTGTAATCTATTGAACGAATCTGCGAGTGAGAAGTCGGATACTTGGCAAACAAATCATTATCATCATTGAATGTGATATTAAAGAGGCATCAGGAATGGTTAGGCAGATAGAACTGAAGACGAAGTACTAAATTATTTCGCCCAGATTCCACATTTTCTGGCCAATCTGAAGTCTGTCAGATAATGGTTATAATCTGCGCCCGTTTATTTAATAGGATGTATCTTGGAATTCTTCTTTTGCCAAAAAAAAATAAAAAATGTTCCGTCCCATTTACCTGTGAGCAATTCTAGATACATAACGAGATGTAAAACATGCTGGGAAATGAACTGATAAATTGCTAAATGGTTTGTAGATCACGTGCATATGATGGCTTGATAATTATCTGAATCGGCCTGAAAGATGGCTTTTAAATCCAAGAAATGGCATTATGTAACAGACATCAGAGCTCTAGATACAATTTTTAAACCATTACTGACCATTCACTGACGATCTTGATATCGAGGGGTATTTGAAATGTTGTTGTATTCGACAGTTTGTCGATTTGGAGGTTTTGTTATGAAAATGGTTCTCTCACTTCTATTTTCATTATGTATTAGTGTCATTGCAATCGGTTAAAACTTATCGAGATGTTATGTGTTTGTGACGTAATGTCTTAACGTTTTAGCCCTTTTTGCCAACCAGACTTCAATCCTTATTTTCTTTAATAAGCAAAAATGCCCACACAACAATATGGCCAATACCCTAAGATATTTTGCAGGGTTATCTCAAGTAACAGTGAAGTCCGTCTAAAGTGAACCGGCTGAAAGTGAAAACTTGGTTTAAATGACCATTCTTTTTGGACCCGATCTGTTCCATCTTTACCACCAATGATAAACACTGGGTTATATGAACTAGTCAGAATCATTTTTTTTAACTAGACTGAACTCTGCAACTCCTCTGTAGATGCTCAAAATGTCAGCCTTATGTCGAATCTATGGACATGCAATACATGAAAACAAACAAACTAAACTGAAATAATAATAATATAACAAAAACAAAATAAGGACACACACACACAAACATGCATAATATAACTCTTAGTTGCTCCAAAATGTCAGTGAATGGATGAATTCTAAGTGTCAATATAAAAAGCGAAGATCAGTCATCGAAACATTATACACTTTTATTATGATGACTAACATGCCTCCCTCGAAATTTTTCAAATTGAACCTCTTTTAAAGTGAAGAGATAATCTTTTTCTTTGGAGCTAAATTTAAAAGGACTCCACTGTATTCTGTTATAGCACACGCGTATTACGTACTCGAATAAAATAAACGAAGTCCCAAAATCCATCGGTACATCGACAAAGGACACCTGCAATCTTTTGGCATTTCATCAGGCCAAAATTGGAAACATTTTGATACTGTAATTTTTCTCGATCCAACTATGGCATTTTCTAAGTTAACCTTGGTTTGACCAGTGGTCTTTCCGTCTCAATGCAATATTCTAGTCAAGATATGTGCAGCATCTGCAAGCTACCCTTTGCCCTTCCCCGTTTTGTTCGTCATACTGGTGACTGAGCGTGACGTGTTCACTTCTTTTTTCCTTTTATTGTTGACGTTCGCCAGAGTGAACTCCGTGACCTTCCTCTCCCTTTCTTGAGAGTAGTTTTTTTCCTCGCTAGGTTGTTGTTGGGTGATTTAACCCTTTTCGTAAATATTAGTATGTTCCTGAACATTCGATAAATGCGTAGATGTAGATGTTTACGCCAGATTTGGCCTTGAGTGATGTAACCTGTGGCCGTATGCATAATCAATGCGTGAACTAAAGTAAATACGTTGACTGGTGTTAACACGAGAAATTGTATTCATTTCTTGCGTTAACATCAGTCAACGTATTTACTTTAGTTTACGCATTGATTATGCATACGGCCACTGGTGACGTGTTGATACGTGATTGGTTAGTTTGTGTGTTTCGGGCGAGGGCAAAGGTTAGATTAATTTCGGGAGCTTTCTATAGACATATCTATATATTTAGACCCATGTAAGTGGTAAAGGTTGGTGAGTAAGTGAGTTTCCAGCACGTGTGCGTTTCCTCGTGTGGCATAGGATATTTAGTTGTTAAGTATTCTCTGGTGCCTTCCTAATATTTTATTGTTCAGTATACAGTTATTAAACTTAAGTATTATTTAATCGATTGTCGGATCTCGTGTTTACTTATTCTACAGCTGTAATAGTTTCGTTTTCTAAAGGGTTGTAGTTAGATCAACTAACTCCCCCCTACTATAACATGCTAGAACAACCTCAGCTGTTACAATAATTATGGCAAAAGTGAAATCTGTAGCTTTCACTGACAACGGCAGTTTTAACAATCAGACAAGGTTCAGTATGCAAGCGTCTTGTAGGGCCACACCGATATTAATAAATTTTGTTTCCAGAGAGTATGTATGTACAGAGACAAATTACTATTAGTCGATTTGCACGGCATGATACTGGAGGCTCCTCGAAACCATTGTTTGCATGAAGCGAAAAGTAGGTCGCGGTGGTAAACAATGCCCGTTTGTACATTTCCACGGGGAGTAAGGGGTTACAAACGGCTCTAAATGGTTTCAAAAAATCCAAAAATACGAACAAACTACAGCAAACAGATACACTGTATATGGTTTAGACGGTCCCTTACAATTCTTCTTAATGCCCTGACCTATATTCGCCATTTGGCAGAAATGATTGCTCTCCATAAAAACATACTCTCTGTTGTTTCTGAAGTACATTTTTGCAGCTGCTGAGTGACAGAATGCTCACCACGATATCCAGGCCGCCATGACGTCACATGTTCCACCATGAATATCTCTGACAGTCGCAACGTGACCAGTGACGCAAATGCCTATGACAATGGCGTCATCCACGTGACTTTGGAAATGTTGACCCTCACGAGACTGACCTTGACATGTTGTATTCATACTGTCATAACCGCATTTGGTATCTTCAGCAATCTGGTCAATATCCTCATCTTCAGCAAACTTGGAGTCCACGACATTTCAATTTATCATTTCGAGCTCTGTCAGGTGCCGATTTGACGTTCTTGATTGGACAAATGGTTTTCACAAATGTGAACGTAATGGATTTTGCAAGAGTTGAAGTTAACGTACCTCTCCCTTCTCTGCTCTTCATCCTTCAGTGGTATCCCAGAATGTTCTACGATATCTCTGCTCTAACCACTGTATACCTAGCCGTACTAAAATGCTGTTGTATAACACGACCTTTACATTTCAAGACAATCTTCACACTCCGTCGCTCTCAGTGCATCATCATCACAATGTCAGCGATCATTTCACTGACTTATCTCCCGATTTTCGTCACACAAGGTTTTGTCCGCAGTACAGACCCGTGCACCAACACGTCACACCTGATTCTGTGGTTGTCAGAGAGCCGAGGTACGGTATTCATCATTAATGATGATGCCAACAGGAATATCTTACCTACAGCGTCACAATTGCTCGTGGTTACTTGTCTGGTCGTCTTGACACGCTCACTAAGAAACGCCTCTCAGTTCCGACTCAGCCTCAGATCACCACCACAGAAAAGCCAGTCTCCCACTAAAATACTTTCTACCAAAGATCTTCAGGTGGTCAAAGCTGTCGCGCTGGTGTCGGCGATCTTTGTGGCCTGTAACGCCCCTTTGGTCATGGTGACCTACGCCACCCTGATAGAACCAGAATTTAACAACTTCAGAAAGTTCGGGTATCTCTACGTCATCGTTTACCAGGTTCCATACACATTTCTCTTGTTGAGCGCGTCTTTGAACATTGTGGTGTATGTGAAGTACAACAGTACTTACAGGAAGACACTCTTCTCTCTGATTGGTTGGACAGCTTGCTAACAATACTAGCATTTTAACTAAACATACTAGAAAAAATAAGATTAGACAGCTAGTGTGTTTAGCGTGCACAGATTCCGCACCGCCACCTAGCGGCGAATGCGCGGATGTCATGAACTATGATGAACAAAGCCATATTTTACAAAGCCAAATAGGGAAAATATTGAATTTTGTTCACTGTTCAGCATAATTATAATTTAAGATATAATAATTTCCGGGAAAAAAAACGAAAACAAAAAGACACACACACAGAGGGAGAGAGAGAGAGAGAAAGTAACAGATAGAGAGAGAGAGAGAAAGAAAGACAGAGAGAGAGAGAGAGGGAGAGAGAGAGAGAGAGAGAGAAAGAGAGAGAGAGAGAGAGAGAGAGAGAGAGAGAGAGAGAGAGAGAGAGAGAGAGAGAGAGAGAGAGAGAGAGGGGGGAGACAAACACGTTTCATGAGATTTGGCTTTTACTCTTCAATGTGATTCATTGGATACCGGATGTCCATACTATGAGTAGAATAACCATGAACTTTCCTCCTGCACAATACTATATGATATTTGCTATTCTGAACCCATGCACAATCTCACAAAACTTGTATTTTCATGGAAACATGTCAATTTTAAATGAGACAATTTGTGCATCTCATTAACAGATAAGGGCAGCAATTCCCTGAGAGCTTGTTCTTCAGGATGACAGGGTATCCATGTATTGTTTTCGCTGGCCTCCTTGGGAACGTTTGCCCTTCAGCAGCTCGCCGTAAAACAATCTTTTTGGCAGCCGGTGGTCTGACACGAAAGATGAGTCGGAGCCGAGACTGCATCAGGATAATGTGTTTTATCCGCACACACTTGCCCAGCATCTGCAGCATCTTGGGTTAGTTTTACACTTGCCCAGCATCTGCAGCATCCTGGGTTAGTTCTACACTTGCCCAGCATCTGCAGCATCCTGGGTTAGTTTTACACTTGCCCAGCATCTGCAGCATCCTGGGTTAGTTTAACACTTGCCCAGCATCTGCAGCATCCTGGGTTAGTTTTACACTTGCCCAGCATCTGCAGCATTCTGGGTTAGTTTTACACTTGCCCAGCATCTGCAGCATCCTGGGTTAGTTTTACACTTGCCCAACATCCGCAGCATCCTGGGTTAGTTTTACACTTGCCCAGCATCTGCAGCATCCTGGGTTAGTTTAACACTTGCTCAGCATCTGCAGCATCCTGGGTTAGTTTTACACTTGCCCAGCATCTGCAGCATCTTGGGTTAGTTTTACACTTGCCCAGCATTGGCAACATCCTGGGTTAGTTTTACACTTGCCCAGCATCCGCAGCATTCTGGGTTAGTTTTACACTTGCCCAGCATCTGCAGCATCCTGGGTTAGTTTAACACTTGCTCAGCATCTGCAGCATCCTGGGTTAGTTTTACACTTGCCCAGCATCTGCAGCATCTTGGGTTAGTTTTACACTTGCCCAGCATCTGCAACATCCTGGGTTAGTTTTACACTTGTCCAGCATCCGCAGCATCCTGGGATAGTTTAACACTTGCCCAGCATCTGCAGCATCCTGGGTTAGTTTAACACTTGCCCAGCATCTGCAGCATCCTGGGATAGTTTTACACTTGCCCAGCATCTGCAGCATCCTGGGATAGTTTAACACTTGCCCAGCACCTGCAGCATCCTGGGATAGTTTAACACTTGCCCAGCATTGGCAGCATCCTGGGATAGTTTTACACTTGCCCAGCATCTGCAGTATCCTGGGTTAGTTTAACACTTGCCCAGCATCTGCAGCATCCTGGGTTAGTTTAACACTTGCCCAGCATCTGCAGCATCCTGGGATAGTTTTACACAAAGAGGCCAAGCCTGGTGTGGACGCCAGACCGGTGGCTTGTGGCCCATACATTTTGCTTCGTACTCACCAATGGATACGGCTCACACCGCCACCAAGCAGGATGCAACGAGCAGTGTTTTTGTGTTAATGTGAAGCAAAATTTATGTCGGAGAGCCACGACTCTGGCGCCTACACCAGACTTTGCGTGTTTCACCCCTAAAGCGTCTTTTTGCAACATCACGAGCCTGGACAGGGTTTTGTTGAAGAAAAGAAAAAAAAAACAGAAAATACATTTACAAATCTATATAATAAAGCTACAACAAAACCCCTAATAGTCCTATGGACTAGGAAACTACACAACGCACCGACCTGAAATTTGGCACAAAGAATTATGGGATAGCGAACATTGTTCCTCTCGCTATACACAAACAAAACCGTTTCTTATTTCTGAGTTAATCGGTAAATGCGGTTATAATTAAAGACTAAATTCACGAGAGCGTTTGATCCGAAATTTACGATCAATAAGATATTGATGTAAGTTTCTAATACTAGCCCACTTCCGCCTACACATGACGTTATCACTTCCTGCGACGTGTTCACTAACAAACAAACTAACCCGTGCGCAAATCATTGCCATTTGACGGATGCTGACGGGATGCGCAGGATGTCAACGCGCAAAGGGAGAGCAGTAAAACGTATCAAAAAACAAACAAACAAAAATAAAAATAAAGCTAAAGGAACAGGCAAAATGAAGCAGGTCCATAATAATCACCCAGAACTGAAACTAATAAATCGATTTATCCCGGGCAGGGCCGGGCAACTCAGCTAGTAACTACAAAAAAATACAAGGACGCCCTGAGCCCCAAATGGCCTTGCCTGAGGAGAATGATGAGGGGTCGTTTATAGAATACGGAGGAGTAGGATGACTTGCCCCCCCCCTCCCTCCCCAGCATGAGAAGCATACCTGGAGGAAGGAGGCGAGGGTTCACGGATGCGTGCTTACATTTTTCAAAATCCACGTGAATTTTATAGACGGCCCCTTTCTGCAGAGTGAGGTTAGGCGGGTTTTTTTCTTTTCGTAGATTCTTTACTATTCTTTTATTCCTTATTTAGTCAAAGCTTTTTCTATGTTTCTGATTGTCCCAGATGCTGAAAACGTGTGCAATAATTTATTATTGTCATTTTAACTGTCAAGGATTCAGAATTTGACTGGTGTAGACAGCCAGACGGACGGACGGAAAGACAGGCAGGTAACATTGACTCGACTGCAACACTGACTTGACTGAAACTTGATTGCAACATTGACTTGACTGAAACTTGATTGTAACTTTGACTTGGCTGAAAAATTTAGCCCCAGAACGAAAACAAACAGTAACTGTAAATTTCTCAGCTACATCCAACTTTATCGAGTTATTTCCCTTCCCGATCATGCACGTGGCTGGTAATGTATCCAACCAAATCACAGACGGTAGAAACCGATACACAGGATGCCGAGACTGTTCAATTCGCCAAATTCCATCCGCCGACTGCGCCAGTATCGTCCATGTCAACAATGCAACAGTTCGCACCACACCGCTTCATACTTGAACGAAAAAGACTACTAGTAGAGAGCTCTGCGGGTACTAGATCTAGTACTCACTGTGTTTATACGCGTGCAAGTTGTGGACATAATTTAGTGAAAGAAGGAATGGTCCGTCTCGATATTCTGTGACTCGGGTAGAAATGTAGCGAGGGATATTTGCCATTCCCCAATTTTGAGGTTTTGTCTTGAAAGTACTTCTCTCATTCCTAATTTCGTTAAGTACCGGCGCCATTCCAATCTGTTAAAAACTTTTCGGGATAATATGTGTTTGTGACGTGTGTAATGCTGTATGCGATTTAGCTCTTCTGCCGACCCCGGCAGAACTTCAATCCTCACTTTCTTGAAGAGGCAAAAATGCACATACAACAATTAGCTACACTGCCGTGATGTCATGCAGGCCAGAACACAGGGGTAGGGTGTGGGGGGGGGGGGGGGAACAGGCGAAGAAGTTGGTATGGGCCTTCGATGTTCGATACAGGCAAAAGAAAGGGGGGGGGGGTAAAGAATTTTATTTCGAGGGCCTCGTGGTATCCTATAAGTCGGTATAATTGGTTAATATTTATTTCATGAGAAGCAAAATACACTATAAATTGATTACGTTCTTCAGAGTTTTTGTTGTTGTTAGGGAAGAAATGTTGGGCTTTGAGAGCTAGACTTAAATGTGAGCACAGGACTTACACATTTCACTAAAAGGCATATTTCAGGGTTATAAACATTGGAAATTTGCGTATGGTTAGTAAAATAGAGTTCCTTAACAGATAAACTAACCGAAGAGTAACAAATCTCGATATCAATATTTTGAATCACACTTTTGACTTCAGGGCCAGCCCCCCCCCCCACCCCCCACACACACCTTAAGAAGTCCAAAACGGACAAGCTGCTCACACCTTCTGATAAAAAACAAAACTAACAAACTTTGAGTGACTGTCCAAAGAAAAAAGTGCCGTTTGATCCAAAAACCTAAAAGCCAATCTTGATTTCTCCAGTCAAACAGCACCATAGGTACAGTAATTAATTGCCTAACGACTGATTAAAGAAAAAGGTCACACAAGTTTAAGCTTATCGTCCTAACGCTGATGTCTATAAACTCAACTGAACTGGCGCGAGCCGAAGCAAAAACGATGTCGCAAGTTAATGCATAGCTCTCTCAAACTTTGTAGATGTCAAAGTACTTACCAAAGACGTTAGTGCCTGAAATTCATGAGAAATACTTGAAAAAGTGTGTGGACAGAAGTGACTGAAGAGTGGAAATATTACCAGACAAAGATGGTTTAGCAGACATTAATCTTTCAATTGTCTTAAATGTATTGGAATCGAATGAATCTGACACGGAAAATACAGCTGGCTGAAAATTTGATTCCTTTTTTGTTTGTAAACATTTTTACTCTGTTTGTTTCCTATCAAACCCACTGAAATGGACACATCTGCGAGCATGCAATTAATTACTCTGTTTGGCAGAATTAATTACCGTGGTTTTTTTTAATGTTAAATTTTGTCTAATTATGGTATTTTGCACAATGCAAGAGGCAAAACTCAAAATCAGGCTCCAGGATAAGAAATATAAAATCAGTTTGTTAGGGACTGGTGCAAAATATGAGCCCATGCAAAAATACAGATAAATCCAACAGACAGGTTTTAAGAAAATCGATATTGAATCTAGAAAAGGAAGGCCTCAGAGCGCAATCACGATTGTCATGAAATGCCAAGAAAAGGTCCAAGATTAGAAATCTGGGTCAGGATCTAAAAATGTTCACACCTCCGACAAGGAAGAGATAGCGATCAACACGGAGGACCATGAATCACGCAAGGAAAAGAGGCCACGGCTTAGTCTGAATTTGAGACCGACAGAAATTTGGATTATGGAATGTGTCTTCTCAATTATTCACCATAACTGGGGCCCTTGACCTTGTGTAAATCAGATGCCCTAGGACACAGGCCACATCAGACGGACAGGACCACTGGGTCAAGACCATTTGGTATAGACGTAAAACATGCAAAATCAAACGCCTATTATTGTGTCCGGTATGCTAGCAAGGTGTCTGTCTCTCTTATTTTCGAAAGTAGATTGGCTGGGTAATCCTAACGCGCCCGCACTCAAAAAATGCACGTGATTTCAGCACGGCACTACAGGGTGGCTCATCCCAGTTTTAATAAGCAATCGATTGGAGGACCTAGAAAGGCAAAGAATATTGCCTTGTTGGGAGTTCAATGTAAGGATGACAAGAGTGATTTTCTATGGGAGATCTTCCCCAAAAAGTATTGCCTGATTATCTGAACTAACATGTCAAAGTATTTCCAAATTATTGACAGTAACAATTCCTGTAATACTTCTGAAAGATTAACTTCGACGTTTTCTTGCAGTATTACAACCAAACCACCAGCTTCGTTCTTGTTTGTTCCAACTCATTGCTTTGCACAACTGAGAAATTCCACGTGAAACTTTTGCCGGTTTCGTATTATGATGTGGAGTTAGAATAAATTGCAACTGTGAAACAGCTTGATAAGCGACACGCTCATTTTAGACAAGTGTCAACGTGTGCATTTGTCATACCTCTTCTACTTATTGAAAGATCTCCAGTTTTTTGTTGTTGTTGTTGTTGTTTTTCAGAAAATGGAGACAGAACAAACATGGACTACGGTCGCGAACTCTTTTATGTAGATGTAGAACGCCAGTAAATCTTGGTTCACGCCTACTGCCCATGTGACACGTGCAGTTTATCTGTGACATGCACAATCAAATGATCTTTTCCTTGAAATAGAGCCTGTGATTCCAAGGGTATTGCCCTTTTTCTCTCGACAATCCAAAATGGCAACTACCCAAAGGTATTATCTTGGCTTTCTCTTGTTTAACAGTTCTGACTCTGTAAATTAGCCACCATAGAAATTTCTCCCGCTTACCAAAACTTGATTTACGCCTGATTTCTTTTATCAGTTGATTCTAAATGTAGATAAACCGCTGCGCTGCAAACAAAAAACATGCCAGCGTACAATGGTATACATGTTCGTCATTCCGAAATTCTGTCAGGCTTTCGATACGAAACGTCGGTAGTAGGGAGAAGAAAACAAAAAGCTGACCACCTCACCTTATATAACGCTAATTTACAAGACTATGGGAGAGCAACATGCTTTGACAAACTTTGACTTGATCGTGCTAAATTCTGGACGATGGAAGAAGAGGGAAATACAACAAAGCTTCAGAACTGTTAAATTCCATGCACTGGAAGTTCTTGCCTCTGTTTTTAAATCGCCATGGCTTCTCAAGAGATAGACAGAAATGAGCTGACGATATTTATTATCATATTATGTAAGTATTGTGCACGACCAAAGCTCTATATTATTGTGTTTATCAACAGCTGTTTTTGAATTGCAGCCATCCCTTTGTTCACATTCTAATAAACATGAAGTATTATCTGTACAATTTGTCCATTGCAGTTAAGGAGATTTAATATCCAAGGTAAACAGCCTTTAAACCGGAATTTCATTGTTTTTCTTTTACTATCAGGTGCCGCTGTGTATCAGTAAAAGGAACATGAGATGTTTATTGTATACATTATTCAGTTTATACTAAGAGTTGGAAGATGGCATTCCAATCATCTTCAAGCAATTTTCATTCTTTAGCGGAACTGAGGCTTACGCAACTTGATATTAGCTTATCGATTTTTTCTGGAAAACCACCCGGAGCCACTTTGGTTTTCTTTTAATACACACGTAGTAAACTGGCTTTTGAAATAATAATATGCTGTCCAAGGCTACAGAAATGCCGCCCAGCCTTCAAAATTGCATATTATATACTGGCAATGCATTCAGCATGTGGCGTATCATTATGTATGCACGTTTACCTTCTCCTGATTTTTTTCTTTATTTTTTGTTTTGCAATTTTTCATTCTTTTTGCAAAGTTGACAAAGATGTCATTTAGCTAACAAAAGAATTTTTTTTCTCTCTCATGATATAAGACATTTAAAATCTAATAGATTTCCATTGTTCAGAATAACGTTTTTCTGTTTTTGATAAAGCGAACTGGAAGTACAAAGAAGTTTTAAACTCCAAGAGAAAACATAAAGAGAAATATTATACCAACTTAATGAACATCCGTAATAATAATAATAATAATAGTGGATGGCATTTATATAGCACATATCCATTGCCATTAGAAATGCTCTATGCGCTTTACAGAAGCTCTCTCACTCGCCCTTTCTTTCTCTCACCCTCTCTCTCTCTCTCTGTCTCTCATTCTCTCTATCTCTCTCTTTATCTCTCTCTATCTCAGAGCAAATTGTAACGCAGCCTGTTTGGCGCAGTTCACAACTCACAACAGTTCACAGCTCACAACTTTTATTCTGAAGTATTATAATAATATTTGAATATCTATTAATATTTATTTTATAATGAATTATAAAGTTTTGTTGGTGATATGGTGGGGGGGGGGGGGGAGGGGGATGTTGATATAGCTAGATTTTAATTTCAATTTTGCCCGGGCAGCGGCCTGTACGGCCTGCTCTTTACAATTTCCAACGGCCAAGGTATCTTTAACGTGCGCAACGTGCACACGGTCCCTCCGAATTTTTTCGTCCTTATCCGAGAAGACCAGGTACTCGTTCATTGGCATGAAAGGCGAGCACCTTGCCTATAGACCACCTTGTCCCCATCATTGATAGATAACATTGAAGAAATGATGTACATGTTTTGTGGCTATGAAATAACTTTCTGAAAATTGTATTTGTAGACCCAAGAGAAAATGTCATCATAACACTTACTAGCCGACCCAAGCAAGACAAATCTTGCAAATTCTTAGTACCAAGCCCAGCCATCTATTCTCCGGAATGATCTTGATTACATTAATGGTGTCACTTTGATTCGATTGCAAAGACTAATAGATATTATTGTTACACCACAGTTCCTGGCAGATTTATTACACAGATGTGATGAAGTTCATTTTGAACCATCAATGTGTATAGAGAGGCGAAGAAAAACATTTCCAATCGTTCGTTTCGATCTTACTGATTTTTTTGCAGCTTGCAAAACAAACTTGATGATAATTAAATAGTGAAGTTTGTGTACAATGGATGGACTCGGTAATAATACGCATATTGTCAAAAATTGAAGGATTGAAAGGTGTCCGAGTACTGTTTGACAAAACTCGAGAGGGTACATGTCATTCAAATTTTATAAGTTTTCTTCAATTAGTCACGGAGTTTTATCTTCTTACATGTTCACCCCTCTTGCTCCATTGTTGTGTGATGTTAGGCAAAAGCATAATTTCAAAGACATTTTGGTCAAAAGTCATTGGGAGATGAGATAAAAATATTACTCTGAAGTTTTCACAACATGAAGCATCTTCAATGAAACGTGTTTTGCAGAAAAAAGCGAATGAGAGGCGTGGACCTGACAAAATATAAACTGCAGTGATATGCAATGTATTAACCAATAAGATCATCGTACACTTCCCCAGTGGTGTGTGTTACTGTCACCCAAGCACCATCTTCCAGCATCCGTCTAAGCAGATTTCACAGAGAAGTTAAGCCCAGCCATGGACCACGTCGACTCAGCCCTGTCTGGAACACAACATCAAGGACAGCCTGTGGCCACAGATGTATCAGTCAACATGGATCCAAATGCAGGAACTTCTTGTATAATTCTGCTACTGGTCGGTGTACGCCGGGCTCTGCCGTTGTTGCCTCACAACCTCCGCCTAATTCTACAGAAGGTGAACTCTATCGTGATGTCTTCCCGTGTGACACATCTAAAGACTTTTACCTGAAGACGCTTCACCAAACCCGGGCTTGTGTAGGCAAATTCAATAACCCTAAGTTGACGTATTCAAAGGCAGATGTTCAGTGCCAGACCTTGGGCGGTTTCTTGATGTCTGTGAAAACCAAAGACAAACTGGAAATCTTGCATGATTTCTCGGTGCCCGGGGACGATAAGATGTGGGTGGGATGTGATGACAGAAAGAAGGAGGGTGATTTCGTGTGGAAAGAGGATGGAGAACTGACAACATCTGAAATGTTCGATGACTTGTTTCATACAAAACCGTCTCATGGAGCAATAGAGGACTGCATTCGTCTGGAACACCACCATTTGGGCTATGACGACTGCAGCACACGACATAGCTACATGTGTGAACTGCCTCTTTCTTAGTTATTTTGTGGGTCGCAGGTACGACTGTTTTACATGACCTCTTGCAACATTCTAAATGTTATTTTCAAAAAATGCAATATGGTAAACATGATCAGACTCAGATAAGGGCACCCACTTTTCATTACGTCTGTTTTTCTGCTTTTGCCAAAGGAAAAGAAATGTCAGGTTTAGCAATGATTGTTTTCTTGATGTTTAACTACCATGGACAATTTGCTGTCTGAACAGCTTAATTCTGTTTTTCTGAGTATGTTTTTTTTTTTCTTTTCTTTTGATCACAAATAAATGAAATGAAATAGAATTTCCTGACAATCAAATGTATTCTATACAAACGGTCCTTTAAAAGTTGCAGCCAACTGGATGTCGTATCTGCACCTTGGAAAGACAAAAGATATGTTGTTTATATGCGGTGCAGCGGGAGGAGAGGACTGGCCTGCGGCGAAGTTTTGTATGCTTTACTAGAAGAAATGTATTTAGAAGGTGCATTGAGCTGTATTTTCACATGTATGGCAACTGCAACGATATAAACGGTGTTTTCATGTCAACGATGTGCAGAGACGACACGAGGAAATAACAGTTTGTGTTTCCATGTGTGCGGAGATGAAAACGGCAGGAACAGATAAACATAATTATGTCATTTTCTGTTCTTTAAATAGCAGATTTTGTTGCGATCTCTAAATCACTGGGATTCCTCTTCAGTCTGTGATTTCGTGCTCTTGGATTACATCATTCTAATGTCGTTTCCCTATCTCAGATGTGTTAAATGATGACCAATATCGCCATTTGGCAGCACCAATGGCAGATCAACAGTTTGAGGGAGGTGGGTGGGGAAGGTCTGGGGGGGGGGGGCAACAGCTTGACGCTTTCAATTAACAAATTACTATCGCTAAAGAATATTGTCTCTTAAATGGAGTAAACGTTCACAAGTATTTTCGATCAAAAAGAGAATTATTTACTCAGGTTCTTCATTTTGTGGGACGAAACCGGGATAAAAATTGCTACCCAATACATAAAATATTTTTTGACGTTTCCATAGTTACGTTGTCTCTGTCGCTGCTTCCGTACACATGAAAACATTTTTTCTTTTTACTACTCGATGGGTTTGTGCCGTTTCGATCGCCATTTCCTTTGCTGTTTCCATTTCCGTACACATGACAACACAGTACAGATTAAGGATAAACAGAAACGGCAACGAAAACGTCAAAAACCCGTCAGGTGGTGAAATAAAAAGAATATTTTTCATTTTTTCGGAAATTCCTATTGTGCACACATGGAAAACTCTTTCTGTCTACCACTTGATGAATTTTCATGCTTCCGTCGCCATTTAAGTTTCGGTATAATATGAAAACACAGCTCAGTGCAAATATTGTTGTAGGTTTTCGATATAATTCCTTTACAGCTCTCTGGATGATTGTGATATTTTTGGATCACTAAAATTGAATCCCACATCATCTGTCTACAAGTTTGAATAACATGTAAAATGTGTATTTTCTTGATGTAACGAAATGCTGTTTATGACCGCCCACTTTGCCGTTCGAGTGTCCGAATTTATGTCTCAGGCTACGTGTTGGTAGAGCAATTATCTATGACCCGTCCACCTAATACCCCAGCCTCCGAGTTTGACCACGTTGGAATCTTTGTGGAGGTTTTATGGCTTTCGAATTTGAACCGCCTCCTACTTTTCTCTCTGTGAATTTCTTGTAATGTTCGTTTTCTGTTTATTTTCCAGAGCAAATCTGGAGTAGTCAGATCGCTTGCAATAGACTCAATACGAGGTCCTGCTCGTGTAGAGTAGTGTACCTGTCTGTAGTTTGTATTGTAGAACTCAGATGTATATTTACAGTGCCCATAAGGCTTCTGTTAAAGTCAAATAGAGTATAGCGAGATCCTGCTCACGTAGAGTAGTGTACCTGTCTGCAGTTATCGTAAAACTGCGCGAACAGTGTGAGCTCGGTGAGATCACCTTTATAACTTTCAAGTTCACGTAGAACATAGTTATAGTAAATTGTTATATTTTTTGCTTTGTTGGAGCAACAAATAAGCTCGGTTAGAGCGGTGTTTGAGTCTAAGGCTACAGTTAGCTCATGCAGGGCGGTGCATTATGTTGCACATATCCTAAGCTCATAAGGAACTCTGATATTTTCTCTGATATATTATTGTTATACTCGCTTGTTGTGGCAGTGTAAGACTTGTAAGTCTCAGCGTGACCAGGCAGGCTTGTGTCCGCGTATAGTACATTGTACCCAGTTTGTCTCGGAATTATGCAGAACAGCGGGAAGGCTAGCGGCCCAAGACCTAAAGTAATCACCTGTTATTTCAGTAAAGTATCCGGTGCTTATAATCAGAACATTTCGTTATATTGTGTATTCTGTGACTGCGACCAAAGCCTTTACTTACATCCTATATGAGCAGTCAAGACAGTTAGATATACAGTGGTTTATATCTTGTGAATGTGAACAGAGCTTTTGGTATATATATCTCCAGTCCGTAAATGTCGTCGGGGCAGTTGCAATATATTGTATCCTGCAAATGTCACCAGGACCTTTTGTATATTAACAGTGTATCCTGTTGATGTGCTCAGGACAGTTCGATCTTCTGTTTCATAATCCGTAAGTGCCCTTAAAGAACACAATTTCCGTGGATTCTAGTTTATCAAGAAACAATAATTCTTTTCTGTTTAGGACCACCATCGATCACAGATTCGAAATTAGGACAAATAACATTTTAGTCAGACTAGTTATTAGAAGAGTGCTGATATTTGTGTGGAATTTTCATTAAGCCTAGTGCCAGTGAGAAATACATTATTATACCTTTTATCTGTGTTTTAGTGTAAAACGCTATAATTCATTTTTCTTGTCCTTGCATGCACAGGTGATGGCCATTTCATAGCATTAATCAAAAACCTTTATTTCAGTGTAATTAGTTAAATCATTGTTGTTACATGTATTATCTTTAGATCGTTGTCATTGTAGGTCTATGGAATATCTGTCCATCTTTTCAGTCACGTATCTTGCTTTCAAAATTGATTAAATGCTCTACATCAAATTGTTTTAGACTATTTTACTAACGTACTTTAAGCCCCTATCCCACGTGACCTAATAAAGTGTACTGTGTTTGTAACTCTAAAGCACTTGTTTCCATTGGTGTGTTGTTGTCTCGCATAGGCAGAAATATCCCAAGGTTGCAAACCGCATTATTGCAGTACCGTTGCCTGCATCTGCGCTTTGTGACACTTGACAATAAACTGGTTTTCATGTAATAAACTGGCTGTGTGGTGTTTTGCTAGAGCTTGGAGGTGACGACCTTAATTATTGTTCGTTCCAAATCCACTTTTTGCACAACTGAGAGATTCGAATTTAAACATGTGTGGATGCCGTATTATGATAAAGAGTTAGAATAAATCGGAACTGTGAAACAGCTTGATACGTGCCACAATCCATTTTAAACAAGTGTCAAAGCGTGCGTTTGTTGTAGCAACCAACTAAAAGATCTCCAGTTTTTCAGAAAATTGGGATAGAACAGACAAGAACTAAAGTCGCAAGGTGATGTTAACATCCCTCTCAATGTCACTCAGCGTTGTGAAAACTGACTTCTCTACTAACGCCATATGATTGAGGACTAGTGGCCAGAAAACACAACACTCTAGCTACTGGTCACTGTGGCGTTTGTCGTCAGAGATACAAGACCCAATGTTATGTCTACTATCACATCACAACAGCACCAAATCCACCATAACCACCATTACATCAGCAGCGACAGCACCATCACAACACCAATATCACCTTAACCACCACCACCATCATCCTTATCATCACCACAAATGTCAATAACAGCAGCAGTAGCACCACCACCAATATCACCATCATCACCGGCAACCTCATCATCATCACCACTATCACCATCACCACCATCACGATCACCACCACCATTACCACCACCATCACCACTATCACCATCACCACCATCACGATCACCACCACCATTACTACCACAATCACCATCACCACCACCATCGCCACCACCATCACCACCATCATCATCACCAGCACCACCACAGCTTCAAACAATTCTAAACAAACAAACAACGGACATGATCGGAACAACAAAAGTTCCACGGAACAAAAACATGTGGATTCATGAATGACTATCAGAGTTTATCGTAAAGATCTAGACCTCACAAGAAATCTCACTGTTTTAATACGTTGTCCAATGTTCTGTTGTTCTTTTTATGCTGGTTCTCCGTGCTACTGCAGTAAAACATTCCAGCTTCAGAAAACTTAATCAACTGAACTGTGGCGACTTCTACAACTTTGACGTGGTGTATATCACTGTTTTTCATCTGCCGACTGGATAGGCAGTGTCGTCATCAAAGGGAGTTTCAGAGAGACCTCGATCACAAGCTGAGTAGTTGAAATGTGACGTCACCACACTGAGTTTCCGTAAAGATACCAGGTACAATAAGATGAGACACTCCTTGCTTCCCGCCTCTAAATAAAATCGTGCACACAGTTTGCTTTCTGATCGGGAGTGGGGCCCATGGCGCAATGCGTGAAAAGAATGCTTGATATAATTATGAATTAATGATACCGATTTGTTACGGTGCTATGGCAACTGAAAAAACAAAAGTAGCCAGAGTTTTCCTACAGCGACTGAAGTTATAATTCGAGATAAATGACTCCGGCGATAGCTGAGCTGTGAACAAAATTCAGTATTTTCCCTGTTTGGCTTTGTAAAATACGGCATTGTTCATGACTTCAGCACATTAGCCACCATGTGGCGGTGCGAAATACGTGCAAGCCAAATGCACTAGCTGTCTCATCATACTATATCCAGAGACATATTACTACTGTTATATACTAAACTGCGCACTCCCGTTGCTTTGCAGCTAACAGTGAAACAATCGTGGAGCGCGGCGGCCATTTTTCTAATATGATCTATAAGCTGTGAGTCTCAGAAAGGCCAGATTTAAGAGGACAGTTGGCTAAACAAAAGAATATTGTATTTGAGGGGCCCTAAACAGGCAAGTTTTCGGCACACACACACAATGAAAGAAAAGAGATAGATGGTAAACAAAAATCGTAAGTAAAAAAATAAAAAATGATGTTATGACCTGGCAGTGCAAATACATGCATAAACGAATTTTGTTCCTCTAGTATCTTTCACTCGTCCTCCCTATCTGCGCTCTGCTGTCCCCTTGTCTGTCGCCCGTTCTATCATGCAAAACATCCTATTGTTGTGTTAAGTGTTGTGTTTCTTGATCTTTCTGATTTTTGTCAGACCAGCTTTCACTTCTACAACGTTTGTCGTAGTTATTGCTGTCTCCTTCAGTTTCTCGCACAGATCTCTTTTTCAGGTACAGCACAACCAGCAACAATAGGGCAACATCCAAAATTTACTCATTACATTAAATAAAAGTTTCTTAAGAGCACCTCCTCCCCCCCCCCCCCTTTCTCCGGGATTAGGGACACTGAAGCTTAAACTATATTAGTTTCCTGGTAGGTTCACCTCTGCATGTCACTAGTTTGAACGTTTGAACAACTGTCTTGAATCGTGTATGGAATTTCCTGCGAGGACTTCATGACTGAACGACTGGACAGAGATGTTAACTGAAATTTGATTTGCTGTTTGCATTGGGGTACCATGTCGTTACTTACTTCATGCATTAAAAAAATGAAATATAATCTTTTGGGGAAATACATAATTATGTAATCAGCAGATGTTTTCACAATCAGGCCACCAGTTGCAAGGGGTGGGGTCCACAAAAGGTGAATTTAAGATACAATAAGGTAATTAAAGACTCGGTGTGGTATTATATTTTGACCCTCCTGATCTGTCCCCCCCCCCCACCCCCCAGGTAAAAGTATAACATTTTAGAAGTACCCAATGGTCCAAGTGTTATGTGGAATCCAAAGAATAATCTTACACTGACGACTGGTTGAAATCCCCGAAAAAGAGTGCTGACACCACTGATCTAAGGCGCTCACAGCATACCTTACCATATTCAGAGGTTGTTTCAAGCCTTGCCGCCACCCAGGGTCGGATTAAGACTTTTGGAGGCCATAAGTACTTAAAGATTTTGGTGCCCCCATAGACTGTAGTAAATTATGTAATTCTAAATACAAACATACAGGTCATTTTATTTTTTTAAGACCACTGTGAGACCTGCACTTTCTCATTTGTATTTGATGTACTGCTATCAAGGCCTGGCTGTGTTTGAAGTCTTTTTGTAAGGTGCTTCACGGCAATTTCCCAGAAAAAATAATGTGAAATAGATATTTTTTGTGATCCGATCAATTGACACAGTGGATTGATTGTAGCCCAGTGGTCTCTACAAAGGAAACCAAAAAGATGCAAGACTTAGTGCCCTTCTTAGATCTATTCAAATTAGTGCACTTTCCATCTCCAAATAGCTTTCAAAAGAAATGAAAGCCTGTATTACATCGTGTCTTTTGTTTGCGTGTAGAGTGGTGCTGATTACTTATCGTAATTTACATTAGCATTCTCTGTGTGAAAGGAAATGGATGCCTGTAAGGCTTTCCGTCATTGCCCGGTACACTGGACAATTTAAACAATGTCCATTTATGTCGCACTCTTTTGTATTGAAGGACACGGAATGGAGGCGCAATAACAACAATAGTAACAAAAAAAAGCAACGAAAACTTCATTGCATGTTGCAACTGACAGCTAGTAAAGAAAGTTCCTTTGATGTCCATGATTGATCCCTATCAGAAATTTGAAAATATAGCCAAAGATAAAGGTAAAAACCAAAGTTAAACCTTTCATCGTGGATAGAATAATTGTTTATCTTGAGCGTCATTCGTAGTTGGTCGAATGATTGTCCACAAAATCTCTCTCAAGCATTGCCGACTGTCACAGACTGTTCAAGTCTGCTCACCAGGACGAGTAGGAACTTGGACTAACTCAAAGTGGAAGGTTTGACAGTTGATACAGAACCTGGTTATTGGAACATCTGATAGGAAAATCATGCTTTTTTTACTCGGTAAGTTGGAATCCTAATGGTGATCTTCGTTGTGCTGAGTGGTCGAAAGATAGTCATGTTTGCACGGTACAAACGAATAAGAAGTAGTACAATATTTAAGGTGGGTGTTGAATCTTGTGTCCAACTGTTCAACGGACCTTTTTGCTTTTTATCAGAGCACAAGAGTCCAATTTTTCAATATTTTTGTATGTATTTATATGAGATATAGACTAGTAAGACCACATTTTACTAATTTTATAAACACTAGCTGGCCCACTGAAAGCCCGCTGAATCACCAACGTAATTTTTAAAGTTGAGTTTCGATCATCAATAATAATAATAATAATGGATGGCATTTATATAGCGCATATCTATTACAAAAAATGCTCTATGCGCTTTACAGAAGCAACATGTCAAAAAACATGGGTAAACAATTACAAACAATCAAACATGGTACTCTTAATTAAAATGTAAAACTGGGCGGAAAAACGAAATTTGCCGTCTTACTTTTAAATTCTACCCGAAGAAAATGTGTTGTTGTTATTTTTTAGCTCAAAATGGAAGTCTTTCTTCTCTTTAAGGCTCAGTGGTTAAAAAGCGGTTCAAGTTTACATTGGAGAGCTTACCTCCTTTATAATAATTATGAATTCAACAATTTAGAATATTGGTTTAAAGATCTACTGGTCAGGGAATTGCTGGACGTAATTAGTGCTATCTGTAATAATTATGTATGTTGTTTTTTTATGTTTTATTTTCATTTCCTGCAACATTTCCAATTCTACAATGAAAAAAAGAACACCAAAATTTGCTTGACTCAGCTAAAAGAAAGTTATTTCTGCCAGGCGATTAATTTCCTGGCAAGTCGCAGCGAACTGCAAGCATCGCGAACCAATTTCTCAGACGTCCGAATCAAAATATTCGTTGTCTCCATTTTTGCTAAAACATTTCTTTTCATATGATATGAAGACACAGTGAATTTGCACAAGTTATCACATACCTCAGCCAACCGAAAGGAACAATTGATCAGGTTATACGATGTCTGTATTTTGTTATTGATTTTGAAAAAGGTTCAAATCAACAATCACATCTCCCAAATTGCTTCCTGGATTTTCCCCCGGCTTGGAATTGACTTTCATCTCACCACGATGTACATTAATCTATAATCGTCATTACATTATAAAATTCCTTTTCTTTCAAATCATTATCAGTTGTTTTATGAACGTATTTTCCCCACAGTCATTTCCCTGTGTGTTTGTATCTCTCTCAGATTCTGTTCTGCATTTGTGTTCATTTTCTGCAAGTCCCTTTTCTGAAAATCTTGAATACTAGGGCCCAAATCAACCGATACTTGAGAAAGAATAACATTTTTAACAGATCATCCTGGTTCCATATCTGTTGGAGGGCTTAATGAGATGTTTTTGTGCAAATCAAAAGAGTGTTTGCCAATCTCATACTGTGTTCTTTTGTGTGTGTGTTTTTTTTTTCTTTTTATTGTTTCTGGTGTCCTGATTTGTAAGGACCGGTTTGTTTTGACCAGATGATGTATAAATTTTGCTTTTTTTGTATCCTTAACTTAATGAGAGGAAAAAACAAAAACCAGTAGGCAATAATTACCTAGGTATCACCCCCCCCCCCCACCCCTCGGGTAATGATTTATTTTGGCAGCTTAAAAATGATTTTCTAATCGCCAATAATAATTTTCATTTTCCGGGACCCGGAGAGATGCACCTACCTCTTTCTCTCCATTCGGGTCGACATGAACAGGTGTTTGGGGACGTGTCTGGCTATGCCGTGCGGTGGTGTGGAGCTGTTGGCCGCCAGCGGTGATGATACCCAGAAGAGGAGCACGAGCCCCGTGCCAGTTGAGGCGGGTCTGCACTGATATCCGACCTGGACTTTATAACCACATTTTTTCTCTATTTGTCAGACCTTCAAAAGCCAATGACTGTGATCGTCTTTAGATAAGGACCTTCGGCATTTTCTTTACTATAAAAATCACATTGATAAACATGAAAATAAACCGAAAGGAAAATACATTATAAAATACATATACTTCCATGGTTGCACGTATAACAATGAGAAATTAAAAGGTCACACAGACGGTTTTCAAGAATGAGATTTTTTCTTCCTACAAGTCACCAGCAAATAACCAATTTTCCATGTGTCCGAAGCTGATTTCATTAGATAGTTCCCAGTAGTTTGACGTAAAGAGACCCCGTGATCTTCAATGGCAAATTTTGATCTAGTAAAAGTACTCTCTTACTGAACTGCTTAGTGTATTTTTTGTCTTCTCTTTAGTTTGCTTTGTATTGTTTCGGTTTTATTTCTCACGCGGGGCTTTGCAAGATACAACCTTTTCTTTTTGCCCAATTTTGAATTGCTTAGTGTCGTCGAGTCAGACAAAACCAGGACAAGAAGTAGATAGAGACATTTGCCGGATCGGAAGTCCGGACCTAAAACGCCTTTGATTTGAACAGTCCACGACCTTAGTTCTTGTTAGTTCCAACTCTACGTTTTGCACAAAAGAGAAATTCGACGTCAAACTCTACGGCTATAGTATGATGATAAGGATTTATAATGAATCAGAATTGTGTGCCAACTTGATAAGTGCCATAACGTATTTTAAACAAGCCTCACTGTGTGTATTAATTTGTTATACCATTTCTCATAAAATATTAAAAGATCTCTAGTTTTTTCAGACAATGGAGATAGAATAAACAAAAACTAAGGTCTCGAGTTTGTGGCACGGACTAATCGTTTTCTTGTTGTTTTTTGTTCCCCAGGACTTGCCACAAGCTGAATGGCTGTTTTTGTTTTTTTTTTTAATACATATTTTAGATTATTGTTCCAATCACTTCCAGCTGTGCATTTTAAATTTTTTCTTTTTTTATACCGAACCATTATGCTATTCTTCCGTTTGAACTATGTTTCATGCAAAATTTCTTTACTACTCTTAATTGGGCTTCATAATATATACTTGTTTTTCAAGGCACACCCGTGTTGGATGGCGCTTAGAACGAATAAATAATGATAATAATGATACTATTATAATAAAATGCCTCCAAAAAGTCCTGTTCTTATCTGACTGAATATCAGTGAGAAAATTATTCTTGTTATATATATATTTTTTTCTTTAGTATCGATTCTCGTGGCGAGTACAGATGGACTGCAAACACCCGTG
Source organism: Onchidella celtica (assembly GCA_963931925.1). NCBI lineage: Eukaryota > Metazoa > Mollusca > Gastropoda > Systellommatophora > Onchidiidae > Onchidella > Onchidella celtica. The sequence continues at coordinate 39,198,835 of OZ007579.1, read as the reverse complement.
ACAGATGCACGTACGTTTCAACAGCTGATTAATCCACAGTTTGGCATTTTACCAATTGGCTCCGTCTGGAATCTTCCATCTGTCATATCTTGCGGTGTCGTCTGCTTGAATACATTTAGATCTGAATGCAGAGGTTTCACCTACAATGCGAGCACAGGCTTATGTAGGCCAGGAAAAGTGGTAAATGACTGCTTTCCACCACCTACAGATGAAGAAGGTGACGTATACTTCAGGTTTTATTCCGACGGGTTTGCCCTAGAGACAGAAGGAAGTACCACTGCTTGTTTGGGCGTATTTGAAACAGCTCTCAGCTACTACGATGCTAGCGCGTCTTGTGAAACTAAGGGAGGATTTTTGGCATCTATGAAAATTGTGGAAAAGTCAACTATTCTCAGAAGACTTTGGAACAGAAGAAAATTGTGGATTGGCCTGGACGATGAAGACACTGAAGACACTTTTATCTGGAAAGAAGACGGGAGTGTCCTACAACCAGCTGTCAGAACAATGATATTCCTCCCACCAGAACCCAATGGATCTCCAGGTGATGGAGAGAATTGTGTGCTGACAGCTAGTTGGAGGTGGAGCCTGAACGATATTCATTGTAATACTCGGGCCTTTTACATTTGTGAAATACACACAATCTGACGATATATTTCTCATTTTACTATAGGAACACAAAATAAATGATATTTTCGTTGCATTACATAATAAACATTTATCGTCATTATAATTTGGTAACCAGCCTTCTAGGCTCCATATATCACTGGTGATACGCAGAAATTTGATACCCGGTTGTAGTTCATGTGATAACTCTAGGCGGGAAAAAGTTACCTTTCTTACTTGGAGTATTACCTTTTCTGATCAACTTCGTATCACAACTGTTCAAGACCTATTTTTTACTGAAGGGGGGGGGGGGGCTTCCTCTTTACAGTCCAGAAAAACAGGCAGGAGCTCCGTTGTTAGAGCCCGATTTCAGTTTGATGGCACCAGCACCTGGATGATTATTTTCCCAATTATTCAACATTGTGTAGGAGCCGGTATGCCACTGTTAACTTTGCAACATTATCTTAAACTGTTTATTAGGTTTTTAATGTCATGGGATTTGTCTGAAATTCTGTATATCACAGGTGTTACAGTGAGACCATACGTATTTCTATGTATCACACGAGATACGCAGTGGGTCTTCGAGTTCAGTGCTTTTCAGGTCCTAGAACACTCAGTAAATTTGTCTTTTAATGCAATTTTAATGTTCTCCAAGGCAAAAATTTGAAGACTTCCTTGACATTTCTGATCCGCCCTGCAGTAACCCCGACACTTGTCATGACAACTACATTCAAACAGACTCGTCAGATTTGGAAAGTGAAAGTGAGCCTCCTCAACCCATACGAAAACAGTATAACCATGCACAGGTATCACCGTTAGATTCTGAGAATGACATCCCGCTGATCAATTGTGTCTTGCAGCACGAGTCTCACAACGACAACGATGATGACACTCTATTGATCTTGAAAGTTGGTCCATTTTGAATGAAATGTCTGAATGTGGTACGGGAGAAATTTACGATATGAGACGTCTCTGTAATTGTCCACAAGTAGGGATTCAAAATATGGGGCAGAGCTGGTGCGAGACGACTGCTTTATGAATTTGAAATTTATGAAGGTTGCACAAAGGCTTCTCCGATTAGCATGTGAGGGGATGTTGTAATCAGTTGACCAACTTCGATCTGGACGGCAAGAACTATAATATACTTCCAACTATTTTTTTCACTTTTTCACCATTTGCCCAGCTTAGACAAGACACCAGCGAAAAAGAACAATCTACGGAAAAGGCAGCACCCCAGAATCCAATCTGGACAATGAAAGAGTGAACTACCAGAAGGAAGTGATGCAAGAATCGCAACTGCCAGGATCTGACATTTGTACCTTGTGCCCCATGCAAGCTCCATGTACCCCGTAAAAGAAAGAAACTGTTTTGTCCTGTTTCATGTGGATGCATAAATGCCAGCAAACATGGGAATTGTGCCCAAACGCATGTATATAGATGTTGACCAGAACAATGTGAAAAATAACCTGTTGGAACTTGACCAATGAGCCCAGTACGTATCGCGAGTGATACCCAGTACGAGTTTTCTCTTATGCCCACTTGTATCGCCAATGATACATAACGTAATTTCTACAATGATACTATAAATCAAGCACATGGTCAGGAAAAACGTTATGTCTAGAATTAGAAGAATGAATTCTCACAAAGTCAAAAGTTTCTGGTAGGCGGAAATGGGAGAGGAGCTTAGAGGGCCAGGAAGCCAAAACATTCAGACATGAAACTTTCGGAGATGGAAAATAGTGAAATAAACTGTTTGTGCGGGGCCATTTTGTGCATAGATTTTGTTGAAAAGTAATTAGACAGAAAAAGAAATATTGCAGGGCTGAGGGTTTCTTTCCAACTCTTCACGAGTCTTATACTACTCTAAGCGCCATAGATGTATAACTAACTTAATGGCGCTATCAGCAAGACAACAAAAAAAATCGCATCATGTAGCCCTAATCCTTCAGAGAAATTTCAAGAAATTTTAACAGTGACCTATTTGTGTGTGCCAGTGCGTTCATAGCATCCGGGTCCTGCTGATATACTAGTTACATATTCTTACGGTTTTGATTGTGTGCCTGGGTGCATCATGCTGTCAAAGAAGAAATTAAAAACAAAAAATGAAGTATAATATAGTTCTTGATGGCTGAGTATGATAAAGTTATGGAAAACAACTTGCCTTCAAGATCCATCTGAGTGACCGGAAAGAAAGTGTTAAGAAAATTTTAAGTCATGCCTATTGTTTACGTATCTATTTTAGCCGTCGATCTTTTTCAACGCCAAGCACACCCCCAAGTGTCTTTCATGAATGTGGCGTTGATGACGTAGGCGTTAAACAAACTAGTGGGCCTGCTGACTCAGGCAATACACAGGTGTGATTTACAGAGTTGAGTTTCGATCACCAACGTGAAAATTGATGGAGAAAACGAAATTTCCTGTCAAACTTTTTACCTCTACTCGAAGAAAATGTTGGTTTTTTTTCGGCTCAAAATGTGGGAAAACTTTGTTGTGGATCAAAATCAAAGAAAGTATTAAAAATATAGTTAACTTCAAGACCCTTTAAGGCTTGCTCACGTTTACCTTTAAGTCTTTCTATCCGTTTTAGATTATAGATTATTAATCATAATTATGTTGTTATCAATATTATTATCATCATTATTATCGTTATTATTATTATAATTATTTTCATTGTACAACTGCTGTTTGATAAATAAATAAGAACAGAAAAACAAATAAAAAATATAACATAGTAATAGTTACATATTAATTGTGATAATATTGATAATAGTAATAATAATTATGTTACATGAACAAGATAGTCTCTCTTGTTAGTTCGGTATAATGAACTGATTTAGATTAATATGAGATGCAAATTGAGTGATGTACAACACAGTTCAACTAAGAAACGAAATTACCTGAATTTAGGAAATGAACTGGAAAACACTGGAGATGATCTATTACTGTCTGGACTGGTACATTAAATAGCATAAAATAAGATTCGAAAACAATACGTTCTCATCACTAGTGAAGCATTGGACTCTTGCATTGAATTTGTTTGCAGAATGTTCATCGTCTTCTTCATAGTTTCTTTTATGTTATATCAATGTTCTCTGTTCCCTACTTTTATTATTGACATACAGTTATCAGTGAAGCCATAATCTAATCATGTCCAAAATGGAAGGAATCTGTTGAGGTTTTTTTTAATGGCTTTTTAAAAGGATCACAAGCCATTTTTGCATACATGTTTATCAACTGATGTCGTGACTGAAACATAATTATTATCTTTTCCTTAAATTTCATTCACTGACAGAAATGTTTGTCATCATAAAGACTGCATTTTTAAAAAGGCAGAAAAATTGCACAAAAAATAAACGACTTACTGTGCAACTGCATTGTGAATTGTGTCGCTGATAGATTTCACTTAACTATAACAAAAGAAAAAAAAATGGACCGAACATGGGGAACAGTCGGTTAATTTTTTTTAATGACAGGCTGATGTTACAGTTTGACAAATTTGTCTGTGGCACAATGATAACTAACTGGCCTCAGATGGAGCTGCATTTTTTTCTAGATAGAAAAAAATATTATTATCTTCATTAGGCTTCATTTACTAATCCTCGTCTTCGTATTCCATATGGGTTCAATTCTGCAAATAATATGGAATTATTGGACAATTTTGCTCACGTTCTATTCACAACTAAGTTCACAAGCATCAGCACGTGAACGCACACAAAGGAAAGAAGAAGTGATATTTATTTGTCAATAAAATGCATAAATCTTTTATTTCATTCCTCAGTTTGACAATAAAACAGTGCCTCACAAATGAGATCGACAAGATCAATTCCTGTTAATTCTTCCGCTGCCTTTGATTTTCGACCTCGACCAGGAATTCAATTTCCTTCCCTCGGTTGGGCCTGTGCATTTTGTTTTGATTGGTTCCATGTTTATTGCTGATGTAATTACACTACATTCAACGTTCATTGGTCAATAACTTTGTTTTTGTTCTCTGGCCCTTACCTAGCTCTGTCCACACAAACATGCAATAGGGGGGACATTTTGGGGCGATCGTTATTCTAAAGAAGGTACTGGGACCCTGATCTTGGAATGTAATAAAACTAATTAATTGCTCCCCTTCCGTGTAAGAGAAACTCAAACTTCAGTGCCGGGTCCATTGCGAAATGCACAGAACTTAGATGCCATTGACGACGGTTACAGAGTTACAGCTGGGAACTGTGAAACGGTAAGGACCCGTCAAGTATTCTTGTGGGAGTACAAAAACATTATCAAAATCCTGACACAATAGGAGAATTGGTGACGGTAGTGGGTAATAAAATATGATGTGTCAAATTGCAAGAAATGTTGGAAATTTTCACTTCCTAAAAAATAATGAAAATGTCTACTTGTACGAAATGTTGACAATGTCTACTTGTACCAAATGTTGACCAAGTCTACTAGTACGAAATGTTGACAATGTCTACTTGTACGAAATGTTGACAATGTCTACTTGTACGAAATGTTGACAATGTCTACTTGTACGAAATGTTGACAATGTCTACTTGTACGAAATGTTGACAATGTCTACTTGTACGAAATGTTGGCAATGTCCACTTTCAAACAATATTGCAAAATAAAAAAAAAAATTTTAAATGCTAACACTGCAAAAAAAAATAACAATAATAATAATAAAAATAATAACAGTAATAAAAATTAAATAAAAATGTCCACTTGCAAGAAGTATTGAAAAAGTATCATGACACAGAAAAAAAAAAAAAGTAAAGTCCGCGGAAGGCTGGAGCATAATTTTGAAAATGATCAGTTCATAAGACACTTTAAAACTGTTCACCTGTAGATTGATTTAACAGCTCCTCCTTCGGGTTTCCCAATCGGTTGTATAAAAAGCAGGGGGAAATGCATAAAGTTGTGACATTTTTGAAAGAGTGAGGCTATATGAGAAAGTTCAATGCGTTAACTGAAGCTTGTCGACGCGCGTGCGTTCTTATTCAGTGCGCAACGTCGTTTGCTCAATGCATAATGTCTCTATTGCTATTGATTCAATTAAAAAAGATTGGACTTCAAAATGTCTGAGGCGAAAGCTGAAATCAATAGTGTGTAAGGAAATATGTGTCATGATGTGGAGCAATACAATATTTGGTATCGATAAGAACAAATCCAGCTTTTAATTAGGGGTCACATTGAAAGGGAAATAACCTTTTAAAACCAAATAGCAGAGTTGAATGACAGAGTTCTGTCCTTGCCTTTGTCCAGTTTCCCATCCGCAAAGCCAGCATTATCTAATTAAATCAAACGTTAATTATTCCAAGACCATTATGTTCTGTGCCACAACTGTGATGTAAGTACCAATAAATAATTGTCCTGCGCTGCATATAGATTTAAAAATGAAACTGGGTTCTGTTCCTCTCTATCTCTGGCTTGGGGTCATCCACAAAATACGTACATTCCCTGGAGTGGGGGGGGGGGGGGTGGCGAGACCCTAGCATGAAAAGATTACAAGTTGTCAGAATCCAACATATTATCTGCTTTAAAGATGACCCCTGATGACTTATCTCACCCTGCACGCGTTGTTCTTGTACGTTGCTAAACACTGGAGAATTTCTCAGTTTATCGTGACAGTTCATGTGGGCTGTAATCTGTATGTTTCATGTTGGTAACAAAACCTGAGAAAAAGTTCAAGTCCAGACAGTCAAGCAGTGATTATTATTATTATTATTGTTATTATTACTAAGTACTACTACTATTATTATTATTATCATTATTTCACAATACTTTCCAGCATATCGGAGATTAAATTGGCTAGAAAAATTTGATACCAATGTAAAGGTATTGTCTATGAATGTTATGCGTCTGGATATGACAGAGATCTTTTGTAATTATTGTTTTACTAAGTTATTTGAGGAGGTTTTGTTGAGGGGAAAAGCATACTTAAAGAGAAAAATGTGAGAAAAGTACACAGACAAGAACACACAAACACCTAATTGGACAGTATTATTTTTCATCCTCCAAATTTGAAAGTAATTGCAGAACAAGAAAAATGGCAGGACCTAGGGCTAGTGATGGTTACAGGAATGTTCGAACTCTGAACAACAATTTCAGATGCACAACGAAAGCAGTTAGTGCAGATTTTGTTAGACAGGCGTCCAGATCTCTGACTGTGAGCACATAATCTGATGATGATGTTTCTAGAGATGGGTAAGTTCACAAAGACAATATTGTTCCCACTTTGTGTACTGGAGCATAGTTAGTAGTTGCTAAGTAATTTGTTCCAAATTCTAACTGAGATTTATATATTATTATGTTAACTCCATATTTATGTGAGGAATGAGTTTAGCTGTTGTTGATCAAGGTTTACCTTTTATCGGAGGTTCTGATAAGTTGACAGAAAATATGGGTTTAAAACAAGAATAGAAGTCTTCACTGAATATCGGTTGTAAATATAATAATAAAGTACATGTCTTTTCATATTCAACTACAATAGTTTTTACAAAAACTTCTCTAATCTCTGTCTTGCTCTCAATGTTTGGAATCTCATATAAACTTAAATTCAAAGTTATGAATCATTACCTCTTTATTGAAGTGTGAAATAATCATAACTTTTTGTTAGAACAAAATCCATGTTTTAGCCTATGTAACTCCAGCTAGTGACACCGTTGATTTCCTAAATCTAGATTGGAATGATTGAAAAAACCACCACAGAAAAAGCATGGCAGTATGAGAATGAAAAGAGCCCACGACTTACAGTTTTCTAAAATAATTTCTGGGCGTAGGACATAAGAGGAATGTTTGAACTCCTCACAGCAATCTCAGATGCACATTGAAAGCATTTAAAGCATGTTGTGTTGGACAAGTTTCCCGATCTCTAACAGTGACATGTAATCTGATGAGATGATGTTTCTCGACATGGGTAAGTTCACTGTGGAAGTTATCGTTTGAAGTTTGATATGTTGTGCTGTAAGTTATTCATTTATAGATTAACCTTATTTTTTAGGAAAAAGGAAAAAGTGTAGTTAAGATTGACTGTGGAGCATAATGTTATTTGCGTATGAAATGCGTTCCATTGTTGTTGGTAGTGACTTTACCTCTCATGGAAAGTTTTAATGGCCTGGGCAGATTTCTTGCCTAATTTCGGTAACAACAGAATATTATGTAAATTTCTTGCAGCATTCAACTGCAGCCAGATTTTGATTAAGTTTCTTAGCCCTTTCTGCGCTCAAACCCATACAAGAGTCACACAGGGAGAGAAAAAAAGTCCTGTAGGAACTGGACCATACATTATAGCATGGTCACAGATAAATTGTATTTTTGAAGCCTATATTTCTTTAGCATTTGTTTCAGAAGGTGACACAGCTGATATTATAAATTAATTTGACATTTTTGGCAATTCATAAGACAAAACCCTTGACCTTAACCGATTTCTGAAAGCGGTTTACCAGCTTTTTGATTGGATGTGCTGAGATTATGAAAAAATCTTTATGAAAATAGACGTCATAACACGGTGACAAGGTGGTCTATAGGCAAGGTCCTCGCCTCTCATGCCGAAGGTACGGGTTGAAATGCCGGTCAGTGCAGGCATGTTGGAATTTTTGGGATTTTTCTCATATTTTCTTATCCCTGATCCTATGGTGGGTATGATCGAGCACCTAGTCTTCTCGGATCAGGACGGAAATTTATTTCGGAGGGCCCGTGTGCACGGTGCGCACGTTAAAAATACTTTGGCAGATGGAAATCGAGAAGAACAGGTTGCCCGGGCAAAATTAAAGAAAAAGTTATTTACTACCTCCTCTTAACCCGGTCACCCACCCCCCCCCCCTCAATCCCCCGAAGAAGAAAAACAATTAAAACTGTGGCGACGACGTGCCTGCTCCAGTAGTAACCGGGGTGCAATGACACTAAGGCAAATTTCCCAAATGTGATTAAAGAAGTTAACAAAATGCAAAATACAAAATACACATTCAAAGTTATTCTTCATCACCTAATGGAACTGTAATCGATGCGGCATTGTAGTTTCACGGCTACAGGAGCAAGTCATTGGCAAGATATTATAATGAAGTACACATACACAGAGAAAATCTTTGGAGTAGCAGCATTGCTAGAAGCAAAGTGAATATGTGGCAGAATAAAAGTGTTGAACGGTGTGCATCCTCATGTAAGAAAGTACAGAAAGGATACCGTAAAACGCAATGGAAAAGACTAGACCAATCGAGCTTTCAGTCAACAGACTTTGCCCTGCTTAGGCTTAAAAATGTAACAGTATAAAAAGCAAATCAAACAAATAATGAAATCACAACATTTTCACAAATGCACATATTCATCAGCTGCAACACAGAAAGTTCCTCAAGGTATGGTGGCTGGGAGACAAGAGCAAGAGATGTAATCTTCAAATTGTCTATGAAGTTTTAATATCCTGTCTGTATTTTTGGTATGTTTGTAACGTATTCAATCATTTTCATTGTTAGCAATATAATTTAGTATCATCATCATCACCTTGTTAGCCAGCCCGCCTATTTGTCTATTTGTTGAATTTTGTAATTAAAAATTCATGGGATGGTAAAACATTTGACATTTAAATTTCTTTAATACGGCCCTAAGGGTCTGTTCTAAGATGGAAGTTCTCCGGCGTCCCTATTAAACGTTTCATTTGTTCATTGTCCTCATGTTCGTCAGGGGCATATTGCATCAATAAATCAATCAATGAGACATGAATAACAACATCCTGCAAAGCGACCTCAAGCAGTAGTATCTCAAGTTGAGTGGTTTTTTTTTTTAACTAAATGTGATTTTCAGTGTCTTTTCTTCTCCGTTGTTTTCGATTCCCCGGGTTCTTATGGCTGTATTCATGCATTCTTTCCTTATTTGTTGAGTTTCATTTGACATGGCCTGGCTGTGTTTTCAGTCTTTTGTCTTTTCTGTATTTTTCCAAACTGTTTCAAAGGAAACAAACACTTTTTTATCATCAGATCATTTGACACTCATTATAATCAGTAATTATTGACTGGAACAGGCTAGTCTGAAGAAACAAAACAATAAAACTGCAGTTGGCTTTCTTTTGTTTTAATTCATGCAGGTCATGTTTCATCCCCATAAAGATGAACATTAATGAAAGTGACCATTAACTCTTTGTGTGCCAACCACCGACGCATCGATTCTTCCGCTAGTGACACTTATGCCAGTCACTGATGTATCTGTGCACAAGAATGTTATGCTATTTTGTTTCAGGAAGAAAGAAAGTCAACTTTCTATTAATAAATGTTGCTGCAGTTAGACTTCATTCATCTCCCCCACTATTTTCTTCCTATATTGGTCAACAAGGAAAAATTCATTGCTCACAAAAAGTTAAACCGTGTTTCTTGGTTATGATTATGGTGCTCTCGTTCACTTTTCCCAATTTAAATACTCATTCAATATTTTTTTGTGCAGAAAATAGGATGCCATAATATATAGTTTTCTAACAATCCCCTGCACAGTCTAGACTTTAAATGGGTATTCCTATAACACACACTGTTTTCTCTGGAAGAAGCAGGGAAAGTGGTGAACAAACAGATCGGGGGCGCAATGTGAACTGTCATAATTCTGTGTTGGCGATTTTTTTATTTTTTTCCAGGAGAAGCAAAATAACAAAAAGCCCCAATAACTTTCTTTATCAGACTTAATAAAAAAAAACAACAATTATTCAACCTTTACTTTTCAGAATGAACCCCCTAAATCCTAATAAAACCTGCGGGCTGTCAAGAGCTATATGGCTACATGCATGCCAAATCTCTCAGTTTTTAAGGAAAGGTGGAGATTCGACAGTTTACCACATGTCTCTCGAGATGACATCATTGCAACACAACAAGTGACGACTGTTAAAAGTATCGTATTTGAATGCCCACGTGCGACCATTATCATGAATTGAAAAATAAAAATTGATCAGCACACAATTTAAATGTAAAAACTTAATCCATTCTCTGTTATTGTGGATAGGGCAATAGTTCAGTTTATTTCCATCGTTATTGAAGGTTTGTCCACGCCCAGTGCGAAACTTCTCAACGCAAAAGGCACCGGCTGTTCCAGCTTATCGTTTCTGGTATCTTTGAGATGATTTACCAGCCAGGGCAGTTCTATTGAACAGGGCCTGCAGGGAGAGGATTGGGGAGGGATGATTGTGCGTATTGATCTCAAGGAACAATGTAGAAAACAACAATGTTTGTAAATTTAAAAGAAACATTCGGGGTGGGGTGGGGGGGGGGGGGGTTGTGTTATACAGTTCTTTTTTTTTTCTGACTGGCCTGGGGGGGGGGGGTGTAATGACGAGTGTATGGGTAAGGGAAGGGAGACTTTAGCCTAGGAGGGAACTATCCAGTTGAGTTTTGATTGGGGGAGTAATTGGATGGTGACATCATGAATTCAAGTTTCAATAAGATCGCAGTGTCGCACTGAAACTTAATGTTGTGACGTCACCACCCAACTAGAGGTGGGCTTACGAAAATCTGCAGGTGGCGCGTCTAGGTTTAAATCATCCCCTCCTACTCTTGCCCCGGTCACTGTCACGAGTGGAGTGAGCGATAGTTAATAATTACGGGGGGAAAGGAGGAGAGTAAAATTAACGCACGTAGACAAGTAAGTTAAAGCGTGCATGTTGTGAGTGGTGGGGGGTCTGAATGAGGCGAAAGCGCTGTATTACTATCACTGCAAGTTAGAAGGTCCTACTGAACGGACGCTAGTAAGAGCCCAGCGGGCGAACATAAGGGGAGCAGACGGAAGACGGATGAGAGTGTTTTTTTCCAGTGGTGACTGGTGTCGGGGACGGGCCAAAGAGCCGCCTCGGTGAGCACAGGGGATAGGCCAGCATAGGGCTGGAGGCCACACATAGGCCAGAAGTGAGGCTGTCGGTGCAGGACAGTAGAGGCACATAAAGTCGTGGCAGTCAGGCCACGGACAGGGGCGTAGATATGAGCGTGAATGTGATAATGTACTATTGCCATGTTGATGGGCTATTGAAATGATAATGTGCTATTGCCATGTTGATGGGCTATTGAAATGATAATGTGCTATTGCCCTGCTGAGGTGCTAGTGGAATGTTAAGGTGTATGACAATAGGAAGGTGATATTGAGAGACTGCGGTGCCAGTGAATGATTAATGTGCTATTAAGACCCTGAGGGGAGAGGCTGAGGCCGAAGTGCCTTTAGGAAGTAACTACCGGGTTGTGGATCCGAGGAAGAGTGCATGTGAGAATAAGGCCGTTGTACGGCAGTTAATTTCAATAATATAATGTATGTAATTGCGCTATTATCTGTATGATTATGTTTAAATAAATGTGTGAGTCTGATGGGTTGTTCTGTTAAGTGTTAAACTTGTTTGTTCGTGATTGTTGTCCTGTCATAAATTATTACATCTCCCAGTCTGGGATTTGTGACAGTCACCTCCTCCTCCTCCCCCTCTTCCCCCCCCCACACCCCCCCGCACCCCAAACCACTGCGCCCCCACATCGAAAAGAACTGTTTGAAATCAATGCTGAATGTTAACTTTACAAACAGTGTCTGTCACAGAATGCATTGTTCATTCAGCTCAAGGGGCCGATTTCCTCATCTAGGACCTGTTTCCAGAACTGTTTTCAATAAAACTCCTCTAGCTGGTAAATAAAAGCACAGACAACATTATATAACACAATTTGACAGCTGGCGTGTTTTACTTTGAGGAATTTATGTAAGTGGCGAAGGCGTAGGAGACAAAAACAATGGCGGATTTAATCAAGCCTAAAAGAGAAACTACAGCGTTTTGTTCATTATTCAGCTATCAGTCTAGATCTCCATTAAAAAGCTTACTTTGTAATTATAGCTTCAAATGGTGTACGAAACCTCTGGCCGTTTTTTTTTTTAACCTGTGGTAATGATATAACAAAGGCTCGAGATAAGTAATAATTTATCATTTTTCACCAGACACAAAATACCGAGACGGATCAACATTCAATTCAACACAATTATTCCGTCCGTCGACTTGCGCGCATATCATCGATGTCAACAGGGCAACAATTCTCACCACTCTCCTTCATAATTGAAAGAAAAAGAGTAATACTCACCATATTTATACACTCGCAGTTTGTGGACATTATTATTATTATATCGGGAGAAGGAATGGTTCGTCTCAGTATTCTGTATCTCGGTTCATGCCAAGCACTCTGTCCATCCATTGCGTCACAGCGTACAGCTCTATACAGTGTGCACCTTATTTTTATAGGGGCGTGGAAGACAAGTAAAATACTTTCTCCGACATCCATTTCGGCGTTTTGTTTGCGCCTTGTGTTTATGTGAGCCAGAAACGACTCGCATGAAACAATCAAACATGACAATAGCATCTTTTGAAAACGATCCGGCACACAGTTTTCCGGGACACGGTGGTCTAGAGGCAAGGCGCTCGCCCCTCATGCCGAAGGTACCGGGTTGGATTTTTGGGGGAGAAAAACTCCTGTCCCTGATCTTATGGTAGATAGGATCGAGCAACTAGTCTTCTCGGATAAGCACAAAAAACTCGGTGGGCTCGTGTGTATGTTGCGCACGTTAAAGATACCTTGACAGTTGGAAGTCGAGACGATCAGGCCGAACAAGACCGCTGCCCGGGTAAAATTCTGAGAAAAAATAGAATCCCTACCACAACAAGTATTTATAAAAAGAATAAAATGAGGTGTAAACAATGGCGGTGGCAGCGAACCACCTAAAAAAAAAACTAGACACTGACACACAGTTTTCCTTAACCTAAGGGTTTCTTTAACTTGTGATTTTTATTCCCTCTTTTATTCCATGTTGTTTTGAGTTCCTCTCTTAATGGTCATTTTTATGCTTTCACATCCCCACTGTTGACGTATTTCCAGCACGACTTTAGCTGTATTTCATAGCTCTTTCTGTAGACTTCCAGAGTAATCGCCTCGAGCAAATAGTTTGCGAGACAGACACCATTGTGGCCTTATCAACTGACACCCTGGGGGATTGGGACTTTCAGGTTTAAAACAAACAAAACCAAAACTTGCAAGTGTTCTTCTTTTGTTCTAAACCATGGGGCATTTTTAATCTTAAAATACTGTTCAAAACATTGGACGTTTAGATTACATAATATGTCTAGTCTGTGCCAATACCGCATGCCTCAAGGTGACATCAGTGCAAGAAATATGGAGGAAAACTATAGTGTCATGTATGGTTTTCATACATTGTCGGTACTCTTTATGGAGTCCAAGCAAAATTGCCATTTAACATGCATGTTTTTGTCTGGAAAAGAAAGCATCAGGGGCGAACAAAACAGATGTCGTCATTGCAACTTAAAACCGGCGGCGTTTCAGAGAATAGGCAATGACTGTGCACGAGTGATTGCATTCAGGAACCTGGAAAACACTGAACAGTGCACAAAAGTAAAAGCTTATAACCATTCTTTTCAACTATGAACAGGATAATGTGTTAGTATTTTTTTCTTTTCACTTACACCGTTTATAATTTGTCTACCTTCTGTCCACGATAAAACTGTAAATAATTTTCAAATGGCACGAGCAGGGAAACCTCTGGCTTCCAGGACGAGTGAAAACTTTGACAAATTTAAAGTGCAAACTTTGGCAGTTGATACAAAACTGTGTTTTTGTAACATCTGACAGGAAGATCATGCTTTTGTTACTCAGTAAGTTTAAATCCTTGTAGCAGTCTTTATAGTGGTGACTCAGCCATTTTGTCAGGTACCGTTGGATTAGGTGTGTTATAGTTTAAAATAGATATCCAGCAGCTGTCAACAGTTCCGACTTAAAACAAAAATAGATCTTTTAGCCTTGGTGAAATATCATCATGATCGATAGAACTTGTTTAACTTTGTGAAAGTTCCAAGCCTTTACCAGGAAACAATACAAAATGGGTACCGATATGGGACATGCAATATTTAATTTTGCGTCTCGCATGTTTCACGCATAGTTAAGCTTGAATTTTCGTAAAGTCAGCGTCTTCTACACAGCACAGTTTTCAATATACAGCGTGGAACCCAAGACGGTTCTGGATAAAACACAAGATAATTATTTTTTCAAATACTCTGGCATTAGGATTTGTCCAAAAAAAAAATTAATTGTATTATATAAATATATATAAACTTAACATAGCACATTATAAGTTTGTAAAGAATATTTTCATTGGACCCATAAGGACTTTCCTATTTGGCTAAGTGTTGATAAATTACAGATATTTTATTTTGGCAGGCAATGTTCCAGCCTTCCTTACGTGGATATTGACCGTTGCATCCACGATTTAAAAGATTTATTAAAATTATGCCAAATTGGTTATATCTCAATTCGCGCAACGATAATAATTTCTTTTTTTAAAAATGGCGCCCCCTACACTGTGTGTTTCTTTAAAATTGGTCGTTTGGGAGACGCATGGGCTTTTTCAAAACAGCAAAATGGGGAGAAATTCAACCCCCCCCCCCCCCCCCCCAAATGTAAGTGCTCAGATCTTATTATTTCTTGATGGATATCACAGATACATTTCCCATCTTGCTACTATGTATGAAAACGGAACTTCATCACAAGGTAAGAAAATGCCCACTTTCGACACATGTAAATGGTTAAATTCAGAATTTCGAAAATCTCGGAATAGTCCATTTATCTTTAAAACGGAACAATTCTGATTGAATTCTTACTGAAAACTGGAAAATAAATATTCTTTTGATTTTCTCTTTTTAGTATCGATTCTGGTGGCAAGGTCACATAGTCAACAAATACCAGTGACGTTTACGCGTACGTTTCACTATCTGGACAATCCACTGGCTGGCATTTTGCCATTTGGGCCCGTCTGGAATCTTCCATCAATTTTATTCTGTGCTCGCATTTGTATGAAAAAATTTGGATCTAAATGCAAAGGTTTCACTTACAACCCAACCACAGGCTTATGTAGACCTGGAAAAGTAGTACATGACTGTTTCCCACCATCTACAAATGGAGAAGGTAAAGTTTACGGTTATTCACAGGAGTTTGCTCTGTACACAGAAGGAAGTACCACTGCTTGTTTGGGCGTATTTGAAACAGCTCTCAGCTATTACGATGCTAGCGCGTCTTGTGAAAGTAAGGGAGGATTTTTGGCATCTATGAAAATTGTGGAGAAGTCAACTATTGTCAGAAGACTTTGGAACAGAAGAAAATTATGGATTGGCCTGGACGATGAAGACACTGAAGACACATTTATCTGGAAAGAAGACGGGAATGTCCTACAACCAGCTGTCAGAACAATGATATTCCTCCCACCAGAACCCAATGGATCTCCCGGTGATGGAGAGAATTGTGTGCTGACAGCTAGTTGGAGGTGGAGCCTGAATGATATTCGTTGTAATACTCCTGCCTTTTACATTTGTGAACTACACACAGTCTGATGATCTGCTTCTTATGTTACAACACATGGAAACAAGATATATTTTTTATTACATTGCATAATAAATCGGACGGTTCCCCAAAATATAAGTGATTTTTTTTTTGACAACTTCTCAGGAGAAGCAAAAAAAAAAAAAAGTATTTTAGCACAACTTGTCTACTGAGGATAACTTTTTTTTAGGCTCAGGAATGTAGAAACAAGACCATTGGGTGCGGGTTTGGATGTAGTATAGCATAAAATTTATGAAAGTTTTCCAATTTTTGAGTTACAACAGTCTTGTTTTAACGACGTGCAAGGCATTTGGAAGGGAGCTGCAACTGATGCAAGAGTTTGGTGGAGTAGGTGTGGGTGTGTGACAGATTTACAAACTATTTGTGACAACATTTGGAATGCGAGGCATATACTAAGAATGATTTGATGGAGAAAAAAAAAAAGAGAAAAAAAATTATAAAGAAGATTGCAGATTTTGTAAAGTTTAATGAAATGAAAGTGAATTTAAAACTCGGCAAAAATCAAATGAGCAAGATTTCGGAGTTGTGAGATATGATTGTTGCAATGGAAAATTCTGATCTCAGTAACCAAATAAATGCAGTGTATAACATGACTGATTGACTTGCCGTTATGCATTCTAGCAGTTCTGCAGGAAAATATATGTTCCTACGGAAATATTTCACATTGTGTGCAAATGATGTGGTAATAAATGCTTTGTCTGTAGGAAAGCCTTACTGCCCAGAACATCTTCTTCTTCTTTAAGCCTCTTGATTCCTTGAGGAACATAGGGCCGCAACAACACTCCCACAAAGCACGCGGTTCTGGCATGTCCTCCTTAGCTCGGTCCACGCCATTCCGGCTGCCTTCACCTCAGCATCGATACTCCTGCGCCAAGTCTATTTTGGCCGACCCACGTTCCGCTTTCCTTGAACTACTAAACAGAAATGGCACATTTACCGTCCTTCAGTACCATTGAGTGCGCGGTAAATCTGGGTTTCATGTGTACGGAAACAGAAACGGCATCGGAAGTGTCGAAAACCTTTCAAGTTGTGAAATAAAATGCCTTTCCGTACACATGGAAAGACTCTTTCTCTTTATTACCTGATGGATTTTTGACGTTTCCGTACACATCAAAACTCAGCTTAAAAGCCGGCAGACCCTTAGAAGTGACCACCTCAGTACAAACAGCTGACATGTTTTCAAAGTAGTTGGGTTCCTTTAAGAATACCAAGAGGAATAAGCCTAGGGGCGCGCCAGTCCATTTTGATCTGCTGACTATTTGGATTCTGACGTCACAATACTGAGCTTCAGTGCAACCCAACTAGTTTGCTGCTGCGCGCGATTTCACTGAAACATAGTATCGTGACGTCACTATCGAACTGGCCGGCGGATCCAAATCCGCCAGCGAGCCCCTAGGCTTACTGCAACACCAAATCATATGGAAAAACATTCAACAAACTCAAGCTGATTTATATTTTAGAGTGTATACAAGAAAGAAGAAATTCTTCACAAAGTCTTGCAGACCAGTATTGAGTGCTGAACAAACATGACCAAGAACAATTTAATTTGATGCTGTTATAAGGGTTTTTGCACACAAAAACACCAGGAAAGCTTATTTTGTTATCTAAAGCTATGTGTACCCGGTTCTAATAACATTTCTAACATTTCGCCCCGTTTTTAGAAGTCTATGTATTCTAAAATTCTACTTCCGGATTTCTTCTGTTTCAACGGTGCTTAAAGTGGTTCTAATTTTAGATTCGGACATTTCTGGGGCAATTCTAAGTGAGAATGAATGCACCTTTAGAATTTCGTGTCCAACATTCTCGAATCGTTTCAAAGGAGCTAAATAATGCGACTTGATCATCTGACAAAGACATGGCAACTGGCGGTGAATCGGCTCGAGCGAGGAAAAGATTTTGGCTCTCACGTTTGTCACAAACCTGCTTGAAGATGAAGAAAGAAATATTAGGAAAAGAAAAGCTAAAAGAAGCGTGTGCCTGAGAGATGGGCACCTTACACAACGGGGTGGGATTCGAATGAAGTCATAAAAGCACTGTTTCTGTTAAACCCCGCCATGATTTACCAGCGGGTTAGAAGGGAAGTTGGAATAAAAGTAGAAACCGTTTGATACCTGTCCGGAGATAATAAATTTAGAAGGGAAGACTCTAATTTCAGTTTTCTTCTAATACAGAACCGCATTAGAATCGTTGAAACACTTGCGTTAATGTCGATTCTAAATAGAAAGTGAAATTAAAAACTTGGAAGCAGAAACCGTTCTTTTGTATATTTTATTGTAAGTTAGAATAGTTGAAACAACTATTCTAACTTTGATTCAGTTCTAAAATAAAATAATATTTAAAAAAAAACTTAAAACTACGTACTAACAGCTTAAATATCTGCTTTTTGAAAGCATGATAATTTATTTAAATTTGCACTTTTTGTGGTAATTTTACATTTCATTTCTATTTTAAACCAAGGAATGTGTACGTATGTTTTTGATGTGTATAACTTGAAACTTAATAATTATGTGAATGCAAATGCAAGTAAAAAGAACATCAACATTTTATGAAAAAACACAGAATGTGGAAAAGAACGTATTTCTTGTTCTTGAATGGCTTTTTCGTTCATATTTGACCATCTTCTTCTTTCAGCTATTCTTTCATACATTTGAAGTTCTCTGACTGCAGGGCAAAATTGTCTAATAAATATTGCATTGTTGTGTAACTACACCCTGTGCAGCCCCTCCAATCTTCACCTCTCCCGGCCCTTGTCCCGAATGTACCTTCACGGGTGAAAGAAATCGCCATTATGAATACGTGTAAGAATATGTTTTGAAAGGAGACAATGCAGTGCACTGAAAACGAATTTCCGTTTAGAATGTTAGCTCTTGTTTTAGTCCCTGATAACTCTCCTGTGTTGGACTTTCTGGGGCAGTTCCTTACACTACAAATTAAGCTCAATTTTAACGATTTTCTGACTCTCCGCTTAACTCATTTCATTCGCTTGCGACCAATCCCTCTCCAAACTAGCATAATGGCCATTTGAATAATCTATCCACCTACAAGCCTGGAATCTCTGAAACCTTAAACGTGTCATTTTGCATAATACATGAAAATTATGTAATTAAACGTTTTATACGATTTTGCAACTAATTTTATTTTCAAAATATAAGTAATACCAAACAGTTTAAACCTATTACTGTAATTTTACCCCATCCCCCAACTCCCTCCCAATGAACGCGATTCGTATCTGGGGATACCTCTTCCTCCAAGCTCTCCCACCCCGCATGGAGGGGATTACCTCGTGAATTCAACTTTTGGAGATGAGCGATAATTATGTTTGCTTGTGTTTAAATAGCAATTATGATTGATATTATTGTTGGTGTTATTTGATATCTTAATTGCGGTTATTTTCAGACTTTTGTCTGGCAAGCAACACCAATGACTAACAACTAACCAGGAATAAGATTAATTTTTGAGCTAATTTACCCAGCCATATTAATTTTAGCCGAGTCCACATTTTTTAACTGTCACATTTTTTCTTACTCCTTATAGATAAGAAAGAAAAATAGTAAAAAAAAAAAAACACCAAACCCCCCACTATTTTTACTTACGTTATGGAAACAGAAATATTAACTACCACGAAATGCTTCACATTGGGTCAAAGTAATTAAAGAACTCTGAGCAGTGCTGTTAGGACAGTGAAACTAACCCAGTATGTAATGTTTGGTGTTTTTTTCTTTTCAGAATATCTTTTCCGGCACATCGAGCTCGTCTCTAAATTGAAAGTCGGTTCTAAAAAGGCTGATTCATATGAACTAAATGCCGGTGCTGTTGAACAAAACTCCATTCAAAAAAGAGAGAAAATGCAGTCTTAGAACACGGAAAAGTTTAAAAAAAAAAAAAAAAGAAATTGGAGTAAGACATTGCCTCAAGGTCTGGAAGCTGTTACAATTTTGAAATAAGACAAGACATTGATCTTTTGTCAGTGATCTTCCAGATCTTCACCCTCTGTGTCCAATCTGTTGGATGGCTTAAGGATTTGAACATCTTCGGAAAACGGAAAACATCTGTGCAAACCTCTTGCAGTTACAATGACATTTATATCATCACCTGGCATTCATTACAAATTCTGATATGTTTGGGTGATTTCCTCGTAACATTTCAATGCTTTGGCGTCTGGCGTACCTATCAGAGTAAATACTAAGGCAAAGTAGCCATGGTGATAAAACAGTAATTAAACTCACAGCTCTAGCACGTCATGAACGACACAGCACACACTGACGTCAGAGCCGAACTACTGTTTCTAATGTGAGCAATAAGAGGAGGCTGCATCATAATAATTATGATTATATTTTATTATATTGTAATGATTACTTCCTTGTACACTTCTTTTTGGGCTAATGGCAATCGGTTAATTAAATATTAAATTTAATTATGAACCATAAAAAATCACTGTAACAAGACGCAGAGTAATGTTTAAAGCTGTAATGAAGTTGCAGTGATATGAACATTTGAGAAATACACGAAGAAAACAAAAATTTCTTCTAAATTGGACTGTGGTTTAGTATATAACAAAACCACAGCCCTAAGGTAAAATGTCTTATTCACCATGAAATGTGAGATTACTATAATCTCCGTCATGATTTGGCACTAATTGTTTACAGCTGTAGTCTTATTTTTTTTGCGAAACAGTGCTTTCTGAGAGTAGGTGTGGCATTGTGTTCCTGTCCTTGATTGGCCAAAAGCAGTTCAAAGGCAGGCCAGCGGACAGTCCTCCATTAGTAGTATAGATACATCTGACGGCATTCAGCCTAATGTGTCACTTTCCTTGTAGCACATTCATTTTATTGAGAGACGGCATTTCACTTTTACTTCAACTAGCCGACCGGAGCAAGATAAATCTCGCAAATTCTCTATATCAAACCCATAAGTTTATCTAGATCAAGATCATATTAATAACGACACAAGTGCAAAGATTAAAAGGACTTACTCTTACACCACAATTCGTTTCGTAAAACACAGGGGTGATAATGCTGATTTTCGACCCTCAGTGAGTAAAGAGAGGCAGATACGAAATTCCGATCCTACCTTTAGTTTTTACTCGACGAACGTGCATCCCTTCAAAACATTTAAGAAACATAATCGTAAACATAATTATTAAAGACTGAAATTTTATCGAAATGTCCACGTCATTTATCGTCAAAAAATTGAGCAGTACACATTATTTCTTAATGTTTGATCGTTTGGCAGTTTTTGGTGCTTACAAGTTCCATTTTAGTATGATTATGATGATGATTATATTTATCATATTAGTCCTAAATTTGTCCCCCAGAGGATACACTAAGCAAGTGGCATTTCACAAACGTAGTCCAGCTGTTTATCGCATTTGAGAACTTTCAAATGATTTTCGTCAAAGGCAACGCAGTCTTCTCCACCGGTACTCAAATCCTTGGAGTCATCAAACACTGCATTCGTCGTTGTCGACGTCAGCAGCTCCCCGTCTTCCTGCCACACGAAATGTCCTTCGCTAACACGATCATCACAACCAACCCACGTATTGTCGTCGCCATACACAACTTGTTTTAAAATGTCCAGTTTTTTTTTGGTTTTCACAGACGCCAAGAAACCACCCAAAACACGGCACTGATGCTCTGCTTCATGATATATTTTCTTCTGGCTTTTGAAGACAGCTAGACAGGCTTTGATGTTGTTATTTGTCTTCAGGGAAAAGCCTTTAGACACGTCGCAGGTGAAGGCACCACGATAAAGTTCACCTTCTGTAGAATTAGGAGGAGGTTGTGAGGCAACAACGGCAGAGCCCGGTGTACACCGACCAGTAGCAGAATTATACAAGAAGTTCCTGCATCTGGATCCATGTTGACTGATACATTTGTGGCCACAGGCTGTTCTTGATGTTGTGTTCCAGACAGGGCTGAGTCGACGTGGTCCGTTGCTGGGGTTAACTTCTCTGTGAAATCTTCTTTGACGGACATTGGACTCTGCCACCTTGTAGACAGAACTCAGGAACACTGAGGATAAAGACAGGTGAGACCAGGATTAACAAATCGTGACACATTCTAAATACAAACGGACTTTAGTGTAGTATTGTACTGGAAGTTTGCAGTTCAATTTTACTCCTGTTGAGGCAAACTGACATCCTAGCTGAATATGGACATTATGATGAGTCCGAATAATGCAGGTTATGTATTTGCCTGGTCTCAGGTTTTCGGAACAAAAATGAGTAATTCACCCACAATACTGACACAAGCTATAAAGCTTACACGTTACGAAAGTTGTGGTCGTACGTCTTTAGAGGTACACACTACAAACAATTTGGTCATCGTTATGTTACAAGACAGTTATGTCCCAAACATTCTAGTCACAAGTCACAAGATTTACATGTGTCAAACATCCTAGTCATCGGGTCATTGTCAGAAGACTTACAAACCACAAACATTCTGGTCATAGTCAGAAGACTTACAAACTACAAACATTCTGGTCATAGTCAGAAGACTTACAAACTACAAACATTCTGGTCATAGTCAGAAGACTTACAAACTAAAAACATTCCGGTCCTAGTCAGAAGACTTACAAACTACAAACATTCTGGTCATAGTCAGAAGAATTACAAACTACAAACATTCTGGTCATAGTCAGAAGACTTACAAACTACAAACATTCTGGTCATAGTCAGAAGACTTACAAACTACAAACATTCTGGTCATAGTCAGAAGACTTACAAACTACAAACATTCCGGTCCTAAGCTAATACGAAATACTGGCATGATTAACCGTCTGGTCAGAATACCCACACACATAATAAGCGACAGAAATCCTGGTCACCAGTAACAACACTTACATGCCACAAACACTCTGGTCACAAATCCCAAACCTGAGTGAGACATGGCCAAGGTGTCTTCTTGCTCAACTGAAAACAAGAATTTGATCAACAATTTTAATATTCTTTCCTCTCAATCTCATTGCTATTTTCTTTTATTTCTAATATTTTTTCCTTTCTCAAAATGTTTTTTCTTTTTAATGAGACATGCCATCTGTCAGTATTATGGATGTCACTTTGCACCACTCGTGTTATCTTTCCATTAAGATGAAATCATCAGGAGTTGCTAGGCTGTTTCAAACTGATTAGATTTACTCTTAAACTTGGCAAATAGTGGGTTATAAAATATTTAACGTCCCAAGACCTGCTCGAAACTGGTAATAAGCTGAATCCAGATAGGAAATGTAGACCTCATTACATTTGGTACCTTGGTCGGCGTCAGTAGCCGGCAGAATAATACAACCCTCTTACCCTTCACCTGTGTTTGTATTATTTAAGATAGAAACATTTTATACTAAAGAGTTTCTCTTGATTTTCTGTACAGTATTGAAATTCTTCATTCCCCCACGGTCTGGACCAGAGCCGTCTTAACACATGGGCAGAACGGACATGTCTATCTATCTATCTATCTATCTATCTATCTATCTATCTATCTATCTATCTATCTATCTATCTATCTATCTATCTATCTGTCTGTCTGTCTGTCTTGTCACGAGTGGAGTGAGCGATAGTTAATAATTACGGGGGGAGAGGAGAGTAAAATTAACGCACGGAGACAAGTGAGAAAGTCGTGCATGTCATGAGTGGGGGGTCTGAAGGAGGCGAAAGCGCTGTATAACTATCACTGCAAGTTAGAAGGTCCTAGGGATCGGACCTGTGAATAAAAGCCTATCGGGCGGACATAAAGGGGAAGCAGTCGAGAAGACTAGTGAGAGTCTTTCCAGTTATGACTGGTGTGTAGAATGTTGATTGATTATTATGATTGATGTATTATATTATATTCGTCTATTACCATGATGTGAATAAGTATATGTGAGGAATGTGGAAGTCCGTGATATTGGATATAGCAATGTGCGCCATGAGCGATAGATGAAAGTGAGTTCATGGATTTGTAGCGCGAGTGAGTAGTGTGTACTCCGCTGGAAGTGTGTTACCGTAAGATGTGTGGTGAGTGAAAGGTGAACTAGTGTGTGTACGCTTCATGGGTTGTAAGGAGAGGTGGAGTGAATAGAAATGGTAGGGTATTATACCAATGTAATGTTATTCTTGTAGGTGTCGGGGACGGGCCGCAGAGCCACCTCGATGAGCACAGGGGATAGGCCAGCATAGGGCCGGAGGCCACACATAGGCCAGAAGTGAGGCTGTCAGTGCAGGACAGTAGAGGCACATAAAGTCGTGGCAGTCAGGCCACGGACAGGGACGTAGATATGAGAGTGAATGAGAGACTATATTGTTGCCATGTTGATAGGCTAGTGAACTGATACTATGTTGTTGCCATGTTGATGGCTATGGAAATAATAATGTGTTATTGCCCTGCGGAGGTGCTAGGGGAGTGTTAAGGGGTATGACAGTAGGAAGGGGATATTGAGAGACTGCGGTGCCAGTAACTTATTAATGTACTATTAAGACCCTGAGGGGAGAGGCTGAGGCCGAAGTGCCTTTAGGAGTAACTACCGGATTGTGGATCCGAGGGAGCGTGTGTGTGAGAATAAGGCCGTTGTACGGCAGTCATTCAATAATATAATATATGTAATTGCGCTATTATATGTATAATTATGTTTAATAAATGTGTGAGTCTGATGGATTGTTCTGTTAAGTGTTAACTTGTTTGTTCGTGATTGTTGTCCTGTCATAACTTATTACATCTCCCAGTCTGGGATTTGTGACATTGGGGGCTCGTCCATTGTGACTCGTCCATTTTCGTAATATTTAGTTGTAGTTAGTTAGTAGGTAATTGTGCTGTCTTGTCCGTTGGATGAATGGACATTTCATGATAGGATTTATGTATAATAATGAATGTATATTGATGCATGTATTGCTATGAGTAGGTATTAATTTGTATTTAAACTTTCCAGAGTGTGTGCGTGCAGCCTGAGGAGACGAGCAGCCAGAGCTCCGATTAAAGGGAGGAGTTTTACTCAAAATTTTGAAAGTTAAGTGAAAGTCAAAGTTTTGTGCCCTGGATTGTGGGCTGTTCCTTTAATCTGTCTTTTTCCCTGTTTTTGCTGTTTTTGTTGTCGTTATAGGTTATACGGGCGGTGGCGCGGGTTTGCTGTGTTGAACTTAGTTTATCCTTTTAAAAAGGTGTGGTAAACTTTGGAACTTCGTTCATCACAGTGACCAGTTCTGTAGGGACCTGTATTTTTGTTTAGATTGTAGCGTTCTATCTTCCTCGTTGTTTTAGGAAGACGTTTCTCTTGTCCCTCTTCTACCTTTCTGTAGATACGTTCTTTTTTTTCAGACTCTGTTCTTGTTCGTACCTTGTTGTGTAATCGGCGTAGTAGGTTGCATTTTTTTTTCCATTATAGTTTTTTTTTGTAGAAGCTTTGTCCTAGTCTGGTTCGTTGTCCTTGACGTACTTGTGGTCCTTCTACTGTATTTCTTCATTCTTGTCGTTTCTATTTTCTTTTATAATTAATAGTGCATGCATTTTGTAGATGTAGAATTAGTTTTGCTGTAAAGGTAAATTTCTGAATTGTATTCTGAATTGGGTATTGTTATATCTGGTGTGATCTCAGGTCTCTGGTCGTGTCGTTAGTTATCATACCGACAGGTTAGCCGTTTTTTTAAATACATACCATAACCATAAATCTGTGAAATGGCGGAACTCCAACAACTAATGAAGTTGGGTAAGGAACTTGGCCTGGAGGGAGAGGAGCTACGCGGCTGGATTAAAGAACAGCAGGCGGATTTGCGCGATGAGCGTGCTAAGGATAGAGAGCGAGAAAAAGAGGCTCAAGAGCGACAGAGAGAAGAGGAAAGAGAGGCTAAGGCTCAGCAACAGGAGAGAGAGGCTAAGGATAAGGAAGAGGAAAGAGAGTTTAAGTTGAAGGAGTTAGAGGCTCAGCAACAGGAAAGGGAGTTTAAGTTAAAGGAGTTAGAAGCTCAGCGACAGGAGAGACAGGATAGGGAGCAGGAAAGGGAGATAAGGTTAAAGGAGATAGAGGCGCAAGTGAAGATCGCCGAGTTGGAAATCAAAAAGAATGCACCAACAGAAACAGTTGAGCGGCAGGTACACAATAAAGGTGGCGTTAGGATTAAGCTCCCTACGTTCGACGACCGGAAGGACGACATAGACGCCTTCCTTTACAGGTTCGAGCTGAACGCACAATTGCAATGGGGGGAAAATAAGGAATTATGGGCCACGTACCTGGCATCGCTATTGCAGGGGCGAGCGTTAACCTACTTTAAAGAGCTACAGCGCGAAGACGTGCAAGACTACGATAAGCTGAAGGCTTTGCTGCTTCGCCGATTTGCGCGTACCGAGGAATATTTCCGGGAGCAGTTTAGGCGAGCACGTGCAGACACCAGGGAGGACTTTGCTGCCTTCGTCGCGAGACTAACGGAGTATTTCGCGAACTGGGTAGACCTGGCGCATGTGGGCACGGATTTCGCTAAACTGAAAGACTTAATGATCCGTGACCAGCTGTACGCGTCGTGCCACAAAGATCTGGTGGCTTTCCTGAAAGAGAACGAACCCGCGACGGTGCAGGAGGCGTCTAAGTTGGCGGAGGCATACCGTACGGCGCATCCGTCCAAACCAGTCGCCAGGGCGTACGTCCAAGATGCTGGGTACGTCGCCGTTGTCGAGGGGTCGCCGGCAGGACTTGGGGACAGGTCGCGTCAGCGTGGTGCCTATAGCGGGCAAGCCCAGGGGCAGCGTAGGGGCTATCACCAATCACCGGCATATGGATCCGGTAAGTTTGACCGAGCAGGAGGGCTAGGTCGCGGTAATGGCCGGGGGCGAATTGTGACCTTTGCCGATGACCGACGGCATAGGGACTCTAGTTCCGGTCGCGATGGGTCACGGGGACCCAGGCCTAGAGCAGCACAGGGAGCGGAGTGTTGGACTTGCGGACGCGTGGGTCACTTTTCACGCGAGTGTAGGGCCGCGAAGTGTTGGAACTGCGGTAGAGCGGATCACATCAGCGTGAACTGCCCTGCAGGTAGGATAGCGGCGAACGTGGACAGTAGCTCCAGTCCATGCTCCCCAAATAAATTTCATCATGCGGCTGCGTGTGTTACATCGGACAACGGAGGCGGACAGTATTCTAAGTGTCCCAGTTGTGAGAAGTTATTATCTTCCGGTGTTTTACCTTGTGGGAGAAAGATCCCCGTTATAAATTCATGTCATACAGGAGGTGGTCTTAGGGTTTATCCGGGGTTTGTTGGGGACGAACCGGTCTCGGTTTTACGAGATACAGGATCTACCGTTGTGGGAGTGCATAGAGACTGCATTCGGGATTCACAGCTTACAGGTGAGACTGTCCCGTGCATCCAATTTTCGGGGGCCATTGAGAAATTACCCATGGCAAAAATAATGATAGATACACCTTTCCTTAGCGGGGAAGTCGAAGCAGTCGTTGGTTGTTTTCCAGGCGCCCAGCTCATCATTGGGAATGTATCACGGGTAGTTTCCCCTTCCGATGAGAACGTGCAAGCATGGTCGCAATCAAAAGGTATTGACTTTTGCGCCGCGGTCGAAACACGCCGACGGGTAGCCGATAAAGACAAGATTAGACCTTTGGCTACGCCAGCGGTCAACCTAGATATCACGCCAGAGCGCTTGGCGAGATTACAAAGGGAGGACCCATCATTAAACCCATGTTTTGGGGAAGCGCGAAACGAGAAAACGAGGAGATATAAGAACGGGTCATCTTCTTTTTTTGTCCAGGGGGGCATTCTGTTCCGTATGTACGTCACAGTGGCTTCCGTTCAAAAGCAGGTCGTCTTGCCACGGTCGTTAATTGCTACAGTATTGCGTCTGGCCCATGATGTTCCATTAGCGGATCATATGGGAAGTGCTAGAATCAAGCAGAGAATTCTGAAAGATTTTTATTGGCCGTCAGTATACAGAGATGTACGTTTATATTGTAAGACGTGCAGTGCGTGCCAAAAGACGACGCATAAGGGTCGTTCACCCCAGGCTCCTCGTCAAAAGATCCCCACGGTTTCGGAACCGTTTAAAAAGGTTTCAGTACCTTGTTGATTTAAGAGAAAGACTATCTGCAGCGCGCACTATAGCAGAAGAAGCTTCTGGTATCGCTTCGAAAAGAGCAAAAGACTATAAGGATAGAGGTTCCAAACTGAGAATTTTTAAGCCAGGAGACAAGGTTCTGTTGTTGTTACCTACGGACCATAATAAGTTATTGATGACATGGAAAGGCCCTTATGTTATTGAGCGAGTTGTTTCAAAGGTAGATTACGCTATCCACATTGATGGAGCGAGTAAGGTTTTCCATGTTAATATGCTACAGAGATTTTATGAGAGACCACGGTATCTGTGTGCACAGACAAGACCAAAGGAGACTGTCTTCTCTACCGCTTGTACGGGGGTCGTAGACCAGTTGGACTGTGACGTAAGCGACACCGAGGCGCAGGAGGAGTTACAAATTCAATTGCCGGAGTTAACTCCGACACAAGGTTACAGGGACGTAAAAATTAACCCTGACCTTACGAGTTCAAGGAGTAGGGAACTTGAGACCCTATTAGCGTCATTTCCGGATGTTGTTACGGATTTGCCGGGTCGCACTACGGTGATTCAGCACCAAATAAAGTTGACTTCGGATAAGCCAGTATTTCTTAGACCGTATCCGTTGCCGTTTTCTTCGAGAGATAGAGTCATAAAGGAAGTTGAGTCAATGTTGAAGTTAGATGTGATAGAACCATCAACATCGCCGTATTCATCACCCATCGTCCTCGTGAAAAAACTTGATGGATCGGTGCGGTTCTGTATTGATTTTCGAAGATTGAACACTATTACGGTAGGCGATAGGGAGCCTATTCCGTTTCAGGAGGAATTAATAGCTTCATTGGCCGGGTCCACGTGGTTTTCCAAGATAGATTTGACGAAAGGGTATTGGGAAATCCCGCTTACTGAGGAGTCTAAACAATACACGGCGTTCCAAACGCCCATTGGATTATTCCAATTTAAGGTCATGCCATTTGGGTTGGTAAACGCACCAGCGACGTTTGCACGATTAATGAGATTGGTGTTGAAGGACATACCTAATGTCGTGTCATTCTTTGATGATATAGCATGCCATACGTCGACATGGTCTGATCATATTCAGACACTAACAGTAATTTTTCAACGATTACGCCATTTTGGGTTAACTGCTAAACCCGCAAAGATGGATTTGGCATGTCCAGAGATAATATTCTTAGGACATATTGTGGGTAGAGGTGTTCAGAGACCTGAAGAAACAAAAATTGACAAGTTAGTAGGGTTGCAAATCCCTAAAACAAAGAAACAAGTCAGAAGCTTAGTGGGAATTTTAAATTATTACAGAAAGTTCATTCCAAATTTTTCCTCCTTGTCATCTTCTCTTACTGACCTTACTAAGAAGGGACAACCCGATAAGGTCCAGTGGACGTCTGAATGTCAGACAGCATTTGATAATTTGGTGACAGCGTTATCATCGTCACCCATTCTGATATTACCCGATTTTCGATCTAATTTTATCCTCAGAACGGATGCGTCGGACTCTGGTGTCGGCGCTTGTCTTCTACAGGAGAAGAACGAATGTCTCCATCCTGTATGTTATGTCAGTAGGAAGTTATTGCAGAGAGAAAGAAAGTATTCTGTGATAGAGCGTGAGTGTCTTGCCATTGTCTGGTCCGTCCAGAAACTAGGACGTTATCTCATGGGACGAGAATTTTGTATCCAGACGGACCACAAGCCACTGACATTTTTGTCGAAGAATCGTTCGTCCAGCCCACGCTTGTCTAGATGGGCATTGGCTTTACAGCCGTACACCTTCGTTATTCAACCAATTCCAGGAACCAGCAATCATATCGCCGACTACCTTAGTCGAGCCTAGGGGAAGATTTCAGGAGCTTATACATCGGAGGACAGGAACATTGACAGGATCTGTGTGAATGAGTCGACTTTAAAATATTGACATTATAAATATGATATGAAGAATGGTTGATAGGTTGAATGGTTTTTGATTCTGTATTAAGTATTGTGGTTAGTTAGCCATTCATGATGTGACACATATATGCATATTGCAGGCCATATTGATCCCCATATTTTCCCCTGATTTCGGTATTCTATATACTAGGGGAACTGGTAGGTCATCTTTAATGTGGGTATTGCTCAGGCTCACTCGTTGACAGTCATCTTGATGCGATTTGAAATTAATTGCATTAATTTTTTTGGGGTGGGGGATGATGTCACGAGTGGAGTGAGCGATAGTTAATAATTACGGGGGGAGAGGAGAGTAAAATTAACGCACGGAGACAAGTGAGAAAGTCGTGCATGTCATGAGTGGGGGGTCTGAAGGAGGCGAAAGCGCTGTATAACTATCACTGCAAGTTAGAAGGTCCTAGGGATCGGACCTGTGAATAAAAGCCTATCGGGCGGACATAAAGGGGAAGCAGTCGAGAAGACTAGTGAGAGTCTTTCCAGTTATGACTGGTGTGTAGAATGTTGATTGATTATTATGATTGATGTATTATATTATATTCGTCTATTACCATGATGTGAATAAGTATATGTGAGGAATGTGGAAGTCCGTGATATTGGATATAGCAATGTGCGCCATGAGCGATAGATGAAAGTGAGTTCATGGATTTGTAGCGCGAGTGAGTAGTGTGTACTCCGCTGGAAGTGTGTTACCGTAAGATGTGTGGTGAGTGAAAGGTGAACTAGTGTGTGTACGCTTCATGGGTTGTAAGGAGAGGTGGAGTGAATAGAAATGGTAGGGTATTATACCAATGTAATGTTATTCTTGTAGGTGTCGGGGACGGGCCGCAGAGCCACCTCGATGAGCACAGGGGATAGGCCAGCATAGGGCCGGAGGCCACACATAGGCCAGAAGTGAGGCTGTCAGTGCAGGACAGTAGAGGCACATAAAGTCGTGGCAGTCAGGCCACGGACAGGGACGTAGATATGAGAGTGAATGAGAGACTATATTGTTGCCATGTTGATAGGCTAGTGAACTGATACTATGTTGTTGCCATGTTGATGGCTATGGAAATAATAATGTGTTATTGCCCTGCGGAGGTGCTAGGGGAGTGTTAAGGGGTATGACAGTAGGAAGGGGATATTGAGAGACTGCGGTGCCAGTAACTTATTAATGTACTATTAAGACCCTGAGGGGAGAGGCTGAGGCCGAAGTGCCTTTAGGAGTAACTACCGGATTGTGGATCCGAGGGAGCGTGTGTGTGAGAATAAGGCCGTTGTACGGCAGTCATTCAATAATATAATATATGTAATTGCGCTATTATATGTATAATTATGTTTAATAAATGTGTGAGTCTGATGGATTGTTCTGTTAAGTGTTAACTTGTTTGTTCGTGATTGTTGTCCTGTCATAACTTATTACATCTCCCAGTCTGGGATTTGTGACATGTCTGTCTGTCTGTCTGTCTGTCTGTCTGTCTGTCTGTCTGTCTGTCTATCTGTCTATTTATCTATCTATCTATCTATCTATCTATCTATCTATCTATCTATCTATCTATCTATCTATCTATCTATCTATCTACCTACCTACCCCTGAGTCTGTCTATGTACCTATTTATATATTTCATAGTTTTACAAACAATGATGTCTCTGGAAAGTGATGGATGTAACCGTTCTAAGCCCTGTTATTACGGACAGATGCCAATAGTTCAAATCAAAAGTTATCGTTTTATGTCACTGGAAGTTGATTGT
This sequence comes from Onchidella celtica, assembly GCA_963931925.1. Lineage (NCBI taxonomy): Eukaryota > Metazoa > Mollusca > Gastropoda > Systellommatophora > Onchidiidae > Onchidella > Onchidella celtica. The sequence goes on along the minus strand of OZ007579.1, from coordinate 39,167,157 downwards.
TAGAGCCTGTCAGTTTTGGTGTGTGCATGTGTGTATTTTTATATATATTTTTTTTTTTCCAATAACTCGTTCCTAAGGCAAACATGCCATTTTGTTTATTATATTCATATAATTATACCAAAATGGCACAGATTGTATTTACCAATGTCCTGCCATAGAAATCTGTTCCTGGCCTATTTTCTCCTTTTTGAAGATACAGGAACAAGATGTTTGTGTAAAATTCTTTGACAACATGCCAGATTTGGGCGACATGACACGATATAATGTTTCCAACTGAGGTCATTCAGGCCCAGCTAATCTCTCAGATAGCCGTATTTACTATGTTTCCCATTTCACATTTGCGTACTACAAACTATGCCTTATCTGTTCATGTCGGCACGAGAAAAGTGCACATTATTTTTGTTACAAGATTGCATTTATCTCTCTTCTAACCATAGCAGGTGCATTATCGGCACCTATTCTGTGCCTATGAAGACGAACGGAGCGAAGAACCCGATCGAGCCATACACTTTCTGGTCGTCCGACACAGTCATATCTAATCATTCGGGCAACATTATGATGGCTCGTGTTTAACAGTAGTATTGGATTAATCTGGTAGGGAGTACCAAGGCTTCACAAGGCTAACCAATGGATTTCAAACAACGGCGCCCCGGAGGCCGATGCTGCGACCGGTAATAAACGACAAAAGGGATCTCTTCAGACAGAAAGGAATAGGCAACAATAGTTAGGTTGGTATAACACCCAAACGATGTAACAACGTTTTCTTTTTGCCAATTATTTTTTTTACTGTTCTCTAAGCCTTGCTGCGCCCCCCATAGTGTTTCTGGTTCGTCAATAGTTAGATTTGCTATGTCTGTGGCCCATGTGCCCAGATGCTATAAAACAAGCTGGCCAGTGTGCCGATCATTGCCTTTACATGAGAAACTTCAACTCGAATGTGCAGAAGTAGTGCATTAAGACTTATCTTAAAAACAAACAAACAAACAACGTCGACAATTACAACAAAATAAACCCCAACGCACGAGTAAGGTGAAGCCGATCTATTCCAATTACCCAGAACTGAAACTAATAAAGAATAATGATTTATTATTCCAAGTTTAAATAGTTTGGATGTGAAGTATATAAATTTATACAGGGGGAACAAATAAAACAAAAAAACTGCCCCAACATTGACACCAAATATCTCGCAATCCTTAGGATGAATCCGTGAGAAATTTTAATAAAGTTATGTCCATTATATGTGTAATGCTATGTTAAAATTTCATCTAGATTTAATCATTACTTTTAATGCTTTTTTAGATTAGGTGAGTATCTGTCAAAAAATTAATAAAACAAGCCAGGTGATCAAGAACGATGAAGATTTTAAATCAGTTTCAGCTATTGTTACGGGTGTGCCCTCGAGTGTTACGGGGATGGTTATTATGAAATTATAGTTACGACTGCATTTTAATCTATCGAGAGGTTTTTAGAAATTACTCTTCCATACCATGCCACATATACTAATAACAATTCGAGTAAGTTTTATCAAGGACCTTGCAGGGCCACAAATTTATTACTTTAAATTCCCTAACAAATTTCGTCTAGCTTTTACATTCTAAAAGGACAACATCAGCAGCATCAAATGAAAACACAATAATATATCACTAGAAGTCTCCTCTAGGTTCTTAAAGGATTATATCATTCTGACTCATTCACAATTTAATTATTACTTATCTATCTTTCAGAAATAGCCTACCTACTATCTACAAATAATATCTTAATGTCTCAGACGACAATGTTAACTCAGTTATTTGTGCCTACCGCTTAACAAGAATATAACTCGTCAACACAACTGACGTAGTTACATTAGATCTAGATCTACTCTAGGATGGGCTGGCAATCCCCAGCCTCATCCAGACACATCAATTTCAATTTACAAATGTGTATACCAGACACTCATGCTAGATCTAGTTGCATGTAAAATACATTGTAGTCTTGCATTCTTTCGGTAGCACTTCTACTGGAAACTTAAGGTCAGATTCACGTTCATCGTCGAATCAATAGGTAGAAACTTACGATTGTTCCCTGATACGAGATCAGGGAGCTGGAGATAATAGCAGTAGATGATTTCTTAATAGCGTATGGTCTCATTCCAATGTCTATCAAGGACATAGACATGTCTTTAACAATCTTCTGATTCTCTCAGGCCGAATCCAGCCGACTGCCCTCACAGATGGATAATAATTCTGCATGGAGTGATCAAACATAGTAATGGCTCCGCTTAAATACCGCGCGGCCATATGCAATTCCCCAGCCAACTGCCCAAATTTGATTGGTGCATCCATTTCGAGCTCAGCTCGTAGTATTAATAGATTCTATTAATAGTAACAGACAAGGTCAATTTAACATATCAAAACCCTTCCTAAAGTCTCGAAACCCTCTACGTTTTATGTACGAATTTACTCACTCCCTTTCTCACCCCTGTTAAAGTTTATCAAAATCACGGGGTCGAAAACTGCACCGTCACTGCCCCACTTTCTTTCCATCTCTAAGAACAAGCGTTACAAAAACAAACTGTCCACGAGAATAGTTCAAGGACATTTGCACTGGCTAAAATCAACGCGACCCTGAAATAAACAAACCGTGACCCAGCACGGCAATTCTAGTCCTAACCCTGACAGCTATCCAGCACACAACAGTTGAGTCTTTATTCTCCAGAGCGCCTTTGTCATGAAGAAAGCCGTTTTTCAAAGAAGATTATGGTCCTTGCCTGAGTGTCACGGAATGGTAAAACATATTCATTTCATAGACACCAAAGTACACACCGAGAAGTACAGTCGTTTGTTGCGAGAAAACCTGCTTCCAGACTGCGAACGCTTCTGTCCAAGGAGGAATTTCATTCTCCATCAGGATGGAGCAACAGCACACACTAGTCATACAACTCAAAATTACATTCAATCATTGAACATCACATTCATAAATAAAAATGAGTGGCCACCACAGTCTCCAGACCTTAATCCAATAGATTACTTTGTATGGAATGCGCCGAAAGAAAAGGTCTTCGCAGGTCAGGGCCAACCGTTTACACAGAGATTGCTGCGGGAGAGAATTTTGAAATGTTGGGCGCAGATTTCTCTTGATGAAATCAGGAAAGCAATATCTGCTTGGAGGAAAAGATTGCTATGGGCAATGCAGGAAGATGGCGGTCCCATCGACCATTTGAATCAGTAAGTTATAAGTACAGATTTTTATTGTACATCATGTTTTTCAACATTTTGACCTACCTTAACGCTTTACTTCATAACCTTTTTTTCAATGCAGCTATTTCATTCAATTTTTGTATGCACACACATTACGTGTTTACCCATAGGCATGTGAAATATCATTGAGATCAAAAAAGCTGTTCATGAATTATAAAGCTTCAAATTTGGGGCAAGTTTTTTTTTTTTATCATCCGATATAATTTGATATGTATCACCTAGAATTAAAATGGTGCACGGACATGAAAATGGATTTTCTTAAACCAATAGTTCAAACTGAATTTATTCATGACAATTGTCTGTGACTCAGGCAACCAAATTTTAATCTGCAGTTGTTTTTTTTTGTTGTTGTTGTTGTTTTTTCACCTAGCGATTAAAAAAACATTCACAAGACAATGTCATGATTCTATGGATTTGATTTGTATATTTTTTTTTATATTTTAAAACATTTCTGTTACATGTCACAGGATTCCGGGTTGTGCTGTGAAGCTGGGCTAATCGTGTATTCATGACTTCATGTTTTTGTCTGACTCTGAAACAACACTATGCAATATTCTTGGAATAAGTGATTTTAAAACATTCAATGCTCATTTTGCTCCTAAATTAAGAAATAGAGCCAGGCACTAAATCCAATCCTTTATCCCATATCCCGGAAAAGAGAAAAGTAGTTAAATGACAGGCTTGTGAAAACTCCCTTCTTCAGAAAAAAAAAATCAAAAGTTGTACACGATAAATATTATTAAAATTGATACTTACATTTATTTGCATGTAAAAATAGGGATATTTTATTCTTTTTTTTTTATCAAATGAAAGGAGGAAAATGATATCATTATACCTAAATACAGTTACAATATAATAGAGGGTATAATAATGTAAACTTAAAACTCTTTAATAAAACCAACTTTAGTCCTTGCAGACTTACCGAGTGCCAGAAACGTGTTCATTGTCATGTGTGATTCCTGGCACAAAGTGTAAGCGGCGACATTTATACCGCATCTGCGGGGACATCCTCCTTTCTGTCTTCCGGCAGTGACCATCTGTGTATTTCCTGCAGCAGATGTCGCGTCAGTAAAGATTATTTTTGGTAATAGAACTGGCACACGTCCTCACCGTGTGACAACACTATGATTTTGCCCGTCCAATATATTCTTTCAGGTGAGTATTTCGAGATATGATAGAACATGTTTATGCCATGAAAGAAGGGAAGTGATATCTTGCTCGCTTAGAAGTCTATTTCTTCGTTGGGGGGATGTCTGTAAACCATGACAGTACACATATTAATATGTACCGGTATTTCATTAGGGAGGAAGGGAGTCCCTGTTTATTTCCTATTAGCGATTCCACTTTCAGTGACTGGTCAATCTTAAGACATAGAAGTCTGAGAACATCGTAACATACAGCGCTATAACTCGAAACTGCGGAAATTCGTACAAAATACAGTGACGTATGTTTGTCCTGCCTGGTGTTCTCGTGTTGAATGAAACGTCATTGTGTGGCGAATTTCTCAGTGAAAGAAACTGAGAAGACAGAAAGAAAGAAAGGGCGAAAGAGAGAAATGAAGGAATGTCGTAAAGAAAGAAAGAAGAAGAAATAATGCAAGAAGAAGGAGAGAGGGGGGGGGGAGAAGGAGAAGGTTATAAAAAGAACAAGAAGAGGTAACGGAAGAAAATGAAGAGAAAAAGATTATAAAGAAAAGGAAGAAGAACAACAGCACTATGAAGAAAAGGAACAAGAACAACAGCACTATGAAGAAAAGGAACAAGAACAACAGCACTATGAAGAAAAGGAACAAGAACAACAGCACTATGAAGAAAAGGAACAAGAACAACAGCACTATGAAGAAAAGGAAGAAGAACAACAGCACTATGAAGAAAAGGAACAAGAACAACAGCACTATGAAGAAAAGGAACAAGAACAACAGCACTATGAAGAAAAGGAACAAGAACAACAGCACTATGAAGAAAAGGAACAAGAACAACAGCACTATGAAGAAAAGGAACAAGAACAACAGCACTATGAAGAAAAGGAACAAGAACAACAGCACTATGAAGAAAAGGAAGAAGAACAACAGCACTATGAAGAAAAGGAACAAGAACAACAGCACTATGAAGAAAAGGAAGAAGAGGAAGACTTTGAAGAAGGAGAACAACAACAACCATACCTACAACAACAACAGGACAATAGAGGAAGAACAAAACAGATGAAGATGAAGGCAATAGAAAAAATGAAGAAGGCGGCGAAGAAGAAGGTCAAGAAGAAGAAGAAGGAGATATTCTGGAAAAAACCTGTAACGTGGGTCTGTTTTACTGGTTCGTTTATGAAACAATGGCATGTTTTGTGGAATAAACTGAACTAGTTTATCCAAGTGATTCACAGTGACTTTCAAAAGTGTAAGGTGAAACTGTGAACTAATTATCGTCAGAACTGCCAGTGCTTGTGAGTTTCTGTTTCTCTAAAGACGGGGGAATTAACACTTATGTTGTTTTTCTTTGAGTGACATCAAATAGAAAACAACACTGTTTGTATTGGTGATTGCTGATGGTCATTATGTCGAGGGTCACGTGCATGGTAAACTATCGTTACCCACTTTTTTTTTTACACATTTTTCAGAAAACTGAATAATTTTCTTTATCAGATATAAAAGTTATATATGATATTTTAAGAAACGTTATTAAATCCTGAGTTTTCATAACTTGATCTCCAACTTATGGCAACAACCTGGGGACTGCCAGAGGCTCAAGCATGCCAAATACCTCAATTTAAAAAAAAAAACTCCAGTTACGACGGTTTACCATGCGGTCCTCAAGTTCGTGCAATGGAAAGTAGAGAAAATCATGTCATATTGGGGTGGCGAAGAGTAAAGGGGGGTGGGGGGGGACGTGGGAGTACAAGATTGGAGTTTGCTTGTTGATGATAAAAGGAACAAGATTGTCTCCGTAGCAACAATTTAGACAAGCTCAAATACGTTATGTAGAAGAGCAGAAACAGATGAGATGCAAGTAAGATAAGTGAATTTTTTAATGTATAATAAGTATGATGTCAGAAAGCCAATGCAGTCAGTTATCAACCCGCCCCTCTCCTAAAACAACCCAACGTCCCCGACAGCACTAAGGCGAAAGTCATCAACACCATTTTCTTACCAACACTCACGTACCAGTGCCAGACATGGTCCCTAACAAAAGCCCTCGAGAGGAAGCTGGCCATATGCGGAATGAAATGTCTAAGAAGAGCGGTGAACAAAACAAGACGAGACAAGATCAGAAACGAAGTCATAAGAGACATGGTAGGAGCAACACCAGTCCTACAACACATCGAGCATCATAAGATCAAGAGGTTCGGACACCCCACACGGATGCCTCCAAACCAACCAGCTCTTCGGGTATACAACACCAGATACCATGGCTGCAGAGCCAGAGAAAGACCAAGGCGACGCTGGAGCGACTCTGTGGCAGACAGACACCCTCAGAGCTCACGAGATGTCCCTTCTCCAGGCCAGTCGCCTTGCTGCTGACAGACGACTGTGTCTCCCCGCGACGCCCATCGGCACAAGCGGAAGGGAAAAGTAAAGGTAAGTCAAGTAATAATTATGTGAAAGATGAGGTAGGGATTTACTAGCACAAGGCAAACGTGAGAAGAGGCATGGAAGAGAGAGAAATCGAGATGAAGAAAGACGGATGATGGCGTTGAAAGATAGTGGAAAAGAAGAAGAGAGAGGACGGGAACGAGAGAGAGACAGAGGCTGAAAGACAAAATTGAATGAGTGAGTGAGACAAAGACAGGGAGACAGAGAGAGAGAATGAAAGAAAAGATAGAGATAGAGAGGGTGAGAGAAGAGATAGGAGAGAAGAGATAGAGAGAGACAGACAGACAGACAGAAACACACAGAGAGAGAGAGAGAGAGAGAGAAATAAAGATCATTTAAAAAATCATTTCACTGGGCCTCATGGCCGTTTAATTCTATGTCAGCCTTTACAAAAGAAACAAAAATGTTTACAATGATAACCATAGTCAAAGCTGTGGTTAACTGAATATAATCAAATAATATAAAAATAATTATATAATACAATAATTCGGATTTTCAGATAACAAAATAGATTCCCGTTCTGACTGTTACAGTCATAAATACAGGGCCTTGGGAATATGGTTTATTTTTCAATTTTCTTTTCACAAACATATTTGACTGAGCTTGAACAATGTATGTCATTGAGGAGGAAGATCCTATCAAGAACCTGTATACAGTCTTCCCCATTTTCGTTATTTGGTTCTCCCGTGCTAAAAATGGTAGTTCTAGTTGACTTGTCCAAAACTGATCCATCATCTTCCCACACAAAAGTGTCCTCAGTCTCTAGATCGTTGAGCCCAACCCACAAATTTTGATTTCCCCAAATTTCTTCCAGGATTTTCCATTTCTCTACAGATCTCAGAGACACCAAAAATTCTCCTTTGTGGTGGCAGGTGTCATTAGCCTGTTGATGGTTTGCCGGTCCAAATATCCCCAAACAGGCGATGACATTTCCGTGTTGTAACAGCTGAAATTCGTTCTTGTCATCGCAGACATTGGAGTACAAGTCTCCTTCTTCACTAGTGGGAAGCGGAAATGTGGCATTGACCACATTTCCAGGCGTACAAGATCCCGTGCCCACGTTATAAATAAAACTTTTACACTGATCTCGGCAAGTGTCCAGACATCCTCGAACACAAGACAGTCTGGACTTCGAACTCCAGGAAGGTCCCAGACGTAGAGGGCCAATCTGTGGACTGTTGATGCGGTAAAACTGTCGGGAAGACGTCTCTGCTCTAACACCTCCACCCGTCGTGGTCAGCAAGATGGACGCTAATGAGTGAAACACGGAAAAAATGAACATGATTTTAAGACTGAAAAGTCCACCCCGGGACCAAGGACAATTTCAAATTGCCTGGTTGTAATTATGTCATATGCCATAATATTGACATTTTACCGGATTTTTATCAAAGGAGGGACACAACAAAGGGATGAGAAACACGAAATGACTTTTCTAGGATTGGCACCAATATTATTGAAACGAAGGTGTGACTTAAGACTGACAATGTAAGATAACCCGCATGCCGGGTCCCAGCCTTGTTTCATCCACATAATGTTGAATACGTTATCGAAATAACTTTGAATTTTTCAGATAGTAATGGATAAAGGCCGCGACCAGCTCTTTGTAATGAGGGCGACTAAGAAAAATTCAGCCTGTTGCTGGGATGCCGCTTTGTTTCATCGATATAACTATCAATGTGTTACTCAGATTAGCCAAATTATTGCCTGTCGCGTAGTAATACAGACTGCCACTGATTGATGTCCAGTTCAGCAGGAATAACCTGGCGAAACTTAAAAATAAACTATTGTTGAGGTCGTGCTATCATATCTATATTATAACAATTTCAGGATTTGCCGTTGCTTGGCAGCAGTTACTGGCCAAACCGCTAGAAGTGCAACGTCAAAAAATTTATACATGGCATAATTGATACTCAGATCATAACACGGTCTTTGATATTTGGTCCTGCGTTATGACATTCCTTTGAGCAGCCACTCCTATGAAAAGAGCAGGTTTTTATTTCAAACAGGACACTGCCTACATTTTGATTTGACAAAAGCGTGAGCTTGAGTTTCAGAGCTGAATCCAGAACTACCATCTTCTAAGAAAAAAAAAAAAATCTAAATTTTGTCCAGTTCAGTCTCTGATTTTGACTTAAATCTTGAAAAAAAAAAAGTCAGACAAGTATAAAATAATGTAAGCCCAATGGTAACATAGTCATTTTGTCCACTGTTTTTTAAGAAACTATGATCATTGGAAAGAAAATATCGGTAGACACTGTATAAAGTCTGAGCAAGATCGGATAATAATGTCTCTATCTGATCAGTGTGGTATCCTATAAACTCACCCAACATCAGAAACGCCATCCTCACCTGTTCGATTCCTGAAGGAAAATGTGAGTCATTTCATTTCTAGCAACTACTTTTCATGCAAGGGTAAGTACCTAATTTCTTCATCTGTCTCAAAACGGTCTGTTTGAGCTTCATGCAGTATATAATAATGTCTAGTGAATGCATTAAGTGGTTGGACCTCTCGACAAGCATCCATTATGGAATAGGCATCGCGTCTATAGCCTATTTGACAGAAGTGAAGCCCATTAGTGCTTGAACAGAGCCAAGTCAAATCTTGTTTGTCTGAATGTTTTATAGGTTGCTCATTTTCACTTAGGACACAGAGCCGTTGTACTGAAATGACTGCAATAAGATAGATAGATAGATAGATAGATAGATAGATAGATAGATAGATAGATAGATAGATAGATAGATAGATAGATAGATAGATAGATAGATAGAAAGATAGATAGATAGATAGATATACAGCTAGGGTCTGCCTGAATTTCACAGATGCCTTCCTTTTGACCCACAGAAAGTTCTTTTTTAGACATGGAAAACTTGAAGTGGAGAGGAAGTAATATTTGAGTTTGCTTGTGTCTCTAAATTCGACCCTCAGACCTGCCTCTTCCAGAAACGATTGACCCCGTTACTTCATCACGACCTTGCGTTAGACCATTCACGCTGAATGGACACGCCCTGGTGGACACACCTCAAGCCTACTTTGTTTCATAAGCGACAGAACAGACCACACCCCCTCCCCCCGCCCCTCCTTAATTACTCACGTGTTTGGTACACGTGCGGCCCGGGGAGTAGGGGCGGTGGTAACTTGTTTGTGCTGATTCATATCTGTTTGAAACGGTGCCTTTTGTCAATCACCTCTTGCAGAACGGGAAGATACTTGAACAAACTAATTACCCAGCCTGCAAGTTTCATGACAAACTTCGCCTCAATGGCTGACGGGGTGCATAAGACACTAACGCATATGGGGTATGCAGTGAGACGTGCATAAATTATGTATAGACAAATTTTAATCATTATACCATCCATTTCACCCAGAATTCTGTATGCATCAAAAATCAGTCCTATGGCCTATTTCCGTTATTGTATTCACTTTAAAAAAATAAAAAAATCGGGAGTCGCTCATTCAAATGTTCATGGTCATGTTGCGCCCGGACACAATCTTTCCTTTCCCAGTTAAAAGATTATCAAGGTTTTTTTCTTTTTTTTTGTTTTGTTTTTGTTGGGGGGGGGGGGGGCTTGGGTTACGCACATTATCTCTTGGGCCAGTCATAAATTCATTATGTGATGTCTTTGACGGAGGTTTTTGTTCTTGTTTTGTTTTGAAACTAGATGACGTACCGGGCACTGCCCGGAATAAACAATCCTGTACTCTCTCTCTCTCTCTATCTTTCACTTTGATGATACCTCTGCTCCTGACACTAAACTTCTTGTGTCAGTTTTCCACGACCATGATCTAGTACAGCTAATCAATGAACCAACGCATCAGTGTGGTCACATTTTAGATCTGCTGATTGCCAGCACAGCTGACCCACACATTTTAAACCATCAAGTACTAGACAAGGCCATCTCTGACCACTTCCTTCTGATGGCAGACATGAACCTCTCCAAACCAAGGCAGAAGAAAAGAAGTATATTATCCAGAAATACTAGAAAAATAGACACATCTTCATTTCGAGGAGATGTAAGCCAATCACTGGCAGATCTACCATCTCTCAATGCAGACACCTTCAATGACACCCTGAAGGCTGCAATCGACCGACATGCCCCACTCACAAGAAGAAACATCTCCATCAGACCATACTCGCCATGGTTTTCACTTGAAATCAAAGAAGCCAAGCAACACCGACGACAGGCTGAACGAAGGTGGAGGAAAACCAAACTACAAGTTCATAGAGACACGTACATTAAACAACGAGATAAAGACAACAAAGTCATCGAGGAAAACAAAAAGAGACATTACATCAATGAACTTAATGACGTAAAGTCATGCAAAGAACTTTTTCGTACAACCAACACCATTCTAGGAAAGGATACAAGATCTCCCCTCCCCTGCAGAGGGTCAGACGACGAGTTGTGTGATCAATTTATAACATTTTTCAGTAACAAGATTGAAAACATCCGTTCTTCACTCGATCTAGAACCAAGCGAGAATTTAGATTTCCCTGAGTTTACTGGACAAGTTTTAGATTCGTTTTGTCCAGTCTCAGAAAGAGATGTTTTACTCTGTATCAATAATTCCACTATAAAAACGTGTGACCTTGATCCCATGCCTGCTCATGTACCCAAAACCTGTATTGATCTTGTCGTACCTCACATTACTCAAATAGTAAATATGTCACTTGTCACAGGCACAGTGCCCAGTTCCTTTAAACAAGCCATTGTAAAACCATTATTGAAAAAATCTGGGCTTGATGAAAATGACTTCAAAAATTATCGACCAGTATCCAATTTGCAATTTGTCTCAAAAATTCTGGAAAAGATTGTCTTAGGTCAAATTTTGGCACACTTTGAAATAAATGGATTGCAAGAAAAATTTCAGTCTGCATATAAAGCTCAACATAGTACCGAAACTGCACTCATAAAAGTAACCTCTGATTTTTTAGATTATATTGACAGTAAGAAGCTGTGTCTTTTGACCCTTTTAGACCTATCTGCAGCTTTCGATACAATCGATCATTCTATCTTACTTACAAGACTTGAGCGCTCTTTTGGTATGTCGGGTACTGCCCTGTTATGGTTCAAGTCGTTACAGAACAGAGTTCAGTCAGTGCAAATTAAGAACAGTTTTTCTAAACAAGTTGCATTAGACTATGGAGTTCCACAAGGGTCTGTCCTTGGTCCTGTGCTTTTTTACACTCTATACGCAGCCCCTTGCAAGTATTTTACAAACTCATGGACTACAATATCACTTTTATTCTGATGATGTTCAGATATATATTGATGGCACATTCAAGATCTGTCAAATGTGACTCTCGCCACTAAACAATGTGTTCAGGATATTAAAATGTGGATGACAACAAACAAATTGAAATTAAATGAAGACAAATCAGACATAATTCTATTCCACAACCCACGATTAACAAAAGATCTTGAAAATGTCACCATTGATTTCAATGGCCATGAATTATCATGCAAAGAAGTTGTAAAGAATTTGGGTGTGTTTATTGATCACCATTTGTCAATGGGTTCAGGTGTAGGATCTCTGTCTAAATCCTTAAATTTTCAGTTGAGAAGAATAAGCCTTGTCCGAAAGTATCTAAATGAAGAGACCACAAAAACATTAGTTACATCCCTTATCTTGTCTAGACTGGACTACTGCCATTCACTTTTAGCGGGTATTCATACAAATTTTTGAATCGTCTACAGGTAATCCAAAATAATGCGGCCAGGCTGATAACCAAATCCAAAAAACGAGATCATATCACACCACTCCTGAAAGAATTGCATTGGCTCCCCGTGAAGCAAAGGATAATTTTTAAAATCTGCATCCTGTGTTTCAAATGTCTGAATGACTCGGCTCCTTCTTATTTACAAGATTTGATAAAACTGTATACACCAGGGAGAAGTTTAAAATTTCCACCATGCTAGTGACACCTGTGAAATCATACAGATGTTATGGTGAACGATCATTCACATATATTGGCCCCTTAATGTGGAACAAGTTACCTATGGAACTGAGACAAACAAAATCATTAGTAAGTTTCAAAAGGCAGCTAAAGCATTTTTTGTTCCAGCAGGCTTATTTTTCTTGACTTACCTGAGGGGAGAGAGCATGTGATAGAAGGAGTGAGAATGTGATGGGAAGGGAGAGAGAGGGGGGGTGGGGAGAGGGAGTGTGGGAGAGAGAGGAATGAGTTTTTATTACTTGTAAAGCGCATTGAGCATTTATTGGAAATGCGCTATATAAATGTAATTTATTATTATTATTATTATTATTATTATAAAAGTAGTAATCTGCAGTCTTGCTTCAGAACTCATGCGCACCAGGACACTACGCACCATACTGAACGCTTGATATGGTTACTTTTTATGACATGCACGGTACTATAACAGAGTGGAGCCAAGATGGAGGATGAAAATTAGAGCTTTTGACAGCACGATGAAACAATGCATTTTCTATAAATTCAAGTACCAAACTAAGCAAAATAATAAAAACTTCCGTGCACCCTCCGCGGTATTTGAAATGAACATGTAAAATTTGGTTACTGTAGATGGCCTAATAAAAAAGCCTTTTGCGTTCAAAGGTGGAGAAAGTGCGTAATATATAATTAAGATAAATAATAGATAATAAAATTGTTTGGTTTCATATTTTATGTGTATATAACCTATCTATACCTTTATCATGGAAGGCCAAACAAAGTCTATGCACAATGCCACTTACAGTTTTACAACAGTTACAGCATGTTATAAACATTCACCATTGCCTGGGCCGTACGCATGAATAAGGGGAAAGGGGGGAGCTGAGGTCAGGCCTATGTGTAACAGTGGCGGGGGAGGGTTCAAAAACTGCCGTCATCGACCAATAGAACTGATCCGCGTAAGGGGAAAAACCCAATCTATTTTTAGATCCACCGGAAATAGGTACACGAGACAGACGCGGGGCGTTAGAAGAGTGTTATTTCTTGCTGAAGTTGTGTAGAAAAGTAAATAAAAAGCGTAAAAGATGTGCCTGGGGAACCTGCAATAGCGATAACAAATATGCAGGTCAGCCACACTTGGATGACGTGATATTTATTCCCATCCCCAAGCCCAAAACAAACCCTGAGCGATGTAAGAAGTGAATTACCTTATGCAACCGGCCTCACGAGCAGCTCAACTTCAATAACATAAGGTCGCACCACTTTGTATGTTCCATGGTTAATAAAATTATTTTTTTTTAAAGTAATACTGGAACCCACTACACATAAATCTACAGTAGCCACTCGTTCGTCCTACACCTGCAATCACAAAATATTATGAACCAAAAGGAATGCATACTTAGGAAGAATAAACATAGTAGGCCTATGTTGGGTCCTTTTCTTACAGTGAAGAAACACCAAAATTTAACGTCCATAAAGAAAGAGCATAAAATGGTGAACCATTAGTTTTTGTTTAAATGAATATCATATCTTAGATCTTGATCTTTAGGCATAGATCTAGATGAAATTGATGGTGTCTACTAACATGTGTCGCGGAAAAGTTCCGAATGCTTTCACACTCCCAAAATATCATAATAACCACAGAAAAACTGTGGGGTCGCAGCAGGGCTATAAGCAAAGTCAAAATTGAGCAAAAAGAAAAGGTTGTATGTTGCGAAGCCCCGCGTGAGAAATAAAACCCAAACAGTACAAAGCAAACTAAAGAGAAGACAGAAAATGCATAAATTTTCGGCTTTCGCCTTTGTCAAGTGAAAAAAAACAAAAAAACGAACAATAAAAGACTTCAACAGGAACGAAGTGAAACAGTTCACTTAGCTGCGAGTTCTTGCTTCTTTAGCAGCACCAAAGCACGTCCGTCCGCCAAAAGCATGGAAGTGAACTTATTTCTCACGCGGGGCTTCGCAACATACAACCTTTTCTTTTTGCTCAATTTTGACTTTCACACTCCCAGTGGCTAGAACGCTAGATCTAGATTCTAGATCTAGATGTTATACACATAGATATGGAATTGAAGAGCACATCGGTCAATATCTACATCTGGATCTAGTTTGTTCACCTAATTTCCTCATAAAACCCCAATAGTCTGTGCAAGGGAAAGTTTTAGGGCGAGATGAAGGGGCCTGGACAAATGAAGGGCTGCGGCTAGGATCAGGGCAAGAAAATGGGGAACGTATTCAGAACTTTTGTTTGAAGAGTTTGACTTTCATAGTTGAAAAAGATAATTTATTGTCCTTGTTTTGTATTTGGATTGTTTCAAACTGTAATTCAGTTTTCTAGTTTCAGTGCCACTGAAAGTTAGTCATAAGTCGCTTCAGTTTCACAAAATAAGAACAGATCAATGCAGAGAACGCTAGTTAAGAATGGTTTGTTTACTGTAAAGTGTACCTACTTCCGGTCGAGTGGTGTATTTCTATTTTTAGATTGGGGCAGTCCAACTTCTGTGGATTAATTCTATTACAAACTTTGAAGATGGCCCCTGAAACCAAACTGCGACTGTCTGTTATCCTGTCCTACTGTCTCTCTCTCTCTCTCTCTCTCTCTCTCTCTCTCTCTCTCTCTCTCTCTCTCTCTCTCTCTCTCTCTCTCTCTCTCTCGCCCCTCTTTAAGTTCCCTAACCCATCCCGAAATAACACAGCCTTGTAGTAATTGGCAAAATTCCAATGACCTGGATGCACTAGACGGTTTGGCCTCGGCGATTTCGAAACATGGGAATGTGGCCATTATCGTGCATCGCGCTGTTGAACTCAAACTCAAACTCGAAAAATGGGAAGTTAATGAAAATAAGCAGTTTTTATAGCTTGCTGAATAATGTGGGTGACATTAAGCGTTCATCTCCTCACCTGTACCAATCAAGCTTTTTGTTCTGATTCTGTTAGGTCTCCGTTGATCATAATGTATGTATGTGGTCACCCCTGTTGTTCGTCCGTCGAGATCGTCTACGACCATCAGGTCATTAAGGGGGGCATGGCGATGGTTCATTCTGGGTGCGCAGGTGGCTATTGAGCCCAGTTTACGCACGGAAGGACCTCCAAGGCACAGTATACTAAGACGGTGAAATCCACTGTTCAATTACAAAGCCGAAGAGTTCCGCTTCGTTGAGACGTCCGCTAGACTGACCGGTTACGTATCGAGTGCTGCGTCACTGCTTGGATAATGGGGATTCAAAAGTGGCTTGAAGTAAACCCTGATACTTTCATCGTTTTAGGTCTGGGGTGATGAGATGGGGTTAAGAGACTGTACCAAGGACTGTGCAACATAGCACGTATAAACCAATTAATTTAATAATTAAAGTGAATGAATTTATAAAAAGTGCAAACTTTGAATGAAGTTCTCTGAAACATTAGGCCAAATAGGAAATGTACGTTTGTCTATGCCTATGAAGGGTACAGAGATAGTCAAGGTGGCAGAACAAGAGTAATGACAGGAAAAGACACCAGAGGAGCGATTAGAAAAAAAAAAAAAAGAATCTCATTTAAAATCAGCAGGAGTATTCTGATAATGATAAAAGAGTTGATTAATAATATCATTCATGTTGCAGCTTCTTCAGCTTTCCAACTTTCTCCTGAAATCTTTGGGGCATTGTTCCTCAGGCTCGTCTCAAGACGCAG
This sequence comes from Onchidella celtica, assembly GCA_963931925.1. Taxonomy (NCBI): domain Eukaryota; kingdom Metazoa; phylum Mollusca; class Gastropoda; order Systellommatophora; family Onchidiidae; genus Onchidella; species Onchidella celtica. The sequence goes on along the minus strand of OZ007579.1, from coordinate 39,150,758 downwards.
TCGTGCCATCATAAATACATAGGTACACCAAGTCAGATTCCCCTCCCCCCCCCCCCCCCCCAACCCCTGTGCTATTATTTTTTAGATCAGATGAAAAACAGTGTATACCTGAGTGGAAATAAAAACGTAAACGTTAAAATAAAATGACAAACTGAACAAGGATGGTAAAGTCGATATTTCCCACCTACTAAAACAATCTCTAGATAATGTCGGGAAAAGCAGCAGCAAGAATTCCGTAGTGCGATTTATGGCCGGGAATGCATTGGTGCTGTCGTCTCCGCGTCAGTTTTACACGTACATCTACCGTGCCCAGTGCTGGCTATAACTAGGTAGGTATGTGAACTCACATAATTTATTACGCGACCTCGTGGTGTGATTTTTTTATTCTATTCGGGTACTGGGGGAGGTGGGTATTATGGATTTAAGTTTTTCAATGAACTTGTTTGAAACAAGATTAAATGGCATAACGCAACTGTCCATCTAACATTTGCTGCCTGTTTCAGTATGCCACTAGGCCTAGGGTATCTCGTGGCGGAGGGCATAACTCTGTACAGTTAAGGTTTGCTCAATCTCAAGAGGCCGTAACTCAGTAGCTAAGTGTAGAAATTAAAAAGAGGTTGATATGTTTTCAAAATTAAACATTTTACAAAATTGATACATGTGGTATGTGGTATTTTAGCATTCAGTATTTTGTCTTAGAGGAGCGTGTTCCAATCACAGTGCTTAACTGTGAGCGACAGTTAGACTGACCCGCCCCCAAGACCGTGGGAGGATGGGAAAGAATCGTATAAAACCCCGGGCCTGTCAAGCCCCAAGCACTGCGTCTCTTCCCCCAGTCGAGAGCAGGTGTGTGTGTTATTGAATAAACGTCTTTTGTGCCCTACAATAGACTTATATTCTTCTTTGACAATGTGAGCAGTTTTACCGTCCTGGCACGAACCGAGTGAATGTTGCGGCCTAACCAGCCGCAGTAACAAGAGTGAAACCCACATGAATGGTTCATCTACACCATATCTACACCTTCACCCTAACACCATCTTGTTACTGCGGCTGGTTAGGCCGCAACATTCACTGCTGTCTCTTGAACCTTGCTCAGGAGGGATAGAAAATATACTTGTCATCACTGATCATTTCAGTAAATATGCACAAGCCATACCGACGCGTAATCAAACAGCACAAACAACTGCGAAAGTCTTGTTTGATAATTTTATTGTTCATTACGGTCTACCCGCTAGACTTCATTCAGATCAAGGACGAGCCTTTGAAAGCGGAGTCATTCAATCTCTATGTCAGATCACAGGTATTAAGAAGTCCAGAACAACACCTTACCATGCCCAAGGCAATGGTCAGACTGAGCGTTTCAATCGCACACTGCTGAACATGCTCGGCACTTTGCCTGATGAACACAAAGCAAATTGGAAAGCTTTTGTACCTCAAATGACACACGCTTACAACTGTACCCGACATGCTTCCACGGGCTATTCACCGTATTTTCTTATGTTCGGTCGCGAACCTAAACTTCCGATTGATCTTGAATTTGGTTTGTTAGACCAGTCGATGCCGGTACCATCTAAATCCTATCCTGATTATGTGAAAAATATCCAGGAGCGTCTGGACTATGCTATAGATCAGCTCTTAACGCCTCCGAAAAAGCAAAGCACTCGCAGAAACAGTGTTATGACAGAAAGATTCAGGGAGCTACTATTCAACCAGGTGATCAAGTTCTTGTTCGAAGACTTGCCTTCACTGGGAAACATAAACTAGCAGAAAGATGGCATTCCGATGTTTATGTAGTATTGAAAAGACCCAATTTAGACATTCCTGTATATGTCGTGCAAAAGGCTGACGGTCAAGGTCCTAAAAAGACATTACACCGAAATTTGTTGCTACCCTTCACACCGAGAGAGGTTGGCGAGCAAACTGATATTGATAAGGTGCCTGCTGTAGGTCGCGCCCCACGAAAATGCGAGAGGTCCGTCGCGAATTCGCGAGAGCGACATGAGCCTTCCCCTTCAGATTCAGAGCAAAGTATTTGCGTTATCGAACGGTCAGACTTAGAGACGAACGCAGTTCGAATGTCAGGCACTGATGACCATCTGTCATCCAACCACGACATTAGTTCTCTGGCAGATTCTGAGTCCAGTGAGACTCCGGTAGAAATTCGGTCGCCTAGACGACGACGAAGGCCAAGATGGATGAAATCTGGTAACTTCGTTATTTCACAACAATTAAGAACTTTAAGAGATAAAGTTCGGGACTCTTTTATTTTCCGTAAATTCCGTAGACATTAATGGTATGCATGATTCCAGTTGACTTGTCAGAGACCTCAGATGTGTCTTAAGGTTTCAGTTAGGTGGTTTTGTTTTTATTTCGTTCTTTTTTATTCCATTCTGAGCAAAAATCGGGACGATTTTTTGTGTTCAGGGGGGAGTATGTGGTATGTGGTATTTTAGCATTCAGTATTTTGTCTTAGAGGAGCGTGTTCCAATCACAGTGCTTAACTGTGAGCGACAGTTAGACTGACCCGCCCCCAAGACCGTGGGAGGATGGGAAAGAATCGTATAAAACCCCGGGCCTGTCAAGCCCCAAGCACTGCGTCTCTTCCCCCAGTCGAGAGCAGGTGTGTGTGTTATTGAATAAACGTCTTTTGTGCCCTACAATAGACTTATATTCTTCTTTGACAATGTGAGCAGTTTTACCGTCCTGGCACGAACCGAGTGAATGTTGCGGCCTAACCAGCCACAGTAACAAGAGTGAAACCCACATGAATGGTTCATCTACACCATATCTACACCTTCACCCTAACACCATCTTGTTACATACACATGTATTCAATTGAGTGCAAATAATAAAATCATAATATTCCATTATGGATGTGCTGCTGTTTTGTTTAACAATTTCAATAAATTTATTATTGGCCTTGTGAAAACCTGCAACATTTCCCAAACATACGATCATTTCAGCAAAACGTTGTTGTGAATATTATAATTTAATAAAATAAAATATACTCTGCCCAATTTCACCGGCTTAACTTGAATAAAACATACCCGTTGCTATGCAGAAACACAGTGCTCATTTTAATTTCAATCTCGATTATCCCAGAACTTTGATTCCCCGGAAAATGGGATTACTTCAACCGACAATGACATGTTAACTTATGTCACAATCCATCTGAAAACATATTGACGAAATTGGTGTCAAATGGAGGGGACAAACATCTCTGCTATTAGGTTTCAATATCTCAAACCGAACGGTATGGACACGAAACACTGTGATGAAAGCAATACGATTTCGAAAGAAAATGAAATGATCAGTGCTTGGTTTGACCTTACCTCGCAGAATAAACCCATCTCTTTAAAGTTGCTTATATATATATGTATATAAAAAGTGATGGTTAGATTTAGCTAACAGAAAAAAAAAAGGATAAGGTAAAGATTGCGTCGATATAAGATAAACTTGCGTTGCCCTTCATCCAGCTATGAAACAGGTCCATTACATGATCAATGTGCACATCTAGTGTTATCACTGTTGTTCTTAGCCCACGCTAATTTTGTTGTTGTTGTTGTTGTTGTTTCTACCAATAACGGGCACCTTTATAACTTTTGCCCTCTCCGTTATCCTACTATTAAGAAGTATTTACTGCGTCATTCACCGGTAACTTTATTGAAGTAGTCGTCGTTTTGGAGTGTTTGCTATGGTGATTGTTATTGACAAGATCTGCAGATTAAAGCATTGTCTTCCCGCTTCGATTTCATTCTAGGCAGTTAAAGAGGCGATAACGTATTTAAGGATGTCGACAGCAATGCAATAACCCCTGTCGTCTATCATTATATCTCATAAACTATTGAGGAAGTCTCATATTGGACATGTCTATCATTACCTAGGCCAAGTAAATTGGTTCTCATCGGCACCATACGTTTCCCGAAGGAGAACTGACTTTGTGGTAAATACTGTCTCTCTCTCTCTCTCTCTCTCTCTCTCTCTCTCTCTCTCTCTCTCTCTCTCTCTCTCTCTCTCTCTCTCTCTCTCCTCTCTCTCTCTCTCTCCACTAGTCCTGTTGACCGTTTGGGGCGCCATTGGTGATCTGGCAACCAGCACCCCCCGATCCTCTCGGTTTTCTGACCCCCTGATTGTATCGCTCAACCTCAAGCTCGTCCATTCTGGGATATTGTCCTCCCATCTCTTCCTCTGTCTGTCTCTCCTTCTCCCTCCTTGCACTGTGCCCTGCAGGAATGTCTTGGCAAGCCCTGTAGATCTCATGACATGGCCATACCATTTGGGCTTGCGTCTCTTGACCAAGGTCAACAGGTCTTCATAGGGCCCAACGCCTTGCCTGATTCTGTGCCGAAGTTCTTCGTTCGTGATAATTATGATCTTTGTAGAAGATGCCCAGGAGTCTTCGAAAGCATCTCATCTCAGTGGGCTGTATTCTCTTTTCTATCTCTCAGCGCAGGGCTTCACACAGTATAATTTACATCTGCGTGAGTGACTACCTGAAAGTACCATGATCATAATATATACCATCAGGGGAATAATACTTCTGGGGTGGACGCAGAAGGCAGAACTAATTTCCTGTATCTTTCTTTGTCTGTTATTGGGTACATTAACCATCCACGACTTTGATCTGATTTAACAGGGTGTGTGAACAATTATTTAAGGTAGCAGGTTTATAGATTTAAAAAAAATAAAAAAAATTGACTAATTAAAAGAAAACAAGACAAGAAAATGATTTACTTACAAAAATGACAATGGAAGAAATGCAAATTTTCAAAACTTTATTCAATTTTCAGATGTAGGCCTAATCAGGAAAAAAGAAAAAAGAAAAGAGAGAGAGAGAGAAAGAGAAAATACATGTCACATTCAAATAAAGATTGACAACGATTCTTTCAATAGAAAGTGACTATGATGGTCAAGGTTTGAAAAAAAAAATAACTTTCATTAAATAAATAGTATTTGTACTGGTTAAAACGGCTATCTTTTAGCCCGGCATAATGATTTCTAAGCTGATTAAAGAAAGTGGTTTTTTATATTCATTTAAAAATTCAATATAGAACGTTATTATTAATGCCCTCCACCAGAAATAACAAAATTCAGAAGTCGTTGGATGGACTGGACTATAACCTGTCAGAACGACGGACGCACCTTGAGATTGAGAAACTGAATCACGATGTACCTCCTTTGCTGTGTGACAGTAACAAAACGCATGCAGAGAAACACTCAAACCATTAAGAAATCGGCTTATAATTCTCTTATTTTTGCAGACTTATTTATGCTTTTAAAAGGTTTTTGTTTACTTTTTCTTTTATTGCAGAATTTTTCATCAAGTCCTCAAAATGAATCGTGCATAATAATCCTGCTTTAAGAACACTCAAAGCAGCTAGTCTGTCTTGACACATTATTGTTCCGTTGGAATTTTTAACATCCTTCCATTGAGAAAATGAACGTTTAACTGTGCAGCTTATGACCATTATTGTTAAAGACATAAGCAAGTCAATCTCTACATCCAGAAAGGTACGCTCAATACTGTTTTCTACATTAACTATACTTTACAGAGTGCAGCCTGGCTGAAACTTGTCGTGAAGATGGGTGAAACTGTTGAAACTCAGAAGATAAATTTGAGCGTTTAAATCAACTGGATAAATATCAATTTGCGCCTGATAACATTAAGAGTACCTTTCAGTTTCGATAGATGGAGAAATTGCACCGTTTGATGCATCAGTTAAACCAGAAAATATGTCCACTATTTTTTTGTACACTTGACTTATACTCTCCTTCTCATCTGGGTTTTTATCTTGTCAACAATAGTTGTGTACAGAGTGTTTTTATGAAAAATTTATCAATGGCACTCAGACTTACTCCTTTTGCATCATCCGGTCTGGAAAAATGTCTGGGGTGCCCCAATTCCACCTAAATGAACCAGGCAGGTGCTTATTTTGCTTAGTGATTAATCTCGATCTACCAGAAATATCTCTTGAATGCAAAACTCCAGCGACCCACCTTCTCTTCTATTTAAAACATGGATTCAAGGAACATACTGACACTTCCACACGAACACAAAATGAACTTATACATGGAATTTTGCACTGTGTTTCTTTAATTCTCCCTACATTTTCCTGCGGCATCTGCATGCAGCCTCTTCTGTACTTGACTCGAGCATTGAGTACCTTTTCTATTCATCTACCCAACATTTGATTGTTCCAGCGTCACAGAAGCAGTCCGGGTTGTTTTTGTACTGAATAGGTTTGCCATGTCTGTAATACCACTCCTGTAGATCAATGCAATCACAACAAAAAAAATAAAATAATAATCACCTCATGTTGACACCAGTAAAGCATAGCGTGAAGTAAAATTGACACCGGTGTTTACACAGTAATCCACACTGCAGTAGAGGATGTGATGGGCACAACCAAGGCCCTAAACTAGATGAAAACACCTTCAGCAAAATAATTTTTGAAAAACAACAACTAACTGAATGAATATTGTTTTGTTTGTGCAGAAATGTTTATTATAACTGCACTCATAGCTTCAATACCAAAAATAATGCACTGTGTTTTTACCATAAGCTCTGCCTAATGAAGTGAAAAAGTAAAAAGAAAACAATAACAAAATCCACCAACTCCAATATAAGGACATTAAAATATAAGTGAAAGTGTCCCTGCTCTAGTCCAGTGTCCACATAGAACGGATTGCTGGGTACCAATGAATAATCCATGATTTAAGTCATAAGTTTACTACATGTATCATAAAGGATAATCTGAGTATTAAAATAATGTACCAAACTGTTCGCAGATTTAACATCAAACTGTGAATTTTGCCTGATAAAAAGTTCCGAATGATGAGTGAAGCTACAATGAAATACCACAGTGATTAAAGGATTTCTGGTTAGGAAAAGATAGCTGACCAGTCTTTCTGCCACTGCCAAGTCACTACATTACAACATGGTTATTCTTAAATGCATTCTGTCTGTGATAAATCGTCCATTCTACAGAAAAGAAAACGAGATTGTCAGACCTTACAGACTGTAACTATAAACATGATCATGATCTATAACATGACTAAAAATCATGCCACCATGGGTGGGCAATGCTCTTACGTGTATTTTTCTGTTGAGGTCATTTCCTTTCTTTGCATATTTATTTCAACAAAAAAAAAAAGGAGGGGGTGCCTGTTCATTTACTTTTTTTAAAAGGGTGGGGGAGGGGGGAGGGGGGAGGGTTGTCAAGGCTGCTCAGAAACAACTGTATAGGTGGTTCATAGATTTCACGTTTACATATTTACATAGATCTTTACTTATGAGCATCTAGTCTTGTGTGTCTTAGACAATTAGACAATGCCCTAAATGATTAAAGACATTGAATGACTCATGATAAATTACTCCATGTAGGACAGTAGATTTTCTTCTTTCCATCCCCCATTTTTCCCATAATTCTCCCTTTGTGCTGTGCTTACTGCCAACTGCACGTCATCTATTACAGTGTTTGGGTACCAGTAATGCCCACAGACACTACAGCAGAGGAGATCTGTCACTAGAGGAGAAAGATCTGGATGGGGGTTACACGGTCAGCGTTGATGGCAGGACAATGGCAGAAGATGGAGCTGCATATCAAGTCACAACATCTAGTATGAAAATGGAGGAGGTAGCCGCTGAAAACGCACTTGCATGGTTACAGAGGAGCACCCACACATGTGCCGTCATTGTGACAGATTCCCAGAGCATGCTCAGGAAAATAGAGACAGGATACCTCAAACCTGAATGGGTGCAGTATCTGCACGACAGTAAACTGAAAAGGCTGTCTTGGATTTTCTCCCCTGGACACGCTGGAGTATCTGGCAATGAGAGAGTGGATAAGCTTGCTGGTGAGGCCCCAATGCAAGGCTCTCTTAGTCTCGGGGAAAATGAAATTCTCGCAGCTTTGAGAGAAACAGCACCACAAGAAGACGGGGACACCATCGAACGTATAAAACTGTTTGGGCATCAGAGAGGCTGTGGAGTCAAGAGCCGGTTGTGTGGTACTGCAAGACGACTGTTCAATCAACATCTTACTGGAGTTGTTAGTGAGAAGACCTTGTCCGACATGATGGCGCGGAGAGCTGAGCACGTATGGGTGTGTCCCGAGTGCGAGGAGGCTGGTTCCACACCACAGTAAAGTAAGATATGTAAAGTGTCACAAATCCCAGACTGGGAGATGTAATAGTTATAACAAGACGACAATCACGAACGAACAAGTATAACACTTAACAGAACAACCCATCAGACTCACACATTTATTAAACATAAAGATAAAGATACAGTGCAATGACATACATTATACTATTCAATTCAACTGCCGTCCAACGGCCTTATTTCCCCAAGCACTCTTCCTCGGGTCTACAACCCGGTAGTTACTTCTAAAGACACTTCGGCCTCAGCCTCTCCACTCAGTGTCTTAATAACCCCCTCCTAGGGCAATAACACCTGAGCATTCCAATAGCTCCTAAACATGGCAATAGCACGTTAATAGTTCAATTCACATTAATATCACAATAGCACAGTCGTATATCAATATCACATGTAGTACATCTTAAGAGCACATTAACAATTCTATACACATCCCTGTCTGTGGCCAGACTGCCACGACTCAGGCGTTCCTCCTGTCCTGCTCGACAGCTTCACTCCACTGGCCTATGCGTAGCCTTCGGCCCTATGCTGGCCTATCCCCTGAGCTAGTTCGCTCACCGCGGGTGGCGTCTCCGCCCGACCCCGGCACCTACAAGAAGAACATTACATTGGTATAATACCATACCATTTCTAACCACTTCACCCCTCATTACAAACCATGAAGCGTAGTCACAATAATCCACCTTTCACTCACCACACATCTTACGGTAACACACCTCCCCCGTATTACACCGTACTCACTCGCTACGAATCCATGAACCTAACTTACATCTATCGCTCATGGCGCACATTTCTATACACAGTAATCATTGACTTCCACATTCCTCACATATACTTATTTACATCATGGTCATAGGCGAATATAATACATCAATCATCATAATTATCAATCATCGTTCAACCTACCAGTCATCACTGGAAAACACACAACAATCTCCCGACTGCTCTGATCTCACGTCTGTCCCCTGGGACCTCTTAACTTGCAGTGATCTGACTATTCAGATTTTGCCTCTACTACGCCTCAACTTCACTCACAACATGCACGCTTCAAGGTTAACTAACAGAAGTCAATATAGGTGAGCAGCCTCACTATCCCGTGAGTCAATCCTACACTTCCATGCCCCCGTAATCCTTGAATCCCGCTCACTCCACTCGTGACATAAAGATGCACATGTTTCACCGTCTGTGTTTCGTGCACATGTGCGCATAGGCATAAAGCATGTGATATCTCATTTTCTGAGGTAATATTCTGTAAAAAGCAGATGTTTGCCCCCCCCCCCTACCTAAAGAACTGTTTGAACAAATGACAGTCAAAAACAAAAAAAAAACTGAACAAGATTCAGAATCTTAGATAGGTCTCATTTTTGCCATAAAGCTACCACTGTAATCTAATACATGGAGTAATTTGCTAAATGATATCACTTTTACTTTGGGAATTTTCATATTTGGCTTCACTTCCTGACTTATATTATAACAGTACCAAAAAAAAAAGGTATAAACATGACATTACAAGACTAAGAGTGGACACTCACTGTCATTACTTCAAAAGAATTAGATGACCAATCAGATTCAGGCTGTGCTGGGTGAAAAACAACAATTCTAAGAAAGTGAATGATCTTGCCTAAAGCCAGATGGCCTGAGTCTAAATAGCACGTAACCTATAATTGGGACTGCACTCTAATGATTAATAATGTGATATAAAGATATGCACGACAGTACGTGAGTATGGAAAGTATGCCTTTCCTCATAATAATATGATACGCCCTTATACTCAATGGTGTTGTTGAGTCGCAATTCCTCCGTGTCCTCTGCCGTGAACTTTCTCCTTCTCTGGTTCTAACCGTTCGCGCTTTCTTTACTTCCGGCGTTGGCCAGATTTTATTGGTCGCTACAGAGCCATCTCCAGTTCTTAGCTTCCCTTTATGGACCTATATTTATTGTCTGTGGGAGGATTGAAAAGCAAGTGCTGAATCTCTTCAGCAGTGTCTGCATTGAGCGTGCCAACGACGTAGTCATACTTAGTTTGATCTAACGTAATTCCTTTTGTGCCAAACTGGGCCTCGATGCGGGCGAACCAGACCTCTGGTGACTTAGACCAGAAGTCTGGTGGTTTAATTGATGCCGTAGCAATTTCCATGGCGTGTCAAATTCGGGGTCACCAATGTTGAGTCGCAATTCCTCCGTGTCCTCTGCCGTGAACTTTCTCCTTCTCTGGTTCTAACCGTTCGCGCTTTCTTTACTTCCGGCGTTGGCCAGATTTTATTGATCGCTACAGTGTCATTTTTGTTTCCTCGCCTCAGACATTTCTCATTTTCTTTGTTTAAAGATATATCATTTCACTGGCGAATAGCCAAACACAAAAGTATTTCTTAACAAAGCTGTGCTTGCAACATACACACATCTCCACAAAATGTGAACCATTTGAATCTTTCTACATTCAGATTTTTGCAGAGTTACTGAAAATTTCATCACCTTATTTAAACTTTGAGTAATTCAACAATGTTAGAATGCAACATTACACGACATTATCACGCGTATCATACTCTGCAGTCAGAAAGACCAACTGGGAAAGAAAAGTTTGACTAGTGTCATTAAATCCCAGCAAAGGGTTATGTTCACTGATACATTTCTCATTTTGATACTCATCATTTAAGGCTCCCCATCCTCATCATCCCATTTATCAGTAGTTGCTGATTTCCTCATATTAAAAAAATGCTCACCACATTAATTCTTTGGAGGAATGGCTGCAGAATTTCACCAGCAAGCTTAGCTGATGACTAGAAATTCAGATGACATTGAGAAAGGCTTTGAAACCAAAGTTATTTCTTGTAACAAACTTCTTTCATCATAAAATTTATAGAATGCATAAAATTAATATACTATTATTTTTTTGCTTTCTCCTCATTCTTTCACATCTAAGTTTCTCACCAGTCTCTCTGCCACATTCATGGTGAAACAGTTCAAAGTTCATTGGTCATTTAAAGGAAAAAAAAAATTTAATCTGGAAAGTTTTGTTAAACCCGTAAAGACAGGGGTAGCCTGATTGAGTATTTGAAATTGAACGATGGAGGATAACTGTAAGGTGTAGTGGTATTCGGTCAGCACCTTCTCTGCGACCATCACATTTCTTGTGGCTAGGGCTTAGAAAAATGGAATGTCATGTGTAGTGCAAAATTATTGGTCTCTATTAGAGTAGCATTTCAAACAGCTCACTTGCTTCTCTTTTTTGTTTACAAGTATGGACAGGTGTTTTTTGTGGATGGATATGTATATGTTTAAGTAAAGTAGATTGGGAGGCATCACAGAATTATAGGGAAAACAAAACAACTGTGAGTGAGATAATAAACATGTCATGAGATCATTTGAAAAACTGTAACATCATTCATTACAATGAAAGTAACAAGAATAAAATCCGGAAATTGGGAATTGGGTCTTCACGACATAAATCTTGTCATCGGAGTCTGTGTCAATGGAAACTGCTTACGGTGTTTACATCCATGTCACATGTCATTATCGCCCAGAGCCATCTCCAGTTCTTAGCTTCCTCTTCAGGATAACATCCATTGGAATCTTACGTCGATCATATGCTTGGCCTAGCAGGTACATCACATCTATAAACAGCGTTGTAAGATTGAAATGCCAGCCATACTCACTGGTAGAGTAGTCATGAGGAAAAACATGATGGTAGTTGTGGAAGCCTTCACCAGTGGAACAGAATGCCACACCATAATTTTCTGCTGGATTGATTCGTTCATCGTAAGGCCTCTAGTCCCACATATGCGCAGCACTGTTAACTAGCCATGTTGCATTGAGGACAAGTGTGTAGCGGAAAATGGCAGCAATGTAAAAGGCAATGAAAGCACTCTCTCCCCAACAATAAACTGGGATGCAGGTTGGCAGGATGAAACAGAAAAGGAGGACAAGTTTCTTGTAATGTTTGTTTTGGAAAGACAGCACAGGGTCCTTGCTCAGATCAGTCATATCAAGCATTTTGCCTTTCTCTTTCACAAATGGATGTTTCCGCATCAGCAAACAGCCAATATGGGCAAAGAAAAATCCTCTTTTGGCATTATGGGGATCAGCGTCTGTTTCAGAAAATTTATGATGGGCCCTATGTCTCTCGCCCACTCGAAAATGGAATTTTGGCATGATATACAATTGCATAAAGCTAGGAAAGTTCTCAAAGGTAGCCTGGCTGTGTAAGACCTGTGAGACTACAGACGATGAGCACCTGCTGTGATTCCCATTGCTACTAAACTATATACTAGAGCAGTCCATAGCAGTGTCTGATACATGGCTTGTTGGATGAAGAAGTAAATAAAACAACATTACGCCACACAATTTTCAACGGCGGCCTTTTACCTGCCGGGGTGGGCTGCTGACAGCAGTGTGTCCCACCTGGTCTGTGTTGCGTGCACATGTGTCTTCAACATTTCTGGTTGGCATGGCTTTTATTGTAGTTAGTTAATGTGTCTGAAATAAAATACCAGCGTCCAAGAAGGAGCTGTTAACAGTGTAGCCACGAGGCACTTTTCAACCGCAACAAGCTTCTTGTGAGAACCCGGCAGAGTGTTTAACTCTGTTGTGTGTGGCAAGCCTATGAAATAGCAAAGCACATAAACAAAGTAACCTGTCATCAGATTTCGGCAGTGGCCTAATAGTCTTCTCTCTCCTATAATCACCTGCTAACGCAAGTACATATTCATTTACGTTGTATAGCAATATCAACCTGCCTACAAAAATAAATGATCATTCTAAAATGTTCACATTAAGATAGACAAGATTATAATATCTACAGAGACCTCTGATATCTGTGTGTATCTATACCAGAGTTTCTTCAGGTTGGGTGTGAAAATATTTCGGTGAGGCGTGGGACTTCAGATTGGGATGTAGGGATTTTTCATAGAGATATTAATTTTATCGTGTATTTTAACTTAACGCTGCTGATATATTGTTTCTTAAGAGAGATGGACTGGATATCATAAAAGTGGTGATTTAAGGCTAAGACTGACGAAATTGGTTCATCGAATCAGTTAAATTCGCAGCCAGCGTCAAGGGCAAGGCGCCCATTGCGGTAAGAAACAATTAAATAAAACTTGAAATAAAGTTTGAATTAAAACTTCTCTTGAAAGTACACGTAGTGAATTTATAAACATTAGTAAACGATTTTTGTGTGTACTGTGTCCTAACTTGTCCCATCTTGGTCCAGTGCATCATTTTCTGGAAAATTGAAGTGGGGCGCAGGACAAAGAAGGTTAATGAACAGTGATCTATGCAGAGTGTTTATTCATGATTATCACATCTATATTATAGGCCAGTTTATTAATTACAAACTTCCGATATTGTCAGTTCTATGGTGCAGTTCATGCGTTATAAAAGTCGACTGCAACATTATAAAGACTGAGGATCTTATTGGTGAACGGACCTGTGACTGGGAACATAACTCATTTGTCAGCTAATACAATGCTGCCGCTTTCGTAAATTGTGCTGGTATTACATCCTATAAAGGAAATGAATAATAAATAAATAATATGTTTACAAGATTGTATACATCGCAAGGCTTACGTTATAAAGACAGCCAAGCTTAGGCGGGCATAGCCAACGTGCAGTGATCAAGAACGCTGAGCACAATAGGCGCAAACAGCCTTTGATCATCCCTTCACTGGGGTGGACACACACATCTGTTTTATAATAACTAAAGTCTTTGCTTTCTGTAGTAATCTCACACTGACATTCTTGTGCCATACACTCTGATCCGTCTGTAGGATGCTGATTGACCTAAGGGATGTAATGCTGCAACAGGTTGGACAATCCTAGAGACATAGCTGTCATATCTAAATCTTCGGAGGTGCATTATATCCTATGCACTTTGGTCAATGTAAAATATCGATTTTGTCATTTTGTTTTGATGTCATTCTATTTTAGAACTAATTCGTTTTATTATTTTATATGTAAGTTTGCTGTATTTTTCACCTGCTTTCAAAATTGTGTATATTTATTTTAATAAATGACCCCCTTTAAGAAAAAGAATAAAATATATGCTGGTCGTATTCAATTCGTCTCCGCCATTCTGCATAAATGTAATCCAAAGCCTTGGAGTGGCACACAAATCCAGTGGCGCAGTAGACAATGGCAGGAGATTCTCAGATCCAATTATAGTTACCATGAACAATGTCTGTGTTTGCCTTCCTTAGCGCCAGGTCAACCGTGTCATTGCAAACAACATTGTCGTCATATAGAAAAACAACAGATCATGATTGTTATTTTCGTTATATACAAATAAAAAAGATTGTTTTTAATATTTAAATTCCCTGCACTCGAGTTTCCGAGTGATTTTACTTCTGTTGGTAAATGTGTATGGATATTTTCATAATTGCAGTGGAATTATTGATTTGTTCCTCTTATCGTCAATATGGTTGTGTCGTTTTTCTGGTTGTTGTTGTTGTTGTTTTGTTGTTGCTGTTGCTGTTGTTGTTGTGTCTTTCTTTTTCTTCTTACCTCAAAGGCTCTACTCAGAAATCATAGGACGGACTGGATTAGAAATTGTTTCATTTTTCCAATAAGAATGTCTGACGCATCTTTCAGAAAGAGAAACTGAACCACGATGTATCGTTTTTGCAGTAGCACGGTAGCAAAACGCAGACAGAGACACACGTACAAATATTAAGAAATTCACGAAATATCATAAAAACCACAGAAAAACTGTGGGGTCGCAGCAGGGCTATAAGCAAAGTCAAAATTGGGCAAAAAGAAAAGGTTGTATGTTGCACAGCCCCGCGTGAGAAATAAAACCCAAACAATACAAAGCAAACTAAAGAGAAGACAGAAAATACACAAAGTTTCGGCTTTCGCCTTTGTCAAGTGAAAAAAAACGAACAATAAAAGACTTCAACAGGAACGAAGTGAACCAGTTTACTTAGCTGCGAGTTCTTGTTTCGTTAGCAGCACCAAAGCACGTCCGTCCGCCAAAAGCATGGAAGCACGAAGTGACGCAATTGGTTAGTAACCAAGATGAAGGCGCCATATAGTGCCTCAGAGCACAAGACAGGGATGGTGCGCAATGTCAGGAGCCGCAGTAAATGAAAAGAAAAAGAAAAAGAGATTTTTTTATTTTTTTTTAAATGAAAGAAAATAATAATAATAAAGAAATTTTTATATATATATATATTGATATTAGCAACAGTGGAATTATCGAAGGCAATGTTGGACATTGATGCCATGGGGAGTGCCGAGCTGGAAAATTAATCGTTGTTCGGTCTCAAAGCGTACATCAGCGCCTGCGTGACACGATTTGAGCCCCAGAATTTGAATGTCGTCAGATGGCTCATGGTCTGGTCGATTAAAATGGACAGAAACAGGCTTTCCATTTCGATTTTCAATGTCACGGAGGTGCTCCCGAAACCGAGTGTGAAGCTGACGTCCCGTTTCACCAATGTACAACATATGACACCTGGCACAGCGAATAGCATAATACCAGATTGCGACTATGGCAAGTGAAGCCTTCCTTAATGCTGAACGTCGACAAAGGGCACTCGATGGAAGACGCTTAAAGGACATGTGTGCACGTCTTGCAACGAGAATTGCCACACGGTTTAGTACCGCAACGATCAGTGTGAATGAGCCTGCTCCGGACCAAAATGTCTTTTAAGTTTTTGGATCGTCTATATACCAGCAGAGGAGGTGTTGCATCAAGTATGTCATTGAGGCTCTGGTCAGCCTTCAAGATAGAGAGATTTCTAAGGAGGACTTGCTTAATAGGAAAAGACTGGGGGTGATAAGTGAAAACTAGTTTGATACGATTATCTTCCCTCCTTTGTCTGGGAGTGAGGGCATCCAGCCTACTGATATCACGGGCCCTCGACCAGGCTTTATCCAGAACATGTTCTGGATAACCTCTTAGACGAAAAAATTCTAACATCCTCTTGCCTTCAGTGGCAAAGTCTGCATCCGATTGGCAAAGACGACGCAAACGGAGCAATTGCGAAAAGGGAATGGCATCCTTGCAAGAACGCGGGTGAGAAGAACCATAATGTAAGTACGTATGGCTGTCCGTGTCCTTATAATGCACCGATGAGGACAGTCCCGTGGGTGTCAATGAGACCTTGGTGTCCAAAAAGTCGATGGAATCGGTAGAAATATGGGAGGTGTATTTGATGGATGGATTTGAGGTCTTTATTTTAGGAGGTTCGCTGCTCTTGGCATTTACACCTCACTTTACTTGTTTTTTATTATTTCTTGTTCTGGCGGGGGGGGGGGGGGGGAGATATTATGTATAAATTTTAATCTATTAATTTCAATTTTGCCCGGGCAGCGGCCTTTCGGCCTGCTCTTTACGATTTCCAACTGCCAAGGTATCTTTAACGTGCGCAACGTGCACATGGGCCCTCCGAATTTTTTCGTCCTTATCCGAGAAGACTAGGTACTCGATCCTACCCCCCAATAGGACCAGGGACTTGAAAATATGAGAAAAATCCAATTTCCAAGAACTACTCGATCCTACCCTCAATAGGACCAGGGACTTGAAAATACGAGAAAAATCCAATTTCCAACATGCCTGCACTGCCCGGGTTTAGAACCCGGGACCCTTGGCATGAGAGGCGAGCACCTTGCCTCTAGACCACCTTGTCCCCTTTGATGGATGGATGAAAGTCATTGACAAAGGACAAGTAAGCCTCTAATTCAGATTGGGACATAGAGGTCACTCCAAAACCATCGTCAATGTATCTGATATATATACACCTCTGGTTGACGGCCAGTGTAATCACTCTTGATAAGAGATTCCAGGTACCCCATAAACAGGCAAGCATAGCTAGGGCCCATTTTTGTACCCATGGCGACACCACTGATTTGATCAAAGAATTCCCCATTAAACTCAAAAGAGTTAAGGGTAAGTACAAGTTCCGTGAGTCGGAGGAGGGTGTGGGTACTAGGATATTTGTCAAGCCTACGGTCCAGAAAAAACTGAACTGCTCTCAGTCCATCAACATGAGGTATGGAAGTATACAGAGAACTGACATCCATCAGGAAAAGAAGTTTAGTAGTGGTGTCAGTGAAATGCCTCTGCTGAAATATGTTAAGAGCATCATTAGTATCCTTAACATATGTAGGAAGTTGTGTGACAAGAGGCTGGAATACACTATCCAGGAATTGAGAAATCTTTTCGGTGGGGCAAGAACAGGCCGAAACAATGGGTCTTCCTGGATTACCAATCTTGTGAATTTTTGGAAGCAAGTAGAATGTGGGCGAACCCAACTGGCTAGGATGAAATGAAAGGTGGAGGGCAGAACGGGGTAGTTCTTTCTGATGAACTAGATCAGTGAGTGTATGTTTGACCATGTCATTGTAAGGTAACGTGCCGTCATTGGCACGCCTGGCGTAAAAAGTATGATTTTGAAGTTGTTTCTCCCCTTCCTGGATATATAGGTCTTTACGCCAGACAACAACAGCTCCACCTTTGTCAGCCGGTTTTATGATGATGTCCTCTCTGTTTTTCAATTCTTGTAAAGCACGTCTCTATTAAGAAATCAGATTACATGTAGCCATTGCGAACACATTAATTACTCTTTGAAAGGCTCGGGTTTTCTTCCGCTGTTTTCAGCTGCAAAATCATGAATTGCATCAGGTCTTCAAAATTAATCTGGCAAAATAGATTTGCTTTCAAAGCTGAGCTAAGTCTCTCCTGTCCTTTTGCTGTTCTGTTGAGATTTTTGATAATAATCTTTCACCTGAGAAACTGAACGTTCAGTCATGCTAGTTATTAATCAGTTATATTAATGTTAAAATTATACGTAAGCCAATCTCTTCATTTAGAAAACCACAGTGAATGTTGTATTTTACATTATTTTGTTTTGACACAGTTCGGGATGAGAGTTTCTATTTTGTACATTGTTTATTGCACTGAACTTACGTTAAACATGTTCTCAAACACGTTCTCAAGGAATTGAGCATCTTCTGCCACCTGAAAAAAATTCAGCTACGTTGGGCAGGACATGTTGTCAGAATGCCCGACTCCAGACTCCCTAAGCAAATCTTCTTCTCTGAGCTCTCCAATGGAACGAGGAATGTTGGGGCCCCAAAGAGACGTTACAAAGACACTCTCAAGCAATCACTGAAGGCCTTTGCCATTGATGTGAGTGAGTGGGAAAAGCTCTCGCTTGATCGTGCAAATTGGAGGGCGGCCCTTACCAGAGGCAGCAAAGCATGGGAAGCTGACAGAGTCCAGCAGGCTATCAAAAAAAGAGAACAGCGCAAGAAAAGGCCCAGTGGTACTGAACCAACGGAGCACTCTTGTCATTTATGCGGAAGGGTCTGCAGGGCAAAAATAGGACTTATCAGTCACATGAGAAGCCATAAGTCATGAAAGAACAGTCTTTCCATTCTGCCCTCTGTGTCCTTTAGTTCTCTTTATTGTCCATGTGTTGAAATTCTCAACAATTTCTGTTCTTTATTCCTCTGGTGTTGTTAAGGTCATCATCATACCTGATGGACGAACTATTATTACGTTAAACATGGGTGAAACTACTGAGGCTAAGAAAATAAATTAGAGTGTTAAATTCATTCAGATAAATATCAATTAATGTCTGAAAACATTGAGAATACATTTGGCTGGTTTCTGTAGATGGGGAATTGCATGAACTGATTTATCAGTTAGACCAGGAAATATGACAACTGTTCACTTTTTTGTTGTACACCTTTCCTCTCCTTCTCGTCTGAGTTTCTAGTTTGTCAACATAATTATTGTGTACAAAGTGGTTCTACAGAATTCATCTCTGGCACTCAGACTTACTCCTGGTGCATCATCAGCTACTGAAAACATGGTAGTGGTGTCCCATTCTACTTTCCTGCGGTGTCCCCATTTCCCCTTAATGTCCTAGGCACGTGCTCATAACATTTTGTACGAGCGCCTCCTGCTGAGGTGCATTAATTTTTTGAATTTATAGGTCTAAGTTTACCAAACACAATCAATCATTGTTTTTTTTTTTTTTTTTCTTCATAAATACTTGTCTTAATAATCTATGAAATAATCAGATTCAGTTCCTTGTTGTGCTTCATGGAAAATCAACAATTCTAGCTCAGCTTCTACCCCTGGAAACAAGGAAGACCAAAGCCGTTGGAATCCAAAATCCCACCAAAAGTCCACAATGCCAAAATAGGACGGTTCATTCTAGATATCCCTACACACGGGAGATGTGATCAGTGCAAAAAGAACACAACAGAAGGGCTGTACAAAAAGTCCGGTTAGATTCCATCAGCACTGCTTCAATGCTTGGCATGTTCTAACCCCATGAAATTCTGTCAAGTTTCGCTTATTTCAGGATTTCTCAAAACGGCGTCTCATTTCAGTTTCTTTCTTATTGGACACCCGTTTCCATAGCCTCATTTCTACGGCCTATTTGACTTATTAACTTTAGTAAACATTCTGTTTTCTGTTGAAAATGTTAATATCTTGTGGGTGTCAATAAGCCAACTGAGTGTTACTCTTTTGTACGTTTTTATTTCATATTTTGAACTGCGTGCTTGTCATTTGGTTTAGCTGCTGTTGTTTGTATCTATTTAATGAGTCAATTCACATTGTGTTATCAAATGGAACATTGAAAAATCATCAGGTAAAACAAGGGGAAAGGCGGTACAAACATAACCGTAAGCAAACTGAAGACCCGATGTGAAGGTATCCCAAATTTTATCTAGTAGCATCCTTTCTCTACTTGCCCACCCTTCCGGGGTGTGGTCTAGAAAACCTTCTCAAAATCATTTTATTCCCCCGTAAATTATGTCACAAATGTGCTAAACATTACACGATAGACAGAAAAGATTAAACACTGAAAAAAAAAAGTTTAAAAAACAATATTTCTGTTGTAACTTGGGTTATTTTAGTTAATGGCTGATCTAGAACTAGCAGATTATAGGATACTAGCTGAGGTCCCCGGCCCTGCCCGGGATATTTCGGTTTGAATATTGCTTTCAGTTCTGGGTGTTTATTATGGACCTGCTTCATCTTGCCTGTTTTATTTGTTTACTTTATTTTTGTTTGTTTGTTTTTAATTAAGTCTTACTGCTCTACCTTTGTGAGTTGACACCCTGCGCGTACCGTACAATAGCATGATTTGCGCACGGGTTAGTGTTTGATAGTGAACACATCGCAGGAAGTGATAACGAAACCTTAAAATGGCGAACCATGACTCGAAATAGATCTAAATGATGCCGAAACAATGAAAAATGAAACGTAGAAGCCTGAATATTTCATAATTTCTAATATAGCCCATGTTAATTTCGCACTGATAATATGCTGTTGTGCAAAGTTTGAAGCCTGAGTGTGATGGGGTTCCTGAGCCTTAGGTGACCAAAGTTTCGAGTTACCAAAATATCTTACTACACTCGGCCCTGTCTGAGCTGTAAAAATGACGAATCGGAAAACCTCGAACGGCCCATTTTGTTTCTATTTTTCTAAATTTTTAAGGTTGTTGCATCATTAAAATGAATTGATACAAACCTTGCTCAGTCTTTGAACTACTTTCAGTAATTTTTTCATGGCTCTACGTTCAGTAGTTTTTTCAGCTATAGAGCACAACCGTCCAATTTTACCCAATTATATATATAGATAAGTGTCATTTTGTATATATCACATCGCGTACACAAATGTCACAGCCAGGCGGAGACAGACATACCCAACTTGCAGTGATCAGGATGGAAAGGCACAATGGTTGTAGTCAGCCTTTCATCATAATTATGTTCACTGATCTGGACACACAAATCTTATTTTGGTGATAATAGTCTTTGTGTTCTGAAGTAATGTCACACTGACATGTTCCATACACTGCTGTTCTGTCTGTATGGTGCTGGAAGACCTAAGGCATGTAATGCTGCATCAGGCTGGACAATCCTAGAGTCATAACTGTCATTATCTAAATCTTCGGAGATGCAGTTATATAATTATCCTGAACACTTTGGTGAGTGGAAAAGATCGATTCTGGCAATTTGTTTTGTCGTCATTCTATTTTGAATAATTCTTTCTTTTTATTTCTACATAAGCTTGCTGTATTTTTCGTTTGCTCTCAAAACGGTGTATGTTTATTTTAATATTATTATTGACACCTTAAAAAGTGGATAATAATACTGGGCGTCTTTCAATATGTCTCCTCTATTCTGCATAAATATAATCAGAGAGTATAGATGTATAGAGAGGGTTCACTTCCGCCAAATCGTGAAACTAGGTCGCTGCGGTAAACAAGAAATTGAAGAATTGAAAGAGACCGTCTTCATCAAAGACAGTGTGCATATCTATTTACTGTGGTTTGTTCATATATTTGGGCTGACTGAAACTATTTAGAGCCGTTTGTAAGTTCTCACGCCCCGTGGAAATGCACAAACCGGTTTTGTTTACCGCAGCGACCTACTTTCCGCTCCATGCTAACAATGGTTTCGCAGAGCCTCCTGTGTCTCGCAGTGCAAATCGACCAATAGTGAACCCTCTCTATATATCTATACTCTCTGATATAATTCAAATCATCGGAGTGGCACCTTATCTTTTTGTTTTGTTTTTTCAGTTGAAATGAATAAATCCAGTGGCGCCGTCGATAATGGTAGGAGATTCTCAAATCTAATTAAATATTTTTTACTACAAACAATGTCGGTGTTTTCCTTCCCTGGGGACCAGGCACCGGTACACAATTTCAAAGGTGGACCTTGTCATTTCAATCAACCTTGACTTAATACAGAAAAGCAACAGATCATGAACGTTGTTTTCGTTACAATCAAAATAAAATGTTGTTTTTGATATTCAAATTCCCTATAAGAGAGTTCCTGAGTGTTTGCAATTCTGTTGGTAGATGTGTATGGAAGTTATCATAGGAGCAGTGAAATTATTGATTTCTTTCCCTAGATATCAGAATGGTTGAGTTTTTTGTTTGTTTATTTTGTGTGCGAAAGCGCACTTGTAGGTGTGTAAGTGTGTGTGTTTGTAACTGTGTCTGTGTGTGTTTCTCTTTTATTATACTTCTTATTACAAACGATGTACTCAGAAATCGTTGGACAAACTGTTCTATTTTTCAAATTATAAGGGGTGACACACCTTCAGAAAGGGAAACTGAACCACGATATAACATTTTTTGCACTAACACGATAACAAAACACAGACAGAGACACATACACACACAAACATTAAGAAATCGGATTACATGTACACATTGTGGCCGAATTGCAGGTTTTCTCCAATTTTTTTTTTTAATGGCAGAGGTGCTTATCAAGTCCTCAAAATAAATCTGGCATAATAAACTTGCTTCCAAAGCAGAGCCAGTGCATCAAATCTCTTTTGTCGCACTGTTGTTCTGTGGGGATATTTAATAATAATACTTCAACTGAGAAAATGAACGTTCAGTCGTGCAAGTTATGACTATGAATATTAAAAAATATACTCAAGCCCATTTCTACATTTAGAAATTAAAAGCACTGTGGCAGTAAAGTGCCAAAAATGGCAATACAAAAAAACTGGCAAATAAAAAACATTCAACTTCCTTTTTCTAGACCGGAAGGAAGTACACACAACCAAAAACAATGGAGAGACATTCTCAAAAATGAACTATGTAATTTAATAATCTGTGTTCCATCAAGACATCAAGGGTCCCTGCCCTTCGGAGAGACCTTCAAACAGTTTCACAGACAACTTGGAATTAGGAGGTAATCATATTTCTACCTATACTGGTGACCCCGACGTAGAAACGATCTACAAGATTTGACATAACAAACAACAGCACCACGCTAGTTTTCACATCACACATCATGACTGATAACGAAGATTCGACTGCTGCTGTACCTACAAATGTGGCTACAGTATCAATTAAGCTTCCCCCTTTCTGGACCCAGGATCCAATAATCTGGTTTGCACAGGTTGAAAGTCAGTTTGCGACCAGAAAAATAACACAGGACAAAACAAAATACGACTATGTCGTCGCTTCGCTGCCACCAGAGGTGGCCATGGAGGTACGAGATGTACTCATAGATCCCCCAACAGATTCCCCCTACAAGAAGATCAAAGAAAAATTATTTGCGAGAATGACAGTTTCAGAACAAAGGAGACTACAAACCTTGTTAACAACAATAGAACTGGGAGACAGAAAACCAACCCAACTCCTCAGAGAAATGGAACGTTTGCTTGGAAAATCCGCTAACAAGATTGACCAAGCACTGTTGAGGGAACTTTTCTTACAACGGCTACCACAGCCCATACGACTCATTTTGGCATCAACAGGAACAGATGTTTCGTTAGAAACCCAGGCTAACTTGGCCGACAAAATGATGGAAGTTACTCCACCCGGCGCTGCCATCAACAACGTCACGATCACGCCTCCAACTTCAACCAACGCGGCATCAAAGTTTGAACAGGGAGTCGACCGCCTCACGCAGGCTGTGGAAAGGTTGACCGACAGGGTCGACAGACTGGACAGAGTTCTCCAAAGAAACGAAAGTTGCCGTAGTCATAGTCCAAGAAAGGGGTCTAACCGATCATATGACAGATACTCCAGCAACAAAAGGAACCAAGACGGCGGAGAAAAACCATACAAAGATGGCCTCTGTTATTATCACTACAAATTTGGTGATGCAGCAACCATGTGCCAAAAACCCTGCAAATTTGCCAAACCTGAGGATTTTTACAAGGCCAGTTATTAGCGGCAAATAACGATGGCCTGGAACAACAAAGCCGCCTATTTTTTGTTCACGACTCAAATTCAAGGCTCAAATTTCTTGTGGACACGGGTGCAGAAGTCAGTATCATCCCTCCTACGGACCAAGAAAGACGCCATCCATCAACAAAAACACTACAGGCGGCTAACAGCTCCAGGATTTCTACGTTTGGTGAAAGGTCAGTAACACTTACACTAGGTCTATGTCGCCATTTCCCATGGATTTTCATCATTGCTGATACCAAGTTTCCTATATTGGGAAACGACTTCCTTACCCATTACAACATGTTAATTGATGTAAGACGTCACAAGTTGATTGATGGAAAAACCAAACTCTGGACAACAGGTCCATCGACACAAGAGACCAAACGCTTCTCAACAAACACCCCTTATTGGCCAAGACCAACAGTTTTAAAACGACAGATCATTTGGTTACACATCAGATCAAAACAACCAACTCACCGGTTACAGCTCGCCTAGGACGTCTAGCACCTGATAAGTTCAAAGCAGCCAAGCAAGAATTTGATCATATGCTACAGATGGGAATCATCCGACCCTCATCAAGTAATTGGGCATCCCCTGCACACATGGTAAAGAAGAAAGACTCGACCGATTGGAGACCTACAGGTAATTATAGACAACTCAACGCAATC
The DNA here is from genome assembly GCA_963931925.1 of Onchidella celtica. Taxonomy (NCBI): domain Eukaryota; kingdom Metazoa; phylum Mollusca; class Gastropoda; order Systellommatophora; family Onchidiidae; genus Onchidella; species Onchidella celtica. The sequence goes on along the minus strand of OZ007579.1, from coordinate 39,126,270 downwards.
ACGGTCCCCGACAAGTATCCAATTCCTCACATTCAGGACTTTACAAGAAGCCTGGAAAGAAAGACAATCTTCTCAAAAATAGACTTACAACGGGCCTACCATCAGATCCCAGTCCAAGAGGAAGATATTCCCAAAATAGCAATAAACGCCCCTTTTGGATTATTTGAGTTTCTCAAAATGCCGTTCGGGTTCGAAACGCGGCTCAAAGCTTCCAGAGATTCATGGACCATGTCAAGAGAGATTTACCATTTGTTTTCTGCTACATAGATGACATACTGTGTGCCAGTGAACGTGAAAATGAACATCTTCAGCATTTGGAACTCCTTTTCACGAGACTAGAAAGCTACAACATTATTATCAACCCCTCCAAGTGTCAATTCGGGGCGACAGAGATGGAATTTCTAGGCCATCACGTCTCAAGTGAAGGCATACGCCCTACAGACAAGAAGGTACAGGCAATTCAAGACATGCCTCCCCCAAAGTCACAAACCGAACTCAAAAGATTTCTAGGCATGATAAATTATTATCACAGATTCGTACCTCATCTTGCCGAAACACTGAAACCGCTCAATGACAAACTAGACCACAGAAGCAAAACTCTGGACTTGGAGAAAGAAGACTTGCAATCTTTCAACGAAGCGGAGAAAGAACTGACACAAGCAACCATGCTCGTACACCCTCAAACCGACGCTCCAACCAACATCGTAACTGATGCTTCTGATAAAGCAGTGGGAGCCGTGCTTCAATAATTTACTGATGGGCAATGGAAGCCTCTTGCCTTTTTCTCAAAGAAACTCAAACCAACAGAAACAAGATACAGTATGTTTGACAGAGAGCTGCTAGCCATTTATCTTGCTATCAAACATTTTGTTTACTTTCTCGAAGGAAGGATATTTCATATCCTTACGGATCATCGCCCACTCACCTTTGCTATCAAAAAGATAGACAGCTCCAAATCGCCCAGACAAGCAAGACATTTAGCTTTCATCAGCGAGTACTCCACCGACATCAGGTACATCACAGGATCAGACAGTAGTGCAGCCGATGCAATGTCAAGGTCGTTTGTATCTCCACTCACAAAGGATTCAACACTAGATTTCAAAGAAATCGCCAAGGCACAACAAAAGGATCCACAGCTACGGATTATCAGAAACTCTGATTCGTCGTTGAAACTACAAGACATCACAATGCCAGATGGGACCACTATTACGTGTGATATGTCAAAAGGAACAGCTCGACCTTTCATTCCGGTAGAGCATAGACGACATATTTTTCACACTTTACACTCTCTGTCCCACCCTGGCATTCGAGCAACTCAGAAACTGGCCACTTCAAGATACGTCTGGCCCTCGATGAATGTCGATGTACGCGCATGGACTAGATCATGCCCTCAGTGTCAGAAGAACAAAACTCATCGTCACAACTTCACACCATTCCAAACTTTTGAAACACCAGAAGCGAGAGATTCAGTCATGTCCATATTGACCTCGTGGGACCCCTACCAACATCTGACTCTAGTACCTACATGCTGACTTGTATCGACAGATACACAAGATGGCCGGAAGCTTTTCCCATATCGGACATTTCTGCAGAGACCGTTGCAAAAGCTTTTATACAAGGTTGGGTAGCACGCTTTGGAGTACCCACTACCATTACAACAGACCAAGGCAGACAATTTGAATCCAACCTGTGGACTAATCTAATGAAAATTTTAGTTACTCGACGCATCCGTACATCAAGCTACCATCCGATTGCCAACGGTATCATTGAAAGGTTCCATCGCTACCTAAAGTGCGCCATAAAATGCCATGAAACAGAGAAGTGGACCGAAGCATCACCCATTGCGCTACTAGGAATTCGCACAACACTAAAAGACGATCTCAACTGTACAGCCGCAGAAATGGTTTATGGATCTACAATCAAAGTTCCAGGAGATTTCATTCACCCTACACAAGAGACAGTTGAGGAACCTACTTCATATGTGAACAGACTGAAACGCCACATGAACAGAATGGTAGCAACGCCAACACGAGTTCAACAGCGTACAAGCCACATAGACAATAGTATCACGAAGGCGACACACGTGTACGTCAGACACGACGACGTACGCAAGCCCCTACAAGCACCTTACGACGGCCCCTTTAAGGTTCTTACAAGGAATAAGAAATGCTTTAAGATTGACCGTAATGGAAGACAAGAATATGTGTCCATCGACCGCCTCAAAACTGCCTTCCTGGAACAAGCAACACTGGAAAATCAACAGACAAAGCCCACAACTTGTCAACCTCCTCGACCCTCACGAAAATCAGCAGACAACCAGTCTGCTAAACCGGCAAGTCAACATGACAACACGGTGATACACGAACAGCCTAATGTCACAAACAGAGGACGACATGTCCATTTCCCAAGACATTTACAAGAATTCGTTATTTAGGCTGGTAGCCTAAAAACTAGAGGGGGAGTATTGTGGCAGTAAAGTGCCAAAATGGCAATACAAAAAAACTGGCAAATAAAAAACATTCAACTTCCTTTTTCTAGACCGGAAGGAAGTACACACAACCAAAAACAATGGAGAGACATTCTCAAAAATGAACTATGTAATTCAATAATCTGTGTTCCATCAAGACATCAAGGGTCCCTGCCCTTCGGAGAGACCTTCAAACAGTTTCACAGACAACTTGTAATTAGGAGGTAATCATATTTCTACCTATAGCACAACGAATATTGTTTCCTACATTTGTTTCACACAGTTCAGCATGATAGTACCTAGTTTGCACAATGTTTATTGCACTGAACATATATGGTGAACATGTGCGAAACCGCTGAAACTCAAAAGATAAATTAGACATTTAAGATAAGATAGTATAAGAATTACTTTATTATCCCATATGGGAAATTCTTTTTCACAGAGTGTTTAACAGCACACTCGTGGTACACATATCTTACGAGTCATTATATATAAACAAACTCCATTAGTCAATAACAGACATACATGGAGTGACATGGAAAGAACCTTAATGAAAGTCAATTGGGTAAGTATCAATTATCGTCTACAACATTAAGAATACATTTGGTTGGTTTCTGGGGAAACGGCACTATTTGATTTATCAGTTAGACCAGAAAATATAATCCACTAATTCTTTGTACAGCTCTCCTTTCCTCCTTGCCTGAGTTCCTAGTTTGTACACAATTATGTACACAGTGGTGATGGCGACACTAAATTTATTTCTGGCTCTCAGACTTACTCCTGCTGCATTATCGAGTACTGGGAACATGTTTATAGTGCCCCATTCGTCTTTTCTGTGGTGTCCCCTTTCCCTTAAATGCCCTGAGCACGTGTTTATTCCATCTCCTACGTGCGTCTATTTCAAGGGTGCAGTTGAATTTATAGTTATAAGTGTTACCAAATATAACACAGTCGTTCAGGTTTTTTATTCTGTTTTTTTGTTTTCTTGTGGGTGTCAATAAGCCAACGGTTATTCTTTTGTGGTTTTTTTGTTTCATATTTTGCACTATATGATTGTCCTGTGGTGGAGCTGCTGTTGTTTTGTGTCTATTTACTGAGTCAAATCACACTATTTTTATCATTAAATTGAAGATTTAAAAATCATCAGGTAAAATAATTGGAACGTCTGTACAAAAATAATCTGAAGCCGTTGATTAAATGTGAAGTTTGTCCACATTTTATCTAGATAAATATATATTATCCCTTCACTTCTTGAGAACCCTCCCAGGCTGCGGTATAGTAAACCTACTGAATATTTTTTTTTTTTTTTTTTAGCATTTCGGACAATTTTTGTGCTAAATTTTACCTGAATAGACAGAAAAGATTAAAACATCTGAAAAAAAAAGTTCAAAGAAAATTGTGTTACAACATAGATTATTTTGCTTAATGATTAATTTATATAGGAAATAAACTCTTGAAAATAAGGTTTCTGGAACTCTCGTTGGTTTCCATTTTAAACACACATTGAATTCAGGAAACAGACTGATGAATTCACACAAACACAAACACAAAATGAACACATAAATGGAATATTGAACTGTTTTTCTTTTATTGACCCTTACATTTTCATGGGATCACATCAATCGTTTCTGTACTTGACTCAAACTCTGAGGATCGTTTAGCGTTTTTCTTAATACAAATGACCTGTGTGTGGGAACAACGACAAAGATAACCCTTCTTGGGAACAATTTCGCCACTCATGAAAGTCTCACCTTTTGTACCCTGAAATAAAAATCAGCCACTTGCTGAAGAGGGCCGGACTTAACCTTCCCACGAAAAACACCACTCTTCACCGTATATTCCATACATCTTACTTACAGAGACACCTACCTGCTTAGCTATCTACCTACAAACATACAATTCTACCTATCTACAAAAAAAGAAAAATACCTACCTATCTACCTACTTACCGACAGACCTACATGCTACATAAATTATTGATTTATCTACCTGCATGCCTACCTACCCACCTACCAACATATCTACCTATACAAACTTGACCTCTTACTAACATCGACTGCCTACGAACCCTGACTTTCTATGGCATTTTACCAAAACTTCCTGATCTAAACACCTAAGTATGCATTCTACATAACACTTTGAACACTTTGTTCACCTATGTACATAATATTTATTCACTTTACTTTTATTATCAACCTACCTACAAATACAGCTATGAATCTAAACATTTTATACATTAAGATAAACATTGTACTTTTATGTACCAAATGTTTATCATACCAAAATCCATAATACAGTAAGTATTGCTCCAGTTTGTCAGATTCCGACATAGTCGGTTCTTTGGTACAATCCATAAGTTATACCTATCCATTGTAAGACTTTAAAGTCAAAAGAAATGTTTGAACAAATAAGAAAAGTAAAAAAGAGGGATTTCCAACCACAGAACTTGAGTCTGAACAACAAAGAAGGCACAACACTGACAAACACAAAAGATGTGCTCTCAAGATGGCACGAATACGGCAAGATGCTGTTTGCGGACAACATCAGACCAGACCCGAGGGACCTCCAACAACCAGACTCACAACAGATAGATAAACAACCAGAACCTCTCTTGGAGGAAGTAATAATAATAATAATAGTTCGTCCATCAGGTATGATGATGACCTTAACAACACCAGAGGAATAAAGAACAGAAATTGTTGAGAATTTCAACACATGGACAATAAAGAGAACTAAAGGACACAGAGGGCAGAATTGAAAGACTGTTCTTTCATGACTTATGGCTTCTCATGTGACTGATAAGTCCTATTTTTGCCCTGCAGACCCTTCCGCATAAATGACAAGAGTGCTCCGTTGGTTCAGTACCACTGGGCCTTTTCTTGCGCTGTTCTCTTTTTTTGATAGCCTGCTGGACTCTGTCAGCTTCCCATGCTTTGCTGCCTCTGGTAAGGGCCGCCCTCCAATTTGCACGATCAAGCGAGAGCTTTTCCCACTCACTCACATCAATGGCAAAGGCCTTCAGTGATTGCGTGAGAGTGTCTTTGTAACGTCTCTTTGAGGCCCCAACATTCCTCGTTCCATTGGAGAGCTCAGAGAAGAAGATTTGCTTAGGGAGTCTGGAGTCGGGCATTCTGACAACATGTCCTGCCCAACGTAGCTGAATTTTTTTCAGGTGGCAGAAGATGCTCAATTCCTTGGCACGGTTGAGGACCTCAGTGTCTGGAATTTTATCCTGCCATTTGATCCTTAGGATCTTTCTAAGGCAGGCCAGATGAAAGTGATTTAGCTTTCTGGCATGCGATTGGTACACTGTCCAGGTTTCAGCCCCATAGAGTAGGGTGGGAAGGACCACAGCATTGTACACTTTCAGCTTAGTGTCTGTGCGAATGCCGGCAACATCCCACACTCTCTTTCGAAGCCTGCCAAATGCAGAGCTGGCTTTGCTGATTCTTGAGAGAATTTCAGTATCAACACGAGCCGCGGAAGACAGTGTACTGCCAAGATAGGTGAAGTTCTCCGACACCTTCAGAAGACTGTCATGGACTTTGATATTTGGGGTCACAGAATACTTGTCGTCTGGAGTAGGCTGATGGAGCACTTCCGTCTTCTTTGTGCTTATTGTGAGGCCAAAGTTGTCACAGGCACTGGAGAACTTATCAACACAGTTTTGCATGCTATCCTCATCGTGTGCCAGAAGTGCACAATCATCAGCAAATAGTAGGTCACAGACTTGAGTACTTTTGGTTTTGGTTTTTGCCTGAAGTCTCCTGAGGTTGAATAGACTGCCATCAGTTCGGTACTTGATGCTTACCCCTTGAGGAGGAGAGCTAAAGGCTTCTTGTAGCATTGCAGAGAACATGATGCTGAACAGAGTTGGGGCTAAGACACAACCCTGTTTTACCCCATTTGTGACAGCAAAGGGCTCTGAAACACTGCCGTTGCTTTTGACTGCAGCTTGCATGCCATCATGAAACTGGCGCACTATTGTGATGAATTGGGGTGGACACCCAAACTTCGCCAAGATTTTCCAGAGGCCTTCACGACACACTGTGTCAAAAGCTTTTGTGAGGTCAACAAATGTGATATACAGCGCTTTATTTTGTTCCATGCATTTTTCCTGAATCTGTCTGGCAGCAAAAATCATATCCGCCGTTCCCCTCTCTTTACGAAAGCCACATTGGCTCTCGGGAAGCAAGTCATTTGACGAGAGGTGATCAAGAAGGCGATTCAGAAGCATTCTTGCCAATATTTTGCCAGCAATTGAAAGTAGAGAGATTCCCCGATGGTTGTCACAGACTTGGCTGTCCCCTTTGTTTTGTACAGATGGATGATTGAAGCATCTTTGAAGTCCTGTGGCAGCTTCCCTGCTTTCAACATATGATTGAACAACTCGGTCAACCTTTCAATAAGCTTTTCTCCACCGAAGGCATACACCTCAGCAGGAATTGAATCCACGCCTGGTGAATTGTTAAAGGACATCTGATTTGTGGCAGTTCGGGTCTCATTTGCTGTGAATGGCTTGGCAAGAGCTGCATTAATAGGATTCTGAGGGAGGCGGTCAATGGACTCAGTATTTATATTTGATGGCCGATTTAGCACACCTCCGAAATGTTCTGCCCAACGCTGAATTATGGCATTCAATTCAACAATGCGTGTTGAACCATCTGACGCAAGAAGTGGCGTAGTGCCAGAGCGGGATGGTCCAAACACAGCTCGGAGGCTCTCAAAGAACTTTCTAGTGTTGTTTGTGTCGGCATATTTCTGAGTTTCTCTTACTCGCTCTTCAAGCCAGTCATTTTTCATTTTCCTCAGCTTCTTCTGGAGTACACACTTACATGCACGCAGTGCATCAGCTTTTGCTGTGGAAGAGGGGTCACTGCAGTGAGCTTGGATGAGACTATTTTTTTCTTTGATGAGCACTTTGATTTCATTATCGTTATCATTGAACCAGTCCTGGTGCTTGCGGACAGGAAAACCAACTGTGCTGCTGGCGCAAGAGTGTACAATCGTATTTAGGTCAGTCCAGCTCTGTTCAATGTTCTCAGGGTCAAAAGTCACGCAATCCAATTTTGAGGAGAGTTCTGATGAGAGCTCGCTCTGTTTCTCAGCTGAGCAGAGTTTTGAAACGTTTAGGTGGCGCTTTCCCTTGAGGGCGTCTATTGCGCCTCAATGTTAGTCTGAGCTTGCAAACAATGAGTCTGTGGTCAGTTCCACACTCGGCACCACACATCGCCTTTGTTACAAGGACATCCTTTCTGTCAGTCTTCCTCACAATGACATAGTCTATGAGGTGCCAATGCTTTGAGCGGGGATGCATCCATGACGTTCTGTTTCTCACGGGGAGACTAAAATTTGTGTTGGTAATGAACAGGCCAAATTCAGCGCACAAAGTAAGTAAGCGCAACCCATTGTTATTGCATGAACCAACTCCATGAGGGCCCAAAACATTTGGCCACGCTGAGATTTCGGAGCCAACCCTAGCATTGAAGTCCCCCAAAAGAATCAGCTTATCAGCTGCCGGGACAGAGCATATGACAGATTCTAGATCAGAATAGAACTTGTCTTTGGCTTCATCTGGGTTTTTCATGGTGGGCGCATATGCGCTAATGAGGGTGGCTGACTGGCTTTTCCCAACTGGGATCCTGAGTGTCATTAGCCTGTCATTTATTTCAATTGGCATGGACTGCAAGTTTCTGACAACGTCATTTTTAATTGCAAACCCAACACCATGCTGTCTCGGTTCGACTGCACCCTTGCCTTTCCAGAAGAAGGTGTATCCACCACTGAGCTCTTTGAGTTGGCCACTATCAGGGAGTCTGGTCTCACTGAGTGCCACTATGTCCAGGTTGTACCTGCTGAGCTCAATGGCAATAAGTGCAGTGCGTCTTTCCGGGTTGTTTGAGTTGTCCTGTAGTGTGCGTATATTCCAGGCTCCTAGCCTGAGTAAGCTGAATTTCTTTTTGTTTCGACCGCAAAAAGGGATCCCCACTGGTCGCGGTATACCAGTCAGGGTGATGTGAAGTGGGCTTTCTTTAGGGCACCTTTTCTAGCCCCTTCCTCAGTTGAGGTGAGCAGTGCTATCCTTAAATAAGGCTGCTCAGCTACTGTGGGTGCTGCCTCCCCACGCCTCCACTTCAATCGACGATGAAGCGACCATAGCCCACAGCCACCAACATGTAGGTCTGTGCTAACAGCTTCCAGTCTATCCAAACCTGCTGCCACCGCACTCGCCCATCGCCGTTGGAATTTTGAGAGGAAAGAAGACGAGACAAAGATGAAAGAAGACGAGGTGAGTGTTAAGACTGGCGCAAAGAATTTGTTTATAGTGAGAAAGAGCTGCGCAAACATCAGACTCACTCTCTCGCCTGGACACAACTTATCCAAGTGGCAAGACAGGGTCAAGACGACTGGAAATGTATCCAGGTGCAGGAGGATGCCAGAGGGACAGTCATATTGCCTGACCGGCTGCCTGTAGGCTACTCCACAGCCTCGCAGTCCCAACTGACTAGGGTGAGAGACCCAAACCAAAGAACACCAATACTGGTGGATGCTCTGTGTCACGATATCCAGGCCAGAGTGACGGTATATTGCCATCTGCCCTATCAATCAACCACTGGCCTGCTGCCGCCAGCTTCGAAGCTGCGTCCGGGAAGTTTGCTCAATTCTTCGTCTGTGATTTAGGCAAACAAGCCTATGACCACACCGCTACCGGGGGCCAATATGAAGGACTCAAGTACTGAGGGTCACATTGTGCCCTAGCATGTGGCCGTTGGGTTAGATGAAACCTCCTCCGCCCTGGCCGTTTGCACCGACAGGTGCACGCCCACTGATACCATTGGAGGAAGTACAGGCTGCAATAAATCAAATAAAGAATGGAAAATCCCCTGGATTAGACAACATACCAGGTGAACTCCTGAAACATACCAGCGAATCAGGAATAAAAGCACTCCACCAAATGGTCTGCAAAATTTGGCAGACAAATGAATGGAAGCTACAAGAATTCGTCATGCTATACAAAAGCGGCAATGTCAAAGACTGTGGAAATTATAGAACCATCGCCCTCATCAGTCACACCAGCAAAATCCTGCTCATCATCATACTCAACAGAATGAAATCTAAGGTAGAAGAGGAACTATCAGAATGTCAAGCTGGTTACAGGACCAACAGAGGAACCGCTGACATGCTCTTCATACTACAAATAATGATTGAACAGATAAGAAGCAATGGAAACGAAGCCTTCATCACGTTCATAGACTACAGCAAAGCGTTCCACAGCGTTAGGCACCATCACCTGTTCGATATAATGATTAAAATGGGATTCCCGAAACACCTTGTGACCCTCATCGCTGCACTATACCACGAACAAAAGGCAACGATTAGATGGAACAATGAGAACTGTCCATATTTCAACATTGAGAAAGGAGTCAGACAGGGTTGCATACTTTCACCTCATCTTTTCAATATTTATACTGAGCAGATCATGAGAAACGCAGACATAGAAGATATGGGAATAAAGATCGGAGGCCGAAACATCACAAACCTTCGCTACGCTGATGGCACAGCTCTTATTTCAGATAACATCACCAGCATGAAAAGAGTGTTGCACAGAGTGGATGAAGCGGGCCAGACAGCAGGCCTACACCTAAATGCTAAGAAAACGAAAGTCATGCATACTGGAACAGGGCACCATGAACACCAGGAGATACTAGTAAACAAGACAGCACTAGAAAAAGTGACTGATTTCAAATACCTAGGATCACATAAATCGCAAGATGGAAGCTGCTCAAAGGACATAAAAACAAGGATAGGAATGGCAAAACACAAAATGGTTCAACTAAACAACATTTGGAAGGATAGAGGCACACCAACGGACCTCAAAGTGAACATACTTAAGTGCTTGATCTGGCCAGTCCTACTATATGGTTGTGAAGCCTGGACACTCAAAAAGGCAGACATAACAAGATTGGAGGAAGCTGAAATGTGGCTTTACAGAAGGCTACTCAGAATAAGTTGGACAGAAAGGAGAACAAATACAAGCATCTTAGAATAGCTTGGCACCACCAGAAGAATAACACCTGAAATAAATAAAAGAAGACTTGCATACATCGGCCACGCGGCCCGAAACAAAAGCACGGCCCTTATGATATCAATCCTTCAAGGAAAGACAGAAACAAAGAGAAAACAAGGAAGACCACCCATTGCATATCACGATAACATCAAGAAAGTCAGACAGCTGGAAATAAGTGAACTAACTAGGAAAGCTAAGGACAGGATTGGGTGGAGGAGATTTTGTCGTGACATCCACTGTAGCAGCTAACATCGATGACGATGAAGCCGACAGGTGACAGGTGTGACACCTTAAGATGTAAGCGGACTTGTGACTAGGAACTTGACACATTTGTCAGCGAATACAAAGTTGCCGCCTCGATAAAATGTCCTCATCTTGAATATCATTTCAAAGGAAATAAAAAGTAAATAATCTGGCTATAGGATTATAGTATAGGATTATGTTTTGCATATATTACAGGACTTACATAAGGCGCACAGTAATGAGGTTGCGGACATGGCCAACTTGCAGTGATCAAGAGGGCTAGACACAATAGTTGTAGACAGCCTTCCATCGTCACTTCACTGAGCTGGACACTCAAATCTTGTCATAATTACAGCCCTTGTATTCTGAAGTAAGCTCAAGCTGACGTGTACCGTACACCACTAATCTGTTTATATAGTGCTGCGAGACCCAAGGGGTGTAATGCTGCGACAGGTTGAGCAGTCCTAGACTCATAACTGTCAGTTCTATATCTTCCTAAATGCATTAAGTGCAGAGCACTTTGGTCAATGAAAAACATCGATTCAGCCATTCTTGGTTTGTTGCCATTCTATATAAAGTACTTATTTTTTATTTCTACTTTGGCATGCAGTATTTTATCATAATAATGAAGGATTACTTATGATATTTAAATCCCCAGTGCTTGAGTTTCCGAGTGTTTGTATTTCTGTTGGTAAATGTGTATGGAAGTTATCATAACTGCAGTGGAATTACTGATTTGTTTCTCTGGACAACAGAAATGTTGAGTCTTTTTGTTGTCTCTGTCGTCGTTTTCTCTCTCTTCACATGACTGTTATTTGAGATACTATTGGTACCCTACATAAGGTGGATCATGAACCAACATACTTTAGCATCTCAAGTAACAATCTGCTAGCTTGGACCCAAAAAGCCTTCACTTGTTACTTTTTCTCCACTTTTGTCCTTTAGAAATGTTGTCTCATTCAATAACTCGCTACCTTAGCACTTGATTGTTCCATCTCCACTTTTTGCACAACTGAGAAATTTGAAGTCAAAAGTTTGCGGCTTTGGTATTATTGATAAAGAGTTAGAATAAATCGGGTCTGTGAAACGGCTTGAGATATGTGCCACAAGGCATTTTAAACAGGTGTCAACGTGGGCATGTTTTACATCTTCTATATTATACTAAAAGATCTCCAGTTGTTGTTGTTTTTTCTTCAGAAAATTGACATCGAAAAAACAAGAACTGAGAACGCCAACTTAACTCTGATCAAAAAAAAATATCTCTTGAAAATAAAGCTTTAGAGAGACTCACCGTCTTTTATACGAAACATCGAATTCATGAAACAGACTGATGAATTCACACAAACACAAACACAAAATGAACACATAAATGGAATATTGAACTGTTTTTCTTTTATTGACCCTTACATTTTCATGGTATCACATCAATCGTTTCTGTACTTGACTCAAACTCTGAGGATCGTTCAGCGTTTTTCTTAATATACAGGACCTGTGCGTGGGAATAACGACAAAGATAACCCTTCTTGGGAACAATTTCGCCACTCTTGAAAGTCTCACCTTTTATACCCTGGAATAAAAATCAGCCACTTGCTGAAGAGGGCCGGACTTAACCCTCCCACCAAAAACACCACTCTTCACCGTATATTCCATACATCTTACTTACAGAGACACCTACCTGCTTAGCTATCTACCTACAAACATACAATTCTACCTATCTACAAAAAAAGAAAAATACCTACCTATCTACCTACTTACCGACAGACCTACATGCTACATAAATTATCGATCTATCTACCTGCATGCCTACCTACCCACCTACCAACATATCTACCTATACAAACTTGACCTCTTACTAACATCGACTGCCTACGAACCCTGACTTTCTATGGCATTTTACCAAAACCTCCTGATCTAAACACCTGGGTATGCATTCTACATAACACTTTAAACACTTTGTTCACCTATGTACATAATATTTATTCACTTTATTTTTATTATCAACCTACCTACAAATACAGCTATGAATCTAAACATTTTATACATTAAGATAAACATTGTATTTTTATGTACCAAATGTTTATCATACCAAAATCCATAATACAGTAAGTATTGCTCCACTTTGTCAGATTCCGACATAGTCGGTTCTTTGGTACAATCCATAAGTTATACCTATCCATTGTAAGACTTTAAAGGCTGTACACCTTAAGATGTAAGCGGACTTGTGACTAGGAACTTGACACATTTGTCAGCGAATACAAAGTTGCCGCCTCGATAAATTGTCCTCATCTTGAATATCATTTCAAAGGAAATAAAAAGTAAATAATCTGGCTATAGGATTATAGTACAGGATTATGTTTTGTATATATTACAGGACTTACATAAGGCGCACAGTAATGAGGTTGCGGACATGGCCAACTTGCAGTGATCAAGAGGGCTAGACACAATAGTTGTAGACAGCCTTCCATCGTCACTTCACTGAGCTGGACACTCAAATCTTGTCATAATTACAGCCCTTGTATTCTGAAGTAAGCTCAAGCTGACGTGTACCGTACACCACTAATCTGTTTATATAGTGCTGCAAGACCCAAGGGGTGTAATGCTGCGACAGGTTGAGCAGTCCTAGACTCATAACTGTCAGTTCTATATCTTCCTAAATGCATTAAGTGCAGAGCACTTTGGTCAATGAAAAACATCGATTCAGCCATTCTTGGTTTGTTGCCATTCTATATAAAGTACTTATTTTTTATTTCTACTTTGGCATGCAGTATTTTATCATAATAATGAAGGATTACTTATGATATTTAAATCCCCAGTGCTTGAGTTTCCGAGTGTTTGTATTTCTGTTGGTAAATGTGTATGGAAGTTATCATAACTGCAGTGGAATTACTGATTTGTTTCTCTGGACAACAGAAATGTTGAGTCTTTTTGTTGTCTCTGTCGTCGTTTTCTCTCTCTTCACATGACTGTTATTTGAGATACTATTGGTACCCTACATAAGGTGGATCATGAACCTACATACTTTAGCATCTCAAGTAACAATCTGCTAGCTTGGACCCAAAAAGCCTTCACTTGTTACTTTTTCTCCACTTTTGTCCTTTAGAAATGTTGTCTCATTCAATAACTCGCTACCTTAGCACTTGATTGTTCCATCTCCACTTTTTGCACAACTGAGAAATTTGAAGTCAAAAGTTTGCGGCTTTGGTATTATTGATAAAGAGTTAGAATAAATCGGGTCTATGAAACGGCTTGAGATATGTGCCACAAGGCATTTTAAACAGGTGTCAACGTGGGCATGTTTTACCTCTTCTATATTATACTAAAAGATCTCCAGTTGTTGTTGTTTTTTCTTCAGAAAATTGACATCGAAAAAACAAGAACTGAGAACGCCAACTTAACTCTGATCAGAAAAAAATATCTCTTGAAAGTAAAGCTTTAGAGAGACTCACCGTCTTTTATACGAAACATCGAATTCATGAAACAGACTGGCACATTCGCACAATCACAAAATGAACGCATGGAACAGAATTTTAGTTTTCTATATTTTTCTCCTATGGTACATCAGCAGTCTTTTGTTTGTATTTCCTTCAAACACCATAGATCGTTTACGTGCACGATTACATCTGAATTTTCCATAGGAACAAAAGCAGTAAAGGCCGTACCACTTAGTGGGAATATGTTCACCGTGTTTGTAAAACTTTTTCTGTAGACAAAAAATATTATATAAAAAAAAGGGATTAGCATTGGGTCACTTGCTGTTCAAACGAACTGCACAGTAGAAAGTATAACCAAAGATACAAGATTGATAAGATAAGACACCCCTTTCTTCCGGCCTCTTAAAATGCCGTTTACATCCGGTCACGGGCACCGCCCACTCTCACCGCGCCCAGCCAGCACTTCGTACAATAGATTTGCATAGAAAATAAGACACGACACCGATTGGTTTCGTTTCCAGAGGCAGTTTCACCGCAAGATATTTTAAAAATATATAGTATGTAATTAATCATGAATTTTTGTATAAAGCAAAGCACAAAGAGGAAAAAGAGAGAGAAACAAATTTTTCACCAGATGGCATAGGTCTAGTAATGTGCACCCGGCTTCCCCGGCCTTTCTCGCGACAAGTCATATTTAGCCCATCGACAGCGCTTGGAGCTCGACTGCTGTCTGTTTGTACTGCTGTGCGTCTCTGATGCAACTCGTCGCTGTGATGCCAGACCCCGGTGACTCACTTTTTCAAAATTTTACAGGAGAAGCAAAAAACTTCACCATTTACACATTTTTGGTCAGAACGTGCCAATATTTGGTATGGAAGTATCTTACTACATGTTTTACTGCACGATGAACAGATCTTCAACATACAGATAGTAGTATAGGCGAAAATGGCCTAAATGCGTCTTACAGGCTTGTGTCTTGAAATTTCTCAGTGCAACTTTCCGGTATGATCCATTATATATTTGTTGAAAAATTAACGTGAAGAGGTGACGCAAACTGGAACATACAGGAATGTGGCACTGAAAAAATAAGGCTTCAAAGTGAGTAAAACAACGTTTTATTGCCTATGAAATGACACATTAATGATTACTTTTGAAATAAAAATTGCACTCAACAATTTTCATCCCGTCTTGTTTTGAAAGTTCAGTCTGGAGAAAATAAATCAAAGGAAAGTTACTGCGTGAAGTAAATTAATCAATGCAATGGCTGCCTAGTGGTTTGCCATTGTATGACATGAACAATCTATTTCGAATATTCACTGCGGCGGTAACTGTGTAAAGGAAATGACATAATATAGTCATCGACCATTATTGACACATTTTTATAAAGCAAACGGCTCAGTGGAAAGAGGCCACTTGTACCAAATGAAATTGAACTTTTTGATTCACTGGCTCCTAAAGTATGCACTCATTGCGCTGGTTTAAAATAATTATTAAATTGTGTAAAACAACCAAAGAATCGTATCTCTCACGGAGCAATAAATTTGTCCATTCAATAAGGACAACAAACCAAGTGGTCTGAATTACCTGAAAAAGATTAACTGGCCACCTTTTGATGGATGCACATGTTTTAAAAGATAGTGACTGTCTTCTCTCAAATCTTTTAAAATTAAGTCAAGGAAATTAAACAAAAGAAGGACACCGACAAGAGGTACACTGCAGTTTGCAAGAACCTGATGCCAAATTGCTGTGAAGAACATTTTCAGTTTGATAAACTCTATGGAATCAACAGACAGCTGAAAATGGATGCCAGGGGTGAATGTGTTATGTATTCTCTGTTGATTCTGCCTGCGGGGCGACCACTGTGGGAAGCTGCTGAAAGAAATTGTGATATTGTTATGCCGTTGGAATCAGTCCCATTCTGCACAAAGAAACCAAATTAATCTGCTTTCTTAGTCTCTGTTATTCCTGTTTTCTCTTGCAATTTTTTCAACTGAATCTCGGTTTGTTCACATTTCTTCTTGCCACACAAGTCAATCTTCACTGGTTCCTCCTGTAATCATACTTGGTTATCAGCGCATTCTGATCTTGCAATATTGAAACATTTTATTTTTATCCATTGCAGCTTGTCTCCCTTGTCATCTTTGGCGAAGTTTTTGATGGCAGCTGAAAGTTTCTTGAAATCGTAAAAGTCACCTTCAGTCATGTTTTTCACGATATAATAATGGGTGTTTGCCACGACGAGTTCCACGAATCAAAGTGGAACACTGTTCGGGTGTGTTAGATGGGGATATTTTCGGCAGTTCTAGCAATGACCGAGTGTACTGAATCATTTTTGTTCTAGGTAGGCCCCCCTATAACCCCCTTCGAGAAAACGGTGTTCTATTTTCTACAAAGACTGAAACTTCTTGAGCGCACAACAAAACATGGTTGCCATGTACCTGTTTCTATTTTGACCCGTACAGTTGTCGGAAATCACATGAATGTTTGCAATGCCTTTCTGAGTTTACACCTCGATGAAACTTAGAATGCAAGAAGCGATCTGGTTTGCTCCTCGCCCAGATAGAGTTTCTGGCCAGATGTGACAGAAAGCATCATTCGTTGCTAAGCCATAGATGGTCAGGTTATACAGCCCGAGTTTCCACTTATAGTAAAAACTTGATGTTTGGCCATGAGGGCACTGAAGAACCTGTTGTTGGTCAAAACAGGCTGCTGATGTCTTGGGATATTGTAAGGCAGCTTGCTTCAAATTATCTATATAGCTTCTTGCAGTGTTTTTTCGGAGAAGGTGATCTTCATGTTTGGTAATTTCTTCAGCACTTGGATTACTTTGATTTTTATATGACTGACACTCATCACACTGATCTTTTTCAGGTAGGTGAAAAAAGATTTTAAAGTCCCTGTAAAAGATATGTTTATACATTGACTCTTTGGCACAAGGAACTCCATCGGCTTCACACTTTTCTTTGTATATGGTGGTAATGGGCAAGCTTGGATCAAGGTATTGTCTTTCCGTTGTCTTTCGACAATAATGTGATGGTACACTTGGAAATCTTTTGATATGCTCCTTAACACCAGTCACAATGTCTTCATCAACCGTTCTGTGCTCACCGTGCTTACCTCTGTCATCACCTTTCACCATACCTGTTACCGCCAGCTTTTTAATTGCGCCAAACACAGTATGAAGAACTTCTTGCACGTTTTTACTTGTAAATGTGACTTGAAAAGAGAATAATTGAATGTATTCTCTCTTCTTGCTTTTTTGTTGCCTTTGCTTGATTACCGTGACCGTGATTTTTGTACACATTTGACTATGAGTATGAACTGTCTTTACATGTCAATATTTTAAAGAGCCCAAAAATCTTCAAAAATTGTTTTTCTGTCCTCTTCAGCGAAGTTACTGTGACATTTCAATCTGCAGCTAGCTCCACAGCCACGTCCAATAACCCGTGCCGGCATTTCTTTCCCTCGCGATGTTATTAGGCCTGTCCACCGTTCTTTAACAGTTTTCTGTTGTTTCTCTCCCATGAGCTTTCACTGCGTTTCCTTTTCTGTGGTATTTTATTTAGTGATTCCAAAAAGACTTCTCTGTCCAATCTGGTCCATGTTTCGTGGGGCTTGGTAAAACTTCACGCACACCTGATATTTCTTTATCTTGCCTGCCTTTGCCCTTAACTATCGGGGCTTTGTCCTTATCCATCGAAACATATAGACTTAGGTCCAATGTCTTTATTCTGCCTGTGACCTTTTTTTTTTTTTGGACGGGCAATAAATCCGGATCAATGTCACTGTCATCATATGAAGAGGCAGAGGATTACCGGTACTCGATTGGAAAAGAATCGAAAGTTAAGGAGGCCTAAGAGATTTGTGCCACATTCCTATACATTCATAGGTCTCTTTGATCAGCCAGTTCTTATTATCTGATGGACTTTATGCAACAACCCTGTATAAGCCAAAATACAGACTACAATCCTATATTTATGAGCCTATGCAGGCCTGTTGCCTAACGCTTCAGTACAAAACTCGATTACAGGAATGTTTTACAATGCCATACTCGCAAATTCATTAAGCTACAGCTCTGCGATTTTGACACAAAATGTGCCGTAGTCGATACTATGAGATCAGCCAAAAAAGTCGATTTCGAAAAAAAAGGTAGTTACCGGAGTGTTGCATCACAGCGACGCTGTTGATGTGATTCTCGACCATAATGTATTTTTCGTGAATTTGGAAAAGAAAAAGAAGAGGAAGAATTGTTAAAGGAAAGTCCTTAAATGTTTTTAAAACCCTTCATAGTTCACTCTATTGTTTACTTTCTTACTCGCAGTTGTTGCTGGGAGACAGGGCGTGCAAGTTACATCATGAACGGAAAATCCAGCCTCGGTCCCATGTTATTCTGAAAATCTTCTTAAGATGGTAAATTAATAAAACGACTGTGACATTGTAACAAAATTTAAAAAGGAAAGAAATAGCCAGAGGTTTCCTACAACAAACTACTTGAAAAATACAAAGTAAGAGTCTTCCAGCAAGGTCTAGGGTGAGAGCTGAACACTGAACAAATCTCGGCATTTTCTCTATTCGGCTTTGTAAAAAAAAAAATACATCTCTCACGCTTACACCACGGGGTGGCGCTGCCAAACCCGTGCACGCGAAAACCCAAAGCTGTCTCATCCTAATCATATCTACTATCTTTGGTCAATCTGACGCATAGGTACCTATCTTTTTTTTGTTTGTTTTTTTTTACAATGTACTAGATGTACTAAATGTACACATCTTGGGTTGTTTTGTTTTTTTCGGGGGGGGGGGGGGGGGGAGGGGGTGATGAATTTCTCATCTCAATTATTTTGTAATTCCCATTCACTATTTTTTTTTTTTAATCAACCAATAAAATCTATCATCTTCCAACTTCAGAAAAGTACTTATTTATTACACAGATCTGTTTCTTTCTCTCTTACCCATCCTCCTCAATCGAAACTTTCTCTCCCTCCGACTTTTTGTGTTTGCCCGTGTCTGTCTCTTTGTAATATCTCTCATATACAGATTGGTAAATAACAATTCAATTTCACAATTCATCAAACAATTAATGTATTTGTGATTAACCGGATTGACTGAAACGCATACAGAAGAAAAAGAGTACTTGATGAAAATACGTTTCTGATTTTAAAAAGTTGATCACTTCCTATTATCTTAAGCAAACCACGAGTTGCAGTATAATCCTTTATTGACAATCATTATGAAGAACAGGAGAAAAATCAAATTCTTATATCTCTCGATCTTAGCTCTTGTTGGTTCCATCTCCATTTTCTGAAAAACGAGACCTTCCTTTTAGTATAAAAAGGAGATATAACAAATACACACTTTGACCCTCGCTTAAAATACACTGTGGCACTTTATTTCACAGTTCCGTTTTGTCCTAACTGTGTATCATAATACAAAAGTCGCAAAAGTTTAACATTAAATTTCACAGCTGGGCCAAAACTAGAGTTGGAACCAATAAGAACTAAGGGCGCGATTTGCATGAAACGTGTGCAAAAATATTTTTCTTTCACGTCAAACTGATTTAAACAGGCATGCAAAAACACACTCATTAGGTGAACATCTTTAAGGCCCTAGGCAGCAGTGACAACCAAATTTAATTTACATTATTGAGTGTCAATTAATGTTATCATCGCGAGTGTAGATATTTTTTCAACGTTTGAGTATTCTTTTGTTATTAATAGAAATCTAAAAAGTATGATGTCATAGAAATATGTTTTTAAAAAACAGTTTTCAGTGACATTTTCAAAGTCCCAATTTTCATACATAAAGATTTTGTCAGATTAGATTTGAGATGTATGAATGAAAATATTTTGTTATAAACTGTATAATTGTATATACTTATATAATATTTTGAGACTTTTCACATACAGTTACACACATGCACACAAACACAAACACACACACACACACACACAAATAATAATAACAACCATAAAAGCAGTGTGGCATCTGCAAGCTACCCCTTGCCATTATCCGTCCTGCTCGTCATACTGGTGACTGAGCATGTGTTCACTTCTTTTTTCCTTTTATTGATGACGTTCGCCAGAGTGTACTCCGTGACCTTCCCCTGTCCTTTTCTTGTGAGTAGTTTTTTTTTTCCTTGCTCGGTTGTGGTTAATTTAACCCTTTTCGTAAATCTATATATATATTTGGACAACTTGGAGCGGTCCTTCCCTATGCATAGAAAAACGGCTAAACGTAGAAAGTTCAAACTTTCTGTGCTCATTAGTTAAAAAATCTACTAGGTTTTTACACATTCATTTTGAAGATATAATGTGTGGTAATGTACAAACTGAATTTATGAAGTCATTTGTTTTGTCACCAGTTCCAATCATCTTTTTAAAACACCATTTTCAACATTTCCAAATAGGTTTGCCAGGTTGCCATTTTTATGATCATTTTATTAATTTTGGCTCTTTCAGTTTACCTCACGAATTTATTTATTGGTTCTTTTGACCCCAGTTCTGGAACTTTACCAAGTGCATGTTTGTGTAAAAAATAATAATTAGCACTGTAATAAACATATTGGTGATGAAATATAGAAGGAAAAAAAATGAGAACTTAACACTCAGACTTCAAATTTTATATGGTGCATCAGAATGGATGTAAGGGTGCACCGTTTTTAATAGAAGTCTCAAATCGGTGTAGTCTTTTTCATTGGAAATTTATTGTTTCGCCATCATTTAGATCTATTTCAAGTCATGGTTCGCCATTTTAATGTTTCGTTATCACTTCCTGCGATGTGTTCACTATCAAACACACTAACCCGTGCGCAAATCATGCTGTTGTACGGGATGCGCAGGGTGTCAACTCACAAAGGCAGAGCAGTAAGACTTATTTAAAAACAAACAAACAAAAATAAAATCAACAAATAGGTACAGGCCAAATGAAGCAGGTCCATAATAACCACCCAGAACTGAAACCAATATTCAAACCGATTTATCCCGGGCAGGGCCGGGGACCTCAGCTAGTATTAGTATATTCCTGAAAGTTCGATAAAGGCGTAGATGTAGATGTTTACACCAGATTTGGCCTTGAGTGATGTAACCTGGTGAGGTATTGATACGTGATTGGTCAGTTTGTGTGTTTCGGGCGAGGGCAGAGGTTAGATTAATTTCGGGAGCTTTCTATAGAAATATATATATATATTGACCCATGTAAGTGGTAAAGGTTGGTGAGTAAGTGAGTTTTTCTTCTCGTGTGGCGTAGGATATTTAGTTGTTCGCTGGTGCCTTCCTAGTATTTCATTGTTCAGTATACAGTTATTAAACTTTAGTATTATTTAATCGATCGTCGGATCTCGTGTTTATTTTTTCTACAGCTGTAGTAGTTTCGTTTTCTAAAGTGTTGTAGTTAGATCAGCTAACGCCCCCTACTATAATGTGCTAGAACAATCTCAGCTGTTACAAGCAGAATAATAATCCAAATCGTGCAAGAGAAATATTCATAAACTGATGGGGTATATATTATGCAAAATTGCAACATGTAAAACATTTCGTATTGAAGAAAAGTAATTTTAATAATAATAAAAATGAATTTTTAACCCTTGCAGTGATGCAAATAACACTTCCTGCTCTGCTTCACAATTCTGGTTACTAAAGTAAGCAAATTAATATATGAAAATACAGCCACAACAATCAAACTTCGATTTCTGTGGTCTCGTTATTCTGTGGTTTTCGTTTCACGAAAAAGAAAATGTAAAATGGTAGAGGAATTTCTGTGAAATTGCATTTATATCCAAACATCGAGCTGGCTAAGGTGGTCCCAAACGGAGAAAGCCCCTGAACCTGGCTGACTACAAAACAGCCAAAATGCAGAGAACAGTGGGCTTTGCTCGCTAGCTATTGAGTCCACACCACAGACTAAAGAACTACCTGACGCGAAAGAAGCCCATTTTTCCTGACTAGAGGAAGTGCTGCACCGCCATTTTGGATGAGATGCAACTTTTGTTTTGTGTACATGTAGTTCCATTTGTGTTTTATATTTTACTAGCCTACCCAGGCATCTTGCAAATTTTCCTTGTATCAAGCCCCTGTAGATCCATGTCTCATTAATAATGGCGCTTGGATTTGATGCAAAAACTACCTCTATCTTGATCTTGTTTGTTCCTATTTCTTATATTGAGTGGGCGCCAGATAGTTTTACAGAGGAGAAGAAGCAGGAGGAGGAAAGGCCCCGCCACTAAATCCCCCCCCCCCCCGACACGGGGGCTCGGTCCATAAAAACATTGAATGTGTGACATTACTTTAAAAACGAATTTTGTTCACTTCACCGTCACTTGTTCACTTCCCCCTGCAGAACGAAATTGCTGGGGACTTGCTCTAAAAGTTCTGCGGAGGGTAGACCAGGATGCTATGTGCATCTGGGGCTGTGAATTTGCAGTGAACTCTCCAGCCCCCCCCCCCTCAGATATTATCTGTCTCCCTGGAAGTTAAAACGAACTATATAATAAGATTCTATATTACATAATCAGGGTGTATATTTATATGTAGATACTTTAATTTACATTTTTCAAAACTAAAAACTTCATTACTTAGAATTTTTTTAAAACTAAATGTTTCTATCTAATTTCTATTTTCCATATCCTTTTCCATGTCACAATTTGCTCGGCGTTCCCGCCCCAACCCCTGAGCCCGTGTATTTTCATGTTTTCGCGCGAAGTCGCCCGGTCAGGTTATGGAGGGTCTAGTGTGTCGTTATAAAGATTAATTTTCCTTACCACTTTTCTTTTTAGGTCTTTATACCTTTTGTTGGTCAGAGACAGGACGCTCGCCAGAGTGTGGGGGATCCTGTCTGTATCAAAATGACTTGTGTAACTGATGCAAAGACTAATGACTAATAGACCGTTTTGTTATACCACAATTCCTTGCAGAATACACATTGGTCAAGAAAATTTGACTTTCGGCCGGCCAAGTGTACAAAGCTCTCCGATCAAACATGTCGATTCTATCCAACTAAAATGAGACTCTTACTTTGCTGTGAAAAAAATGGCGAATAGATTATATTAAAGACTGAAAGCAGAGGTGTCTGTGTAACACACCATCAAAAATTGAGGCAGTACATTAAATCTTACAATTTTTTGGCCACGAAGTTGCGAAGTGTTAGACGCTTACACGTTCTTCTTCTAGCTCCATTATAGTAAGACTAGCTGAGTTACCCGGCCCTGCCGGGAGAAATATCTTTATTACTTGTAATGATCTAGATCTAGTATACTAAGTGAAGTTCCTTCCACAGACAAAAAAAAATACAATGACAGAATCAGTATCGACTCGGACTCCGCGCCTACTCTGGACTGGAGTGCGTTTATCCTTTTTCGGTAAAGTTTGCGGGCGATCTATGTTTTCGCTAATCCACAATTAATTTGTTTTCTTCAGCGAATGAACGATGAGGGGAACTGCGTCACGGTACTAAAAATAGATCATAATAGCGTACCTTAAAATGGCGAACCATGACTCGAAATAGATCTAAATGATGCCGAAACAATGAAAAATGAAACGTAGAAGCCTGAACATTTCAGAATTTCTAATATGGCCCATGTTAATTTAGAATTGATAATAATAAATATGCTGTTGTGCAAAGTTTGAAGCCTGAGTGTGATGCGATTCCTGAGCCTTAGGTGACCAAAGTTTCCAGTTACCAAAATATATATATAAATTCTACCTCTATGGGACTCTTCTAGATCTAGCATTGCTTCATTTCTATTTTCTGTACAGTGGTTGTGATTAGTGTGGTTGTTATTTTGATACTTCCGTCCTACTATTCTAATGCGCAAAAGAATGACCACGGAAGGTGTAAATGGTGTTCAAAGTCTTTTACGGAAATGAAATCCGAAAATTATTCAAGGGAAAACGTGTCAGCGTTTGCAACATGTTACACTAAAGTTACGAACAATAGATCCCATCCAATATGGCGCAGTGCTGTCAAAACTGATGACGTTTTCCTGCCTTGTGTCGCGTCTGGAAGTATTCTGTGGTCCACACTGCAAGTGGTTTTAGGTAGTTTATTTAAACATATTGAAAAAGCACAGCTATCTTACTCTTATGTTGAAAAGAAATTCAATCCTCCAAGCCTATAAATATAGGGGCCTCTCGATGATGCGATTGTCCCAATTCCGCATTGTAAATTAACTAAATCCTTTGTTTCTGCCACACTGCACACAGATCTGTTCTGCGGATTTTTGGCCTAATGAGAACAAAACACAGTTTTGTTGTATTTGTTTACCGTAGCTATGATACATACCGGATAGCCTGGACCAAGGATACAGGTGTGAGTGCGCGGAATACAGGCCCAGCTTGTAGTGATCAGCATGGCCAGACACAGTAGTTGTAGACAGCCGTTCATCATCTCTTCACTGAGTTGGACACACAAATCTTCTTATAATATTGTCTTAGTGTTCTGTAATAGGCTCACACTGAGGTGTACCATTGTACCATGCAATGCTGATCCATCTATGATGCTGATAGGCTTGGGGGGTTGGCTATCGCAACAGGTTGGGCAATTTTTTTAACCATAATTGTCAGCTCTAAATCTCCAGGGTAGCATTATCTCCAGATCTGTAGATGGCTAATATCGATTTCATGTTCTTGTTTTGCTTTCGTTCTATTTAAATTTCCAATTTGGGGGGGGGGGGGGGGTGATAATGTGTACTTAAATGTGCTGGTTTTCATGTGGTCTCCAAAGTGTTGTATTGATTATTTGTTTTATTACATCATGAACAAATAGAGACGCTGGTCGTCTTTCAACGCTTCCCCGCCATTTTTTTTTTGAAAGTGTAATTTAAAACCTCGAAGTAGCACATTTTTTGTCGGTGTAGGTGTCCAGGATAAACTTGTCTCCCCCCCCCCCCCCTTCTTTCTCCTTCTCCTCCTCTCTCTCCCTCCCCCACCCCCTCTCTCTCTCTCTCTCTCTCTCTCTCTCTCTCTCTCTCTCTCTGTATCTCTCTGCAATAGATTCTATTAAACCAGATCGGCCTATGGTTTCTTTACTCAGATTGCTTGACTGATAAAGATTCACGATCTTCAAAAGTCATTGTAGTAACATACAAGTTTTGAAACAACCTGAATGTGTGTCAGATACAATCTCTCATGTGTAACTGTGTGCTACGCAGGCTCTTATGGAAGAGCACATTGACATAAACGCTCTTGAAAGGCAGTCAATTAAAAGCCAGAACCACCGAAAGAAAATAATTATTTTTTAAAAGTATATTCTTTTACAATAGGATAAGCGCCGCACCATCGGTTATTTGCAGGTGACCATGTTATGATCTGAATATGAATTGAAACCTGTATAAAAACTTTTGAAACTTTTGAGGTTTTCTTTTTGGGGCCCGCAACAGAAGACTAAGCAGCTTGGAAAAAAAAGAGTTTATTCCTAAGATGGACCTGGTGCTTTTTTCTAAATTTCAGGGTGAGTTTCAGATACATGTAATAATATTGATAATAATAATAATAATAATAATGAAGATCATTTATATAGCGCCTAGTCCAAACAAGTTTGCTCTAGGCGCTTTACAGAAAATCTTGTTCTCTCCATTTGCATCTCTCTCTCTCTCTCTCTCTTTCTTTCTCTCAAACTCTTTCTCTCAGTCTATCTCTCTCTATCTCAGAGCAAATTGTAACGCATCCTGTTAGGCGCAGTTCACAACTCACAACAGTTTACAACTCACAACTTGTATTCTAAAGTACTATAATATTATTTGAATATATATGATACCCTTAGATGGACTATAGGTCGTCTTCTTTCAGACTTTGGAACCTCAAGTCTCAATCGGCAAAACAGGGATAAATCTAAACATTTCCACCTCTATCTTTTCTACATTTGTATGCTTTTTTTTCGGGGGGGGGGGGGGGGAGGAGCGTAGTACAGTCTCATTCATCAGTATACAAACACAGATAGTTGGAAGGGAAGTTACTGAAGGGAAGAAATACATTCTGAATTTAAGCATTAAGTGACGTTCATCCTCTTCTATTTGAAACACAGAATTCATGAAAGTCACTGGCACATTCATACAATAAAAGAATTAACTCATGAAATGGAATTTAACACTGTTTTAATCTAATTCTTTTCTACATTTCCCTGTGACCGCTGCAGTATTTCGTCGGTATTTGATTCAAGCCCAGAGAATCGTTTAGCCAAAGTATAACACTTGATTGAACCATCGTCACACTTGCAGCTAGTATTGGGAATGTTAGTGCGGATTGATTGCCCATGCTTGTAATACTTAGTCTGTAGAAAATGGGGGAAAAAAATAGCATTCAGTCACTTGCTATTCAATCAATCTACATAGTGTAAAATGAAACTGATGCCTTAAATCATTTGTCCGTTTTCATATTTTTTATTCCACAACACACTGACGCAAGCTGTACATACACATTGTTTAGCGTAATTTCTTTCTCATTCAATTTGTGACTTTTGACGGATTTCTTATTAAATTGACCAACAAAATCTTCTTCCTGCCTAACAAACCTTTTATTTATTTATACAATTTTATGTCGGCTTCTCTTTTTCTCTTTCCTGCTGTCTCCGCCATTCTCTTCAATCGAACATTCCCACTGTCCAACATTGCTGCGTGTCTACAGGTGTGTCTGTATATCTCCAACAAAGACATTGGCGAATCATACAATATTGCAATCAAGGGAACGTGTATTTGCGATGAAGGGGATTAAATAAAAGATGTAGAAGCCAAAGATTAGTTCCAGGACCTCAAATGAAAATAAGAGTTGTTTACCTCTGAAAATTTCTAACCAATAATAATCGATATTTAATAAAGCTATACAGAAAAAAAAAACACAGAGAGAAAGAGAGAGAGAGAGAGAGACACACACACATATGCAGACAGACAGAGAGAGACCTAATGATACATAAAATAAAATTGGTAGAGTAATTTAAAAAATTCAGTTAACTAAATAAAGCAGAATGCAAAGACGTGAAATCCACGGCTCCAGGGCAAGATTCAGGGGCAGACTTTTTGCTCGCAACATCTCGGCTCAACTCTCTGGAGAGTTAAAGATAAATTATCTGAGCATTCTGTGAATTATCTTAGCGGCACATAACTGTATGCTCATGATACTGCTTATGTGGTGAGAAATTCCTCAGGTGGAGCCAGGCAGACGACGATCTTTAGAGGAAGAATGGATTCTTTCATCTTCAAGAACCCCGGCCACACCGAGTTCGTGACTCTTGGTGTTCGACACTGGCATTTTTCTGTTTCGTAGCCAGGCTCGTCTTCAACCGGTACTGCCAGTTTCTGTTTTAAGTGCAGGTGTATTATCCATTTTGCCAATCCTGCCACTGGTTTGTGGTATAATTTTAGGCTATATTATTATGAATTTAGTGCTCTACAACCA
Source organism: Onchidella celtica (assembly GCA_963931925.1). Classification (NCBI taxonomy): domain Eukaryota; kingdom Metazoa; phylum Mollusca; class Gastropoda; order Systellommatophora; family Onchidiidae; genus Onchidella; species Onchidella celtica. Next base: position 39,098,682 of record OZ007579.1, on the reverse strand, counting down.
CATTTCACTTGTCCATGCCAAATTTCAGAAAGAGTTCCTTCGACAAGTTTTCGACTCGGTTGGCAACAAAGGAGTTTTATTGTACCTTTATATTATAAATATAAAACATTACCGGATAGCCTCCACCACGGGCACAGCCGGCATTTCGCCGACAGGGCCGACTTGTAATGATCAGGAAAGCCAGGCACAATAGTTGTAGACAGCCTTTCATCATCTTTTCACTGATTTGGACACACTAATCTTGTTATAATATTGTATTTGTGTTCTGTAGTAAGCTCACACTGACGTGTACCATACACTGCTAATCTGTCTGTAGGATTCTGATAGACTTGAGGTGTGTAGTACCGCAACAGGTTGGGCGATCCTTGAGTCATAACTGTCAGCTCTAAATCTTCAGAGATGCATTATCTTTCAAGCATTTTATTTTTAATAACAAGAAATTTCTTCGCTCAGGTGTCATCTATTGGTAGTTTGGTGGTACTTTCAGGTGCAAAGTTGAATTATAAAGATATAAAAAAAAAATAATGGATTTCAGGTGCAGGGAAAGCACGTTTTGAGAGCCATGATGTAGACGGTGCTAGTCTGTACATTATAATACTCAATGACTAATTATCTTTCTCTATAACACAACGTGTACTTTTCATCTCCATATAAGTATCCACCAAAATGTGTGGTTTTGGTGGCCGAATTGCGATGTCATAATAATTATAGGGCTGATTTTAAAGCCCAATGTCACGAACCTTCTGACGTTTTCTTAACCCCCACCTCACTAAAATGCATATTTCAGGGTTATAAATATTCGAAATTGGCATAGGCCTATATGGTGAGTAAAATAATGGATAAATTAACAGAAAAGTACAGTCTCGAAATCGATATTTTGAAGCCTAACTCAAAATGGTGATGTTGACGACCGCATGAACCCCCCCCCCCTTCCCCCCCCCACCCCCCAGCAAACTCTTTCAGCGCAAGGCGTTGACTATGTACATTTGCTAAGAGTTTGTTGTTTTTTTTTTGGCATGGCGGCCAAGCATGGGCACTCGCAAAAATTAAGTATAATCCAAAATGAAGAATTGAAACTTTTAGGAGAATGAAACATAATGTTCTTGCATATCATATTGAAAGATGAAATAAATTTCAACTTTTTTTTTTTTAAGTACAATCTCTGTGGCTGTCATAATCAAATGTAATTGGTGTGAGGTTAGTGGTCAAGGGGAAATAACCGAATTAATTATAGAGAGGAGGTGAATAAATATAACATGTGAAGTACGTCAGTTGTAGATAAGGACGGTGTTTTTTGATGACGTCATTTTAAGCAAGAGGGAACTATTGAACAACAGGAAGGCGTAGATAAACAGTAGTATGCTAGTAGATAGAATATCACTGGTGTTATGGTGAATGGGCTATAGATAATCAGATATATACTACTGATATTAAAATGTAAAGATAATGTGCTATCGATGAAGATTAACACCCCGTTTTCAACGTGGGGGTGAGAACTATTTATTTGTCTACGTCACTTAACCGTTAAGGCGTATTGATAATATAGGCAGCCGAGAGAGCAGCTGACCGGGGGACTTCACTCCGTGCATAGCCTTCCCTGTGTGTAGGAGTCAGTTGCATCCTACTTGAGTGGATGATTGTAATATTTACCAATACAACATGACTAGATGTTGATCTTGTCATTTATATTCATAAGCTTGACATGACACCGCTTTGATATATTGTTTCTGGCCTTAGTGCCAGACCAATCGTAAGTAATCGAAGATAGAATCTCTTGATGACATCGACAGTGAATGAAACGTACGACATTTATCCGTTAGGAGAGTCTTGAAGGAACCCACCAGGAGTGAATGCAAAATTAAACTGCCATCTAGAGCTGCATCTAGAACTAGATCTAATGTATGAAATGTATGACTAACTGTGATTGAATTATCTGGGTGAGGCTGGGAAATGCCAGCCCATCCTAGAGCTAGATATATCTAGATATCTAGATCTCTGTACTTAACTGGGCCGACGTCACTTGTCGTTGACGGGTTCGTTCTCTACTAGAATTGTAGGCAGAATATCCCATATGACATTATGTATTCAGAGACTGTAATTGTCATCCAATAAGTAATCTAGTTTTTAGATATATATACCTAATAGATCTAGTTTAAGCAGATAATTAGTGAGTCCAGAGTTAAATGTTATTAGAGAAAGTATAGAGCTAGACTTAGAAGGAAGTATTATTAATTATGGATGTGATGCCACAGATGTTTATCCTTATTAATTAATTAGATCTAGTCGAGATTGTTAGTGTCTTTATTATAAATAAATGTGACCCTGCAGGTCTGATGAATTGAACTTTAATCAGATTGTCTTTTAGTATTTGGAATGGTATGAAAGTTAGGTCTTAGATGGAATAAATAATAAATCATAAAACTCTCGATTATAAAAAAATGCAGTCGAACCAACACCCCATCAACACAACATTATGATTCCAGGGAATCCATAACAACTGGGTCATAACTGCTCAAAATGCATAATGATGTCATAAGTTGTGCAGAAAATAACTGCTCCGATACCATGATACTACATAATTGTAGCCCACACACATACAATAACAACAACAACTAAATCTACACGGTTATTAAAGTAACATTCAACAGCAGTATGAACAATATTATTAGTATTTCTTAATACAAGAGAAGTGGTGGTTGTAGGCATAGTTGTACTTTTCTACCCTGTCACACGGGCATGAAAAAGGATGGTGATCCTTATGAACCTACGGGGGGAACCAAACTTGGCCAGCACAGGCCTGAGAGCCTCAGTGTTAACTGTATGGAAGATCTCAGCTAGATCGATGAACACGCAGTAGAAGTTCAGGTTTCTGTCAAAGCATTTTTTTTAGACCTGTCTTACAGTGCTTTTACTTGGGGTGGGCAAGTTTCACAGAAACATTTTGCGGGAATTTAAAGTGGAAGGGCAGTTCCACTGGGGTAATTCCACTCTCTCGACCGCAGACATCGAGTTCCAGTGGTACTAAGAACCGTCACGACTGGAGACCTCTTTAGCTGCAGTGGATTACCATGGTACCTTGCCATGCCCTGTGCTATCTACAAAACCTTGCACAAAGCCTGGCAGACAACCAGCCTGAGCTTTGGGTGGGCCCAGACTGCCGGGAATGTCTTCAAACATAATGATGTAGAGATATCTCACCATGAGTCCGGGAGTGCCAGCTCCAATTGTTGTGGCCGGCATGCCCAAACCGTTGTCAGGGGTGTGACCGCTGCTGCAACCAAACAGTTTCTGGGAGTCACAGATCAGAATGGAGCGCCAGGTGAGGACCGAAGGTGGACGAGTCGCATTGAACAGGGTCTGACTTAACCTTCCTTCCGCCATCCCACCAAAAACACCATCCTTCACCATATACTCCATACATCTTACGTGCAGAGACACCTAACTGCCTAGGTATCTACCTACAACATACAATTCTACCTATCTATATAAAAAAATACCTACCTATCTACCTACTTACCGACAGACCTACATGTAATATGTCGATCGATCTACCTGCTGGCCTACCTATCCACCGACCGACAGATAGATTTATACAAACTTGACCTCTTACGAACATCGACTGCCTACAAACCCTGACTTTCTATGGCATTTTACCAAACCTTCCTGATCTAAACACCTAGGTGTGCATTCTACATAATCCTTTAAAGGCTTTGCTCACCTACGTACATAATATTTATTCACTTTATGTTTACTTATCAACCTACCTACAAATACAGCTATAAATCTAATAATTTCGTACATTAAGATAAAGAGTGTATCTATATATACCAAATGTTTATCATATCATCATCCGTAATACAGTTATTATTGCGCCAGTTTTTTAGATTCCGACATAGTCATTTCTTAGGTAGAAATGTGTGTAGGCTTAGCTTACGTCAGTGAGTAGGAAATGGATGAAAGCAGATTGGTACCTGTCTCAGTTGTGCTTCAGGCAATCAAATTTGTTTTAATAGCAAGTGGCTGATTTTCTTTTCAGGGTCCAGAATATGAGACTTACTATAGTGGCGAAATGGTTCCCAAGAAGGGTCACCTTTGTTATTGTTTCAACACAGAGGTCATATGTATTAAGACCAACGATAAACGATCCTCAGAGTTTGAGTCAAGTACAGAAACGACTGATGTGATCGCATGAAAATGTAAGGGTGAATAAAAGAAAAGCAGTTCCATATTCCATTTATGTGTTCACTTTGTGTTTGTGTGGATTCACCGGTCTGTTTCGTGAATTCAATGTTTCAAATGGAAACCAATGACAGTCCCTGAAACCTTATTTTTAAGAGAAATTATTTCCTGCAGATCTAAAATTGATTAATCATTGAGCAAAATAACCTATGTTGTAACACAATTGGTTTCTTTGAATTTTTTTTTCAGACGTTTTAATTTCTTCTGTCTATTCAGGTAACATTTAGCACAATACTTGTAATTGTACGAAATGCTCGAAGAAAAAAAAAAAGAATATTGAGTAGGTTTACTAGACCGCAGCTTGGGAGGGTTCCCAAGTAGTGAAAGGATATATTTATCGAGATAAAATGTGGAGGACGTTCCCATCTAATCAACGGCTTCAGATTATTTTTGTACAGCCTTTCCTGCTATTTAACCTGATGATTTTTTAATCTTCCATTTAATGATAAAAATAATGTGATTTGACTCAGTAAATAGACACAAACAACAGCAGCTCCACCACAGGACAATCATATAGTGCAAAATATGAAATAAAAAATCACAAAAAAGAATAACAGTTGGCTTATTGACACCCACAAGATATTAACATTTTCAACAGAAAACAGAATGTTTACTAAAGTTAATAAGTCAAATAGGCCGTAGAAATGAGGCTATGGAAACGGGTGTCCAATAAGAAAGAAACTGAAATGAGACGCCGTTTTGAGAAATCCTGAAATAAGCGAAACTTGTTAGAGTTTCATTATATTAGAACATGCAAAGCATTGAAGCAGGACTGATGGAATCCAACCCGATACTTTGTACAGCCTTTTTGTTGTGTTCTTTTTGCACATATCACATCTCCCTTGTGTAGGGATGTCTAGAATGAATCGCCTTGTGTTTGTCATTGCGGATTTTTGGTGGGATTTTGGATTCCAACGGCTTTGGTCTTCCTTGTTGTCGCATATCATAGCTTTACCTTAGCATGTACTTGATTACCATGATCCTTCTGAAGGAAAGCAGATCCCAACAGTTTGTACAAGCACCATGCATTCTATATACCCATACCGTAGCAATGGGTCAGGCAAACAATGGCCACCACTCTTTCTTGCTCGGAAAGTTTATGCGGTAGTAGATAATTTTGGCTTAGCCGGTCAATCCCGCCCACGCTCTTGTTGTATATCTTCATCAGATTTGGCATTTTTCTATTCTATTCCGCCGACCTGTTCCACTTGCCCCAAAGCATTTGTCGGCTAGTCCTCGAAGTAACGGGAGACTGGCCCAAAACATGTCAAAACTGGCAAATTCCTCTTCCAATAGGGCACTCTGGTGCGAGCTTTTTGGGTTGCTCCGCCCATTGACCCCTGTGGGCAAGTACAGAATACTAGGACCATTATTTAGACTAATTAACACCAATCCTTCTCCCCTGCCCTTCCTTCTCCTACTTTCTATCTACCCACTCTCTCAAGCGAGCAGTCACCCAGAAGGTAATGAAAAATTAATGCATGAACAATAACCAAAAGATAACCCTGGCGAAGAAAGGCAAAGTCAGTTGCTTTAACAACACTTATTATAGACTGTCAGACAACAGCAAACTACTAACCAACACCGCAGCGAAAAAGAGAGACATTTAAAAAAAAAAAAAAACCAACATGCTTTGAGGTCACATGCTAATTTTAGAAATAATCGGGGTTGTGGTTGAAAAGTTATTCATGTCCTGAAGTACAGTGATTAGTGCTAAAGCATGTCAATGTCTCTCTGTCTGTCAATTTCCCAAGGTGCAAAAAGTATCTGAAATTGAAAGATTAATCCGAAAGTTCTTACCCGTTTGTATTTTATAAACTTCAAATGATTAACAGTGGAGAAAAAGCAGATCTTTAGTAAAATCTGTGACAGAAAACATAGGCTTGCAGGGGGACCCAGTGACTTTAGCTATTATTAATAAGATCACATTGCATCCTGGTATTCTCTGTTGTAATTTTTGTAGAAAATAATAATACACTACCACTAGACGAGTATACCTCAGAAAGAGCTACTATTTCGCATTTCTACCCTTAATAAATAACATAGAAAAGGGTTTGCTCGGACTTACCCAATATCGATTTCTTTGGTCAGATTACGAGAAATGTAGTAGAGGACAAAGGACCACAGAGGAAAGACAATAGTGAATAAATCTGTACATCCCAGCAATAACAATCAAAATACTAATATTGCTAAACGAGGACGACTGCAATAGACGCGGACGTTAACGATGCAATGAAAAGTTTTCAAAGTAGTAAAATCGCGATATCGACTACAAAATGGGTGCGCAGTAATTGTGCAATAGACGTATTTTTACAGTGTGATAATTGGGACAGGAACATCATGATGGAGTGCAAATGATGCAATGAACGCGTGTTTATTATGAGTTAATCGGACAAAACGCTTGATGTAGTGTTGGGTATGAAAGACAAAAATTTTAACTTTTATGTTTGGCACAGATTTCCTTTCTTCTGTTGGCTAAATCTATTACTGCTATTTACATAGCGTATACTGCTTCTATAGGTTTAATCACCTACTCTTTAAGTCAGGCTGCAGATGAAACATTTCCTTCCTAAACGTGTGAACTGAGTGGGTCCGATTTAGACTCCTCTTCGTGTCGCAACCCTTAACTGAATGGGCGTAAAATGGCAGGAAAACGAATGCTGCACGTTTTTGATTCAGCTTGCTCTCCGCTCGTGAACATTGGGCTGGAGGTAAGAACTGACGGGGCACACCAGTCTTTTAATCTCAGAACAATGGAGGCTTTGCAACTATTGTTTTTGTTTTGGGTGAAAGGAAGACGCCATACAAGACGTTACTGGACTCACAGTTTATTTCAACGAAGAGAGGAATTCGGTCAACATCATCATCTTTTGTGATGTACACTCGATTTGAATAATTGTCATCACTTTGGTCAAACAGAGGTTGTCTTTTTTTAATCGCAGCAATAAGAGCTTAGTTTTGTGAAACGGAATCCATTGTAACTGAAGGCGTAGCTAGCTAGGTCGTGTGTAGTAATGAAATTGCTGGAAGGAAACTGGAAGAAATTTTAATTGCGAGATAAAACCTTCGTGATCGGTTCAGCAACTGGGAGTGGCAGGGAAGGGACACGAAAGGGAAACTGACGCACTCAGTCTGCGATGATGAAATATTGAGACGCTTCCGGTGATTCGGCAACTGGGACTAAAGGTCAAGCTGAGGACAAGCGGGAACGGAGAGGAAATCGGATCCACTCAGTTTACACTGTAAGTTTGCATATCGGGAATGTCTAGTCTCCTCTACACAGGTGCAGATGGGTTTGAATGCAAACGCATGGAAGAGTAAATTGTATGTATTGTGTGTTTTTGTGCATGCTGCAATAGACAACAAGCCACTGGCAAATCTGAAATGAATTGAAATATTGTCACCATCATTTCACAGTTGCCTAAGTCATGTTTTGGTATTGTTTGAAAATCAAAGAAAATTGTTTCCTTCGAATATAGTGGTAGATTTTGTTACAGGAGGTTAGTATTTTACATGAAAGGCTGTACTATCTGAACCGTGAACACAGCTCAGTATTTTCTCTATTTGGATTTATAATTATAATAGGCTTCACCAATTCTACCCAAAATTCCCTGATTCTGTGACCTTAACCTTGCTCTTAAGTGAGAGAATCAATTCGGACTAGTCAGTTGATATGAATAGTTTGAGCTTTACTCATGGCCAGTTTTTTGCCTCACCTTCAACACTCACCACTCTATTTGATGGCTGACCTACATTCAACTAAAATTCCCAAAAATCTTGTTTTCTACTGTTAGACTCCGCTTTCATAGAGGACTGCCTGAAATGGTGGTTTAGGTGGATGTGGGTTTTCGCTTAAAACTCAATAGCCAATGAAACAAAACAATGTAACTGTTGAACGGTGCAGTCTGATTAAGGTCAGCATTTTACCTCAAAACACATAAACAAAATGACACATTGTGGCATGGCTGTGACAAGTAATGAAAATGTGATGAATTCTCGCACTGATAATTTGTGTAGCTAAACTGAAACCTGGAATGAACTGGAAACTTTGAGAAATTAAAGGCTGAGGAAGTTGCATGCGCATAATGAAAGCCTGCACTATAGAGGATGGAATCATGCATAATAGACAGGACATTCAATACTATCTCTCTTGTCACGAGTAAGGTCAGTGGCCTTGTACGCCACGAGTGTAGAGGGAGTAAACTTAGTAGGGGAGAAGGGGATTTTAAAGTTGTTGACGAGCATGAAAGGTTACTGTCACGGGTCAAGTCGGTGGCCTTGTGCGCCACGAGTCTAGGGGGTGAGCTTAGCAGGGGAAAACATGATTTCAGCGTTGTTGACAGCGTGAAAAGATACACACGACTCGCTTGAAGCTGGTCCCGTGTGCAAGGCCCTCGGGAGTATAAATAGAGGAGAAGCTCATCACACGTGGTTCCCATTTGTTCCCAGAAGTTTTAGAGAAGTGACGGTCCGGGCGATTATGGGAAGATTGTGCCATGGGGACCAGAGTTGTTAGGTGTGTGAGGGATCCATTATGTTCCCACAGAAGTTCGTTGATATTCGATGGCGGGTGTGAACCGTCTGTTTTCTTATTCGTTTGAAGCTTGGAAATCTTGAAGACGGGTGGGTACCCCTCAAGAACCAACGATCCACGATGGCGGGTGTGAACCCTCTGTTTTCTTTATCGTTTGAAGCCATTGGCGGGTGTGAACCGTCTGTTCCCCTTTATCGTTTGAAGTTGGAGATCTAGGAAGGATCGTTTGAACTCTGGCTGGAGACGTGAAAATGCAATTTCAGCTAGGAGATCAGATGTCGACAGTGACTTTTAAGTATAAATAATTAAGTTATGGCCAAAGGGGTTAGGCGTTAGTTGACCTAAGAGGCGGTAGAGAGTAGTCGCCAAGTCCCCGATAGGGATTTTTACATATCTTTGTTTTCTGTGACTGTGTATTTTCATTATTGTGAAATGAATGAATTTGGCATAAGTTACATGTCACTCATTTAGTAATAAATATCGTTTGGTTTAAAAATTCACTCCATGTGTCCGTTGGTCACTGGTCTGCTTGCTTAGCTTGTTAGCTAGGGTTGAAAGGAAAAATAAATAAAGTAAACATCACGCACGTAGTCGTGACAATCATCAGGCACGTGGTCGTGACACTCTGAATTTGATGCCTACAAAATTTAATGTGGTTTACACTCTGGAAAATTACACCGTTAAGGGAAACAACTTGGAGTGAATTATTTTAGTTAACAAAGCTTGATTGTTTCCCTTCATTGCACCAATTAGAAGGCACGTAATACTCTTTTGACTGAAAAAAATCACTTCCGTCTGGATTAATGAGGGTCACTCATCGTAGTGGACCATCTGTTGGCTGTTAAACTATGACATCTTTGCTTTATTATACAAAAGTATTACAAAACATTATAGAGAACGTGCTAGACGAAAACCAACCGAGAGAACAAGCTGAATTCAGAAAGAGTTACTCAACAACAGACCACCTACCCTAACCCTAACCCTAACCCTAACCCAAATAATAGAAACAAGTAAAGAATATAATCTACCACTGTGTGTGGGCTTTATGGACTACGAGAAATCCTTCGATTCCTTTGAAAACAATGCAGACTTTGAAGCCCCCAGAAAGATCAATATTAACGAAGTTGTCAACAAGTGGATTTCGCGCTTTACTAAAGAATATGGTTCGACTGCATTGAGAGGGGCTAAATCACACTCGCAAACACACACAAGCAAAATACTAATTCAACGAGAGTAGTAATAATATGAGTCAGGCCTGCAGGGCCTCAACAATTTATTTAGGTTAAAATGAATATAAAAACAAGTTATAAATTTGTGAAATCTAGAGCAACTGCAAATCAAGAATATGATATAGATTTAAATCGACCTGCTTACCCAGATAACTCCCCACTGCTGTTAAGAACTCCCCTTCACGTAATTTAAGTGGATAACTGTTATAAGAACAGTTCATCAGTAAGTTATATGTCTCACTGTCTAAGGACTTAGACTCTGTTAATTATAGCAATACAATCTCAATATGAACAAGATCTAAAAGGTCCTGGCACTTAACTAGTTCCAAGAAAGACACAAATCAATTCTAATAATTATTAAACTCTCCAAATAGTTACAAGTAAGTTCCATTCACACAAACTTCACTCCAAACTTTCTATTATGGAAAATAACTCGTCCCAGGTGGCAGCTCTTGAAAGCACACGTCCCGTAACTCAGGTAGAAGTCCTGGTGGACACATCTAGATCTAGTTGGCAATCAAACTCAACTAAGAAACCTACCATTGCGCCCGGTCAGTGTAATGACCGAGATAAAACCAATACTGACATGAACAAGTGGTACTGGGACATGGGCTATCTTTCTCTTGCTTAGCTCCTTCGTCAAATACAGTTTAAAGCAGCGTTTGTCCACGGACTTTTCTGCTCTAGTGGAAAAGATCTAAAAGCACTGAAGCACCTCACGATTAGGTTACAGCCATCATATGTGCCTAATAGTCCCCAGCTGACGAGCTTATTTATATGAGGTCATTGCCCCAGATAAATTCCTACGCTGCCTCATTACTCATTACCCCCATTGGCCAGTTTATCTGAACTCTGCAAGGCGGCAACCAAGGCCAAGGACGTTTCCAGAAATAGCTTTTGAATAAAATTAAATCTAACAATTTCATTGGTCAGATACTGCAGACTGTTGCTCTAACCCCTACTGTTCCAGACAATGTCAACTGGCTAGACGTGACGCGTCTATCAACAACAACACCCCTTGCAGTTCCCTTTCCAAAACGTTGGTTCTTGAGGTCAGCCGAGTATGCGACGTCTCAATGAAACAAACAACTTGCTTGACCTACTACTATATTATTGGGACTAACTTAGCTCATGACAGAAGTCTGTATAAAAAATTCTGCAAAATATAAAGAAGCCTATGCCAGAATCCACGTTGATAATCATGTATCAGAAAAGTTTGTCATAGAAAGAGGGGTGAGACAGAGAGATTCCACATCGCGGAAATTATTTACAGCAACTATCGAAGAAATATTTAAGCAGTTACATCCAGAAAATGGCATAAATATTGATTGTGAAGATTTGCAAGACTTTAGATTTGCAGAGGATATGATACTCTGCACAAATGAAGTACACCAAATGGAAACCAATCTCAACATACTAAACAAAGGGAGCAAGAAGGTCGGCCTGAAGATGCACAAGGATAAAACTAAATACATGAAAAACTACGAGAAAGAAGAAAAGGTTATAATTGAAAATAAAGTCATCAAAAAAAAAATATATATATATAAATACTTAGGCCAGATAGTGAATTGGAACACAACAAACTGACTTAACCATCAGAATAAGAGCAGCATGGGGTTGCTTTGGAAAAACCAGAGAGGTATTCCTGGTTTCCAAACTGCCAATGTCCCTCTAAGAAGCAAGTATTCAATCAATGCATTCTTTGGCGATTACATAATATGGTTATCAAACATGGCGGATCACAAATAACCTACTAGTTAAAATTAAATTTTACATATTGTACTGTACTCTCTGGTTTTATTCTAAAGCAAGTCTGAAGCAGGTCGAAAGCGGACTGTCCCGCTTGAGTTTGGATAACTAGTTTGATCTGTTTAAATGGATATTAGTCATCCAAATCTATACTATGTGGACTCTCGATCTAGATAATGGTCCAAATTTTAGATCAGTTGAGAAAACGGGGCTCGACCCTCAAACCGGTTCAATCGGAAAAGAGGGTTGTAACGTACAATTCACTGACTTTAAAGTTTAATTCTACACTCTTTGATTTCGTTTTTTTTTTTCCTGGAGTTCCTTTTGAGGCCCGCGCAGATTTCTGAGTATCCGTAGGAGGGGGGGGTGGGGTGTGGGGGTGTTGGTCAAATAAAGTTGTTTGCTTTCTTTCATTGAGAGGCGGAGACCGGGCCGATAGACAAAGGGTATCATTACAGAACGAGTCTCTGATCTAGATTTCTAAAAGCAAGTCAGAAGCGCTTCTATTCGGATAACTGGATTGATCTGTTTAATTGGATATCCAAATCTGAATCTGGACTCCCACCCAGCACTAACTTGTTATAAGTGAATGTCTTTTATTTTTTATAACACCATTTTTTTTTAATTGGTATATTTTTAATGCCTTTATTTTCTTTGTCCGAGGAGGATCTATCTGGAGCGAAGGCTTGTATTTTTTTCCTTTATTCTCCATTGTGATTCGTTGTAGCGCTTGTTTTACTGTTTGCAGTAACGGCACTTTATAACATACAACTTTTGTTTTCTTTTCTTCTTTTTTCCCCTAGCTGATCAAGGCCATTGTACAGTAATCGAAACAGATGAAGTCGAGTAAACCATTAAAGACAGTTCTATTTTTATTTACACAAGTGCTAGCCATACAATAACATTGCAGAATAAAGTATACAACTACATGTAATAGACTAAATAGAAAATAACAGTTAATGCCATGCCATTGTCCTCAGTACCATCCAGTGGAAACAAGAAGGAATGTCTTATCCAACAATTTTCCGTTCACAAACATGTTCCATTACTAATGAACATCTCCGATCATTGAGACGTAATTCGTGACTGTATACCTGTACACAATCTTCATTCCATCGGTTATTTGGTTCCCCCAAGACAAACAAGGCAGCTCTGTTTGCTGTAGTCAAAACTGATCCATCTTCCTGCCATACGAAAGTATCTTCAACAACCAAATCGTCAAGTCCCACCCATAAATCTTGGTATCCCCAAATTTGTCCCAAAATGGTTAATATTTCTACAGAGTTTACAGTCATCAAAAATCCACCTCTCTCATTACAAGCCTGACTAGCCTGTTGATAGTTTAGCGGTGGTCCAAATGCCCCAATACAGGCTGTGGCATTTCCGTATTGCAGCAACTCAAATCCATCTTGGTGTTCACAGTCGCTGGAGTAAAAATCTCCTTCACTTGTGGGAAGCGGAAATGAAACATTGCTCGCATTTCCAGGTGTGCATAATCCTGTACTTACGTTGTACATAAAACTTTTACACTGATCTCGGTAAGTGTTCAAACATCTCAGGCTACAAGACAGTGGAGAGTCCGAGATCCAGGAAGGCCCCAGTCGTAGAGGACCAATGTGTGGGTGTTGATGAGGTAAAACTGTCGTGAAGTCATACCTGCTCTAACAGCTCCACCAGATGTAGTCCACAAGATGAAAGCTGTTAAGTGTGAAATGAAAATTATCACGAATGATTTCACATTTTGAAAATCTGATTTTAATGGATAAAATTTAATGATATTTGTAGGTTTTCGATCAAGTGGTTGGATATTAATTGGAAGTTTGATTTTAGGGGTGTAGCAGTGAGTCATGAAATCGCATTTTGGTGTTAAAAATCTAAAGTTTTGTTGTTATCGTTTTCCTTTTTAATGTTCTGCCACTTGCAACTCCACATGTACTATGAAATTTCCCCTTATCGCATTTATAGTAACAAAAATGGCCTTCCAAGACAGAGTTTTGAGTTTGGATAGAGCCCGACGACACGACAGTGGCCAAGTCGTGCTAGGAAAAAGCAATCCCAAAGAGAATATAAAGATATCACATTACATCAAATACTCTGATTTGACAAAATAGATACATGTAGTTATTTAGCTAAAACTTTCACTAATCTTTAGATCAGTCTTCTACACAAGCCAACAAAAAGCATTCAAGTGATAACCTTCTGTAAAAAGTCTGCCACCAAATAATGATAATACAGAAACAATAAAAAGTTTAGGTGTCGTTGTGACGGACAAGGTGCCCTGAGTAGCATTGCACGTGACTATAGAACTAAATTAATGGTGTCTCAAAAGAAATAAACAAAGGACATAAATTTACAATTAAAATAGAGCCTTGGGTAAACTCGGACCTTGCAATAAACAATAAGATCACTTTCATTTCCTGCAGTCTTACCCATTGCCAGAAACACCATGATCTCTTTGTTGGACTCCTGTCAGAGCTTGCAATTTCGCTTCCACTTATCACTTTGATCGCTTGAGGGCAACTTCCACTTTCTGTCTTAGGTCACGTGACGTTCTGTTGGATTCGGGGCTGTGGCTGTCGAGAATGAACACCGTGGATATAGACTCGGGAAAGTCATTATTGTGCTGAAATGCGTGTGCAACAGAAAGGTGTCAAAAACCTTTTAGGCAATCTTGGTGTAAAAAAGAACAAACAAAAAAGCTTAATGAAATAATACAAAGCCAAGACAAATCTCGGTAGTCAACAAATGATGCTTTCAAGTTCACTTAGCGCCGTATCGATTAGTGGCCAAAATTATCGACCTTTACATCTCACTGGATAATTATGAGGGTTGTGAAGTTGCCAGAAATATTTTGAAGGCATCTGACAAGCTGGTGACAAATATTTCTTTTTCAGGGGGGGGGGGGGGGGGGGAGGGGGCTGCTGGAGAAAATTTTCAAAACCCCTACATGTGGAGGATAGGTTTATCTGTAACCATCAAATTCAACATTGTCAAATTAGAGAAAAGAGTGAAGAGATCTTGGTGTGCTAGCAGTAGTTTCCTGTTTTGGGGGTTCTGCTTTTACAGGAAGTTAATCTCATACTTTTTTCCACTGATATTTCAATGAGAGCTGTGAACACTTCCTTGGGGCGAGTTAAACGACTGGTTCTTAGATCAGGAAACATGTTCGCTATTCACAGAACGTTTTTATTACATGATATACGTTTCTTGCCCGTGGTTCTTGCTCTCTAATTTTTGTAAGTAACTGAAACTTCTATTGGAGTTCTATTGGAGGGGTGGAGGGGGAGGGGGGGGGGGTCCTGAAATCAAAATTAGGTCTCAAAATATCGATATCGAAATTTTGTACTTTTCGGTTAGTTTATCCATTTAGGAACAATATTTAACTAACAATATGCCAATTTTGAATCTTTATAACCTTAAATATGCCTTTTTAGTGAGATGGGGGTCATGAAAAAGCCACAACAAGCATGCCATTGAGCCTCAAAATTAACCCTAAATAACATCTCAATGTCGCCACCAAAACCCACGAGTTTTAGTGAATACTTGGTATCCAGACCTTTATTTATGTGTGGCTCATATGTCTAGGTCAGGGTAACAGGCCTGAGACTTCCCATTCCCTTCTACATAAGCATACAGTATCACTGTATTGCCATAGTTAAAACATAGTAGGGTGCGTGGTCACGCCCGACCTTCTCCTCCTTTCTATTTCACTGATTGGTTGATTGTAAATGGAGTAATAAATTGAGCTTTCCCATTGGCTGGGACGAAGGTCATGCCCTCCATGTTTGGCCGATTTGGATCGTGACCTACATGATAGTCTAAAGAATACAGTGTCAGCTGACTGGACAGTGCCATTGTTTCAAGTTTTTGTTTTCATAACGTTGCACTAGGACATGGAATTTGTTACCGTTTGTGAAAGAACCCCAGTTGGAAAGAAACTATGCGTTCCCTGCAGTTGCAAAACGTCAGACAAGAGATCTCAAGAAGTTGCAGACTAGTAACAGAAGAAGAGTGCTGATAGTTCTGATTTTGTCACATTGTTTTTATTGTGGATAGCTGAGATGAGCTGTAACCGAATCAAAAGCTAGTAGAAAGGCTAGAGGTTCTTCATTAGTGCTTTTAGTACATGTTGCTGCATAAGTTCATATGATACAAGCGCGCCCACCCCCCCCCCTCATTTCCCAGTAGGGTATCCCCCATTCCTGACTGTTCTATATCTCCTTCTACCTTATAATCCGCCCCCCCCCCTCCAACCACCCCTTCTGACCCCCAACACCTCTGTACACATCTGTCATAAAACTTTGGTAGTTTGCAAATCATTGAGACACAGCACACCAAGCAGGGATATTTTGAGGTATGTGTGACACTTTTCAGTAACATTTTTATTGGTGAAAAGGAACTTCAAATACGATTTTCTCGAAATAGCACTTTTGATCAGTAATTTGGGAACTATCTTTTTTTTTATTTCCAGACCAACTGATATAACATTTGGCTAACAGCATGGTTGAACAAATAAAAAAAATTCGTACGGCAGGAAATTTGTTTAGCTTCTGAATTTCTTTTTTATGATTTTTTTTTTTGTGATAAAAAATGGGGCAAAATGGATTCCGCCCCATATCATTTTCAAAAGTTCATAATATAAGATTTTTGCAAGATATCAAAATTTCCCTTCCGTATAAAGTTTTGAATTGGATTGAATAAAACAAGAGAGAAGTTTCAAACTAATTAAGTCAACTTTGGCGAAACCTTTCTAGGTTGAAGCTGACACTTATGGGAATTCAAAATCCAAGATGGCGTGGTGTCCATGGCAACAATCTGACCCCCTTTTTTTTTTACTTTAAAAAAAAAATAATCCAGACATTCTGAATTCGATTAAAATTGTCTATTTCTCATATAACAAAAATCTTCTTCAAGACCGCCCCCCTCCCCCCTTTCATGTCCGTATATGCAATTTGTGGCCATGTCATCAGTATGCAAACATCTCTTGTTGACATCCTGTCGAGGGGCGTCGGTGAATGGGAAATCTCGGAGATTTATTGTTGTTCGTTGCTGGTTCTACAGGCAGCACCACACTAGCTATTCCCGTAGGATGTTTTATTGTTGTTTCAAATACTTGGAATGAGTTGGATGAAAGTTAAAAGACGGACCGATTCCATATTATAAGATAAGATAAGATAAGATAAGATAAGATAAGATATGACTTTATTATCCTGTTTTCAGGAAATTTGTTGTCACAGCATTCAGCAACAATACAACAGCAAAAAATCTCTAAGAACCACACGTCTTTAACGCACACTACACGCACACACACATTGCTCACACAACATTACCAACAAGTAAGAACATTGCTCACACACACACACACACACACACACACACACACACACACATACACACACTGTAAGAGCAATCCATTAGGAAAAACTAACAACAGCATACTATATCAGGAAACACTGCTACTTCGAATTGCGGATAGCAAAAAAAGATCGTCTATAGCGCTCTTTGTTTGTTTTTAAATACAGTATGTATTTGTATAACAAAGAAAGAGAATTGCCACGAAATTGTGGCTCGCCTTTCTCTCTAGTCTCCACATTTTACACACTTTATACTGATGCTCACCTTCACACGACCCCATGAAAATCTTCAAATTATTATAAACTGTGAAGGCGTCATCACAGTTCATGTTATTATATCTTTTATTTCACGATTGACACCGGCTGATTTAAGGACGCCGTGTTCAACTAATTCATGTGTACATTCACTCATTAAACTATTCGCGCTCTTATGTAATGCCACAAAGATCGATCCGTCGTTTTTCTTCCCACACACACCTACAAAACTAAATGACATTTTTACGCTTAAACAAAGCAACAGAGCTCGTTCTAAGTAAACACGAAGATATACACCAATTGGCATGATTCAAAGAATGATTGAGCTGATCATTAATACGATCATTAATCACAAGGTAATAAGATAATACACACACTTAACAGTTGTGCTTGTGTGCAACAGTTATAAGATCTTTGTGTTCGTTGCTGAGAAATATGGTTGTATCAATTCAGCATCTGCATTACAGTATTTCATTATCCGTACTTTGAGCTACTGTGGCATGCCAAATTGTTTGCATAAAAAGAAACTGTCCCATCGACGAGTGTCCATTCAGTCTGTTTACTTATCATGAACACACCTCTTTACTTCAATGGCTTAAAGAGGAAGACCAAAAAAAAAAAAAAACGAATCAAACTTTGCAGCTGGGCATTTAAGCGTGATTAGTTTAATAGTGATTGTACACATGATTTTGTTGAATATTATTCCATTACAGCAGTCGGTGTCTGTCGTAAATAAAAGATAATAATGATATTTACTCCAATGACGTCTTTACAGTTTCTAACATTTGGAAGATTTTCATGGGGTCGTGTCCTGAAGGCGATATCAGTATAAAGTGTGTAAAATTTGAAGACTTGCCAAAGTTTCTCTTATATATGTAAATAGAACTGTCTTTCAACCATCATCCAACTCAATTCCAAATATTTGAAACAAGAACAAAAAATCCTCCCAGAATACCTAAGTGTGGTCCCGCCTACAGAACCAGCAAAATGAACAATATTAAATGTTTGAAATGTTCTATTCACTGACGTCATTGGACACTGCGTCAACACTGAATATTTGCTTGGCTCCTGCCATAATGGTGCATACATACATTAACTGCAATAGAAATTTCAGTTAGTTTCAAAAATAGACATGTAGTAAATGCTTTTAGTGAATATTGTACACATTTCCGGAGCCAAGAGTCCAGTTGTTTGACCCAAGGTAGAATCAATATCAGGAAATTATTGCTTGCACATCTAGCTGACAGTGGCTACTAGAGTCGGTCTGTTAAAAAACGGGGAGTTGGTGGCGTGAAGAGAAGCATTAGGACCAAAATTTCTTCCACAAGTGATGTGTAATGAGCCAAGATCCAAATATCTCATCTTATAACAAGATTTTTCACATCATTTTTGTTTTTTCAGTTTGCTTTTCTTTAACTTGACCAAGCTGAAGTATAGGGCAATAGATGAACTTGCCTACCTATAGCGGTTTCGAAAATAACTTCCAGGGGCCCCTTCCCCTCCAAATGCAAACATTCTAAAAGGATTCTTTGTCAGTGACTGATTAGGTGTCTCACATTTTTCTGACAGCTTAACAATCCTAAAATCCAGACAAGTCAATAATTTGGGCCATAAATCGATCCTTGCCCTGTGTGAGAAGTACAAAAATTGAAAAACATTTGTTGACCACCGAGATTTGTCTTGGCTTTGTACAAATATAGCAAGTTCCATTTTCCTTCTCACAGTCAACATGGTCTAAAGGGTATTCGATACAACTCTGTTCCATAAACATTTCAACACAATGATGATCTTGTCAAGTCCATATCCACAGTTTGCATTCTCCACAGAGATGGCCCAGAGTACAGACAGATCGTCGCGTGATTCAGGACAGAACAGTGGATGCCAGTGAATGTGGAACTGAAATTATAAGCCCTGACAGGAATCATACAAAGTTATTATGGTAATTTTAGCAATTGGTAAGTCTGCAGTGACTGAAGTGATTTTAGAAGACAATTGTTTATCACAAGATCCAAGTTTATTCAAGGCTCTATTGTAATTGTAAATGTATGTCCTTTGCTTCTTTTGAGACAACATTTAGATCTATGTGTATGTGCAAATGTAATCCTAAACACCAAACCTTGTCCGTCACAGCAGAAGCAATATTTTAGCTGTTTGTTTATTACTGTTATATAGCCGCAAATTTTTACTCAAAACTGTCACTCAAATACTTTTTGTTTGTTCTAAAAAAATAATGGAAGACTGCTCGACAGATCGGTTTAAGGTTTAGCTAAATATCTAAGTATTGTATCGAGCCATTGTGTTTGTAGAAAGATGTCATTCGATGTGATGCGATGTGTTAATATTCTGTCTTTGATTTTACTTTTGCCTCGCACGATGTGATCGTTATTGTATGGACGTGCTTTCTCCAAAATCAAATTCAGACGCCATACTTGTCTTAGAAGGTTGTTTCTTGTTACAACAAAATGCGATGGGGGATGTTTATTAGTGTATCTGTACTCAGAAATCTCGGCGCATTCAGTAAAAGAAAATAATTAATAATTTTAAACACCAAAATGCAATGTCATGAGCCGCTGCCACTATCCTAAAATCAATGTTCCAATTAATATCCAACTGCTTGATCGAAAAAGTGTCAATATTGTTGAAAGAATAGAATTATATATGTATAATTGTATCGACACTGCTCCAAGCTAATGACATACGTCGTTTCCGACACATTTGAGACGTTTCTTTTCTGGTCATTTTGGTCATTTATGCCATTGGGAGTCTGTTGGATTGGTAAACTTTCCTATCGGCACTATTTTTTTTTCTGCAATATCTGATAGCCCTCAGGCATGGGAATGCAATGAACCGCCAGTTGTCTTTTGGCATAATTATGAGAGTACGCTATTATCATAATTATCATAGAGGAGTCATGATATTATGACGATGTTAGTATATGAATATAAATTAAAACTCATCTATTAAATCTTTCTTTTTTTTTCAAATTGAAATCATGCATGATCATTTTCATTTCTCACTTAACAGCTTTCATCTTGTGGACTACATCTGGTGGATATGTTAGAGCGGTGATGTTTTCACAATACTTTCACCTAATCAACAAACCACAGATTGGTCCTCTACGACTGGGACCTTCCTGGAGCTCGGATTCTTCAGTGTCTTGTAGCCTGAGGTGTCTGAACACTTTCCGAGATCAGTGTAAAAGTTTTATGTACAACGTAAGTACAGGATTATGCACACCTGGAAATGCGGGCAATGTTTCATTTCCGCTTCCCACACGTGAAGAAGGAGATTTTTACTCCAGTGACTGTGACGACCTGGATGGATTTGAGTTGCTGCAACACGGAAATGCCACAGCCTGTATTGGGTATTTGGACCACCGCTAAACTATCAACAAGCCAGTCAGGCTTGTAATGAGAGAGGTGGATTTTTGATGACTGTAAACTCTGTCGAAAGATTAAACATTCTGGGACAAATTTGGGGACACCGAGATTTATGGATTGGGCTAGACGATTTGGTGAGTGAAGGCACTTTTGTATGGCAGGAAGATGGATCAGTTTTGACTACAGCAAACGCAGATACCTTGTTTGGACCCGGGGAACCAAATTACTTCGGGAATGAAGACTGTATACAAGTAGACAGTCAAGATTTATTTTTCTATGATAATGAATGTCATCATACATTTGAACATGTCTGTGAACTAAAAATGTGGGGTTAAGTTATTTCTTCCCATATCTACTGAGTAGTCTTGAGGACAATGACCCTGTACTGAATATAATTATTTTCTCTTGTGCAAATGTAATATGTTTGTGGTTGTATACTTTATTCTGCAATGTTACTACTATGTTTTACAAATAAAAGTAGAATTATGGTTAATGTTTTACTTTATTTCATCCCTTTCATGTACTCTACAATGACCTCGTTAAATCAGCTGGGGGAGGGGGGGGGGAGGAGAAAAATGTGTATATTATGAAGTGCCGCATTACAAACAGTAAGTAATCGCTAAGTAAACCGCATTGGTTACCAGTTAAGTTGCGAATCCAGTAAAAAAAATAGCAGTTCTGTGCTACCAGTGCTTAAACAAAACTGCACCACCTTACCTTTCCACTTTGGCAGAGTCCTCGTCACCGCCTCGTTCTCCACGATCAAGCGATCAGGGCCTTCTGAAGATTTTTAACTGCAAGTCAAAGAAACCAGGAGGCAGAGCATTTACACACTGTGCCCCGCATAATATCTGGAACTCACTGCCAAAATCATTGCGAGAAGCCTCTACCAAGTCAAAATTCAAAACTGGTCTAAAAACCCACCTTTTAAAAAAATAATAAAAGCACTTTCAGTTGTGAAGTTTCATTCTCAATCCATTTATTTTCTCAATTCACTTTAATTTTGCTGTTTTATCGTTTAATTTCTGCCTTATAGTATGTTATATGTGTATGTCTATGTATACAATGTATGTCCAGCCGAGAGACAGGGTGAGAGAGAAAGAGAGAGAGAGAGAGAGAGAGTTAGTTGCAGATGGAGAGAATACGACTTTCTGTAAAGCGCCTAGAGAAAATTGGTTGGATTGGGCGCTATATACAGGATCTTCATTATTATTATTATTATTATTACAATACATCACAAAAGAAATATAGATCGAGAGAACAAAATACAAGGGTTCGCTTCAGATAGATATTCAACAGGGAATAAAAAATAATAACTGGGCATTAAAAAACATACCAAGTAAAACAAAGTTAAAAAGAAAAAAGTGGGCACTTATGATATGTTAATGCTGGGTGAAAGTCGAGAGTCAGATTTGGATATCCAGTAAAACAGATAAAACAGATCAATCCAGTTATCCGGATACAAGCAAATGACCCATTTGCCATTAGAAATCTGGATCAGAAGCTCGTTCTATAGTTATGCACTTTGCCCTTTGGCCACGTTTCCGCTTTACCTAAAAAGACACCAAAAACATCATGTGAGCCCAGCCCGTTCATTAGTGTATATCTATGGCCTAGCCTCCTAGCTGCGGGCCTTCACAAAAACATCATGTGAGCCCAGCCCGTTCATTAGTATATATCTATGGCCTAGCCTCCTAGCTGCGGGCCTTCACAAAAACATCATGTGAGCCCAGCCCGTTCATTAGTATATATCTATGGCCTAGCCTCCTAGCTGCGGGCCTTCACAAAACAACAACAACAACAAACTGTCTGTGCCTCAGAAGGCGCTGTAGGAAAATATAAAGAGATTAGAATTAACCTTTAAAGCGAATTGAAGAGCGTTGTTGCCAAAACTGTGAAAGTCAAATTTTGTATTAGTTATGGCCCCTTCCAGACAGTTATTCAAAATTAGTGTAAGGCGCGGTGTAGGTGTTCAGTTAAAATTTAACTTACTATGTTCGGTCTTGGTCTTAAGGTTGAACACTTTTACACTGTGCTTTACACTATTATTTTGAATGATTATCTGAATAGGTTCATAACTCAATCAATATATGACTGGCACAGTTTAGAAAAACACTCTTCAGTTGCATGTTACAACCCTCTCCGGCTCCAATCGGACTTTGGGCCGAGATCCGTTTTCTTAACTGATCAACAATTTGGATCATTATCTGGACCGAGAGCTCAGATTTAGAAATGAATAATTGATATCCACTTAAACTGATCAATTTACTTATCCAAAAACCAGATACAAGCAGGTCGATCCTCGTTCGACCCGTTTCAGAATTGGTGTAAGGAAAACCAGACCAGAGGCTTAACTTGTTTTTAAGAGGGAAGAGGGTTGAAGAGTTCCAGTTTTGTCTGCCACTTAACTGGATTTTGTTTTGTTAAGTGTAGTGACTTGTTGCTTGATGTTCCACCATCCTAACCCCTTCACCATCTCCCTCGTTCCAGTACACTCGCATGTTTTTGTAGTTGTTTTTCTTAAGCAGACCCAGATCGTAGAGGACGACTTTCGAAAAGAGTTCCTTTTTGGGTACAGAGCAGCAAGAATATTTATTTAATGAAATTTTGGGACCATATATACACTAGTGTGGGGTGGGGTGGGGTATTTCCGGAGAGGATGTTTTTTTTTTTTAAATACTTCTAGACGAAGTGCTTCGTTAAAGAACCAGAATCGAGACTTGATTTTCTTAACTAGACGAAAAATTGGATCGTAATCCAGATAATTATCTTGATGTGGATAATCAAAAATCCCCATCATTAAAAGACAAGCCTCCGCACAATACTATTACATGCTGTGGGTTCATGGACAAGGAAGAAAGTCCGTCAGGTTTGACCTGCAGTCTTTTCTGCATTACAGGGAGCAACAGGGCAGTCACTATGGTGCGCGTGGTAAATTTCAACTTCGAGGTGATAATCAAATCATGAAGGGAGAGGAGAGAGGGAAGCAAAATGTCGAAATGTTAAATTTCTAGAAATAGCAAAAACTGGACGTTTAGAGGAGGGGAGAGTAGAGTGGGGTGTGAAAGAACAAAAGAAAAGAACAAATCGTCCTTTATGCCTACTGTGTTAATTGGTTGAAATGAATATTTGAGTGTTCAGTGTAAAATATAAAGAACTACTAGATTCCTGTTTAAGCCTTTGTCTGTGCATTTCAAGTGAAACATTTTTTCCCTGTCCGGTGAAATATTAGTTCCTCGGCATTAAAATGTGCCGTTTCGTGTTGGGACCAGTACAATAAGTGTGTCTGAATAAGTGTGTTTTTTAATGACGTGTCCATATGAGTGTGAAATTTTCAAAATTAATACGATGTTCTTTGTGATGGATACATTTCTTCCAAGAACTGGACAAAATGTGTTGTTGTTTTTTTAAACGTCTCATATTATTACAAAATTTGAAAATATTTGACCCAGTTCCCCTCATATCGATACGGAGATCGCAGGAACAGAGGCAACGCTGTGGTGACCTCACTCGAAACTAGGTCTTGGTTGTTTGTAATTCATCGATATTTCCACACACGTGTATACAAAATGATTTCTGTGGACAGAATGCTTGTAAGCCGATGTAATTACCGATCTGATCAAAAGAAAGAGTTCAATAAAATGCAAATAGATTGTATCATGTAAGCATAATTTTTAACTGCAGAAGGGTAAATTATAAATTTTACTCTTGTGTTGGTAGATTCAATTTGCTTGTCATAAATACAATAAGAATCTTGTCATGGCTTTCTTCTTCCCGGAACTGTTCCGTTCTGTCTAATCTCACAATAGGCTACTATTATGTGCCCGGAACTGTTCCGGGCTGTCTAATCTTCACTATACTGCCATGTGCCCGGAACAGTTCCGCGCTGTCTAATCTTCACTATACTGCCATGTGCCCGGAACAGTTCCGCGCGGTCTAATCTTCACTATACTGCCATGTGCCTGGAACTGTTCCGGGCTGTCTAATCTTCACTCTACTGTCATGTGCCCGGAACAGTTCTGCGCTGTCTAATCTTCACTATACTGCCATGTGCCCGGAACAGTTCCGCGCTGTCTAATCTTCATTATACTGCCATGTGCCCGGAACAGTTCCGCGCTGTCTAATTTTCACTATACTGTCATGTGTCCGGAACAGTTCCAGGCCTAGTTCGCATGAATTTCTTGAGTAACCATATCGAGACAGTTCCCGAAATTTGATTGTTTTGTATTTCCTAGTTAGTTCCCCAACATACTCTCGTCATTTGTGTGTATTTTGTAAGTGTGGGATTTATGGTGTGTAATTTTTTTTTTTAGATTTTCTTGTTTTGTCCCTTTTGCACCCGACATACGAGAGGAAATCTGTGTGGCAGGCAGGGTGTCCATTTATGTGAGCCAAGACTTATTACAATAAAGAAAACCCTACAAGGACAAATCGTTCTAATGGCAGGCATTAAATCTGGTAACTGCATTGGAATTAGTATTATTTTTCTGTATGGCTTTCAAATAGGCCAGGCCCTTAAATATTGACAAACTGAATTTGTTTTTATCTTTCATCTTCCATTGTTGTTGTTGTTTTGTTGTTGTTGTTTTTGTTGGTTTTTTTTTGGTAATATTGGCTTAATAAAGAAAGTTTTATATTAACTATTGCATGTTACATTTAATTCATGGATCCCCTATTTCTGTATGAAATCGCCATTGCTGTGTGTGCATGTGTTTGTATGTCTGTATGTGTGTGTGTGTCTGTGTGTCTGTATAATTTTAATATGTCTATGTGTGTATGGTTTGTGTCGGTCTGTGTTTTTACATCGAGAGTCAGGTTTGGCTTTTGTGATTATAAATAATGTTTAATACGGTAGAAATTGGTACTGCAAACAAATAACGCAAATGGACATAGTAAACTTCGTGCTACAACAAAAAGTGGAATTGAGCCGAACATGTGAGAATGATGAATGATAACAGACGGACAAAACCTGCACTGAATGGCAAACACGAACGGGAAAAAGCAAACGAGGACGACCAGGAAGAAGATGGCAGGATGGTATTAAAATGAGAAGGGGAACAACGTGGACAAGGAAGACATCAGACAGAAAGGAATTGAAGTCAATGTCGGAGTTCTACATCCTGCACTGGATGGGCAATGCTTAGGTGAAAGGTGAAAGGTGAAATGGTTTGTTTGCGGTTGTAACTAGACGCAATATTTTCATTAATTTGCCATCTGAGAGGGAACAATTTAAAGACACACTAGCACTAGCCAAACAGAACAAACATCTTACAGTGATATTTCGCTTTTTTAATACACATTAAAATACATATATTTCAAGAGCATACTGGGTGATTTATAAACAATTAATATTATTTATGGTCAAACTCAACCTACTTAATTAAAATGAAATGTTACATGCTGTAAATCTGTATAATAATAATAATAATAACAATAAATTACATTTATTTAGCGCATTTCCAATAAATGCTCAATGCGCTTTACAAGTAATAAAAACTCATTCCTCTCTCTCCCACACTCCCTCTCCCCACCCCCCTCTCTCTCCCTTCCCATCACATTCTCACTCCTTCTATCACATGCTCTCTCCCCTCAGGTAAGTCAAGAAAAATAAGCCTGCTGGAACAAAAAATGCTTTAGCTGCCTTTTGAAACTTACTAATGATTTTGTTTGTCTCAGTATACATTAGGTTAGACCTGCAGTTAGTAATACACATCCTTTCTTAAACATCCTTCTTCTTCTTCTTCTTCTCCCTTGCATGTAAAAGGTAAAACAAAAGAGACAGGTACACATACATAAACACACAGGCACACACACACACTCTCTCTATCTCACACACACACTCACGTACGAACAAAACTAATTCACATTTTCAATTATTTATACCAACAACAAATCTCGTTCTAAGTAATTAGGAAAAAAAAAAGTAGAAATACGCCATAAGTATATCTGATCATACCGTATAAACCAGTTGGCAGGATTCAAACTATGATTCAGTGTCACAACGCTGACCATTAATAGGATAACACACGCACACTAAACAGTAGTGGCTGACTGTGACAGTTATGAGATATTAATTTGTGTTCATTGCTGATGTAGTGGTCTACAATTATAACGGCATTACTTGAGCATCGACATTTTAATATTTCGTTATCAGCGCCTTAACCCTGCTACTGTCATAAGAGAGTTTTTTTTGTTGTTGTTGTTGTTTTCATTCCAGGGCTGTGAGAGCTAATTAAATCAGCTTTCCAGAAAGGCATATTTTGTTGGGGTTTCTAAATCAAAAACAGCCTCAATGCAAAATTGGTAAGTGAATCGTGGCAGTTCCAACATCCCCTGGCAGGATTTATTAACTCCTTCCTGACAGTAATAGGGTTAAGCTGGTGTGAGGTACCACATTGTTTATATCAAAGAAAGCTTGTCCTATCAACTATTATCCTTGGTCTCTTCATTCTATCATGAATACATCCCTCTTTTGGTGTTACTGGTTTAAACAAAATAATGGAAAAAGACAGACCAAACATTGCTGCAGTACATATAAGCATGATTTCTTTAATGTCTGAGGGCACACATGAATTAGTTGAACACTATGTCATTAATTAAAGCTCTCCTTGTCAGACGTAAATGAAAGATAATAATGACAGTTACCTTAATGGCGACTTTACAATTTTTAATATTTGGATAATTTTCTCTGGGTCGATTCCTAGAGGCGAGTATCAGTATCAAGTGCTTAAAATTTGAAGATCTTGCAGAGAAAGGCGAACCGCAATTTGGTGAAGTTTCTCTTCTGTTGCTGTATATATAGAGAAACTGAATTGTTTAGTCTTTTGACCCTAAGTCAACTCAGTTCCAAATATTTGAAACAACAATATACAAATCTTCCGAGAATATCAAGTGTAGAGCCGCCTATAGAACCAGCAATGAACAACAATAAATCACCGAGATTTCCCATTTACGACGCCCATTGCCAGGACGTCACCACGCGATGTTTGCTTGCTTGTGACCTGGCTATAAAGTGCATTAGTAGACTACATTAGCGCCAATAGGAATTTCAATTATTTACAAAATGAGAGTGCCTAAATCACTAGCAAACAATGTATATTACGTAATAAAAAAATTTTCTGTAAATAGCGAACATGTTTGCAGAGTTGGGAGCCAGTTGTTTGACTCGCTCTACGGCAGTATTCACGGTTCTCGTTGAAAGATCAAAGGGAAAAGTATGAGATTGAGTATCACGAATGGTTTCACTTTTGAAAATTAGATTTTAATGGATAAAATTTAATTTACGTTCATATATTATTTTGTTTGAAAAAGACAAGATTGGCAGTTTTCCTTTTTTTTTCAATCAAGGGATTGGATATTATTTGGAAGTTTAATATTAGGAAAGTGGCAGCGGGGGCAGGAAATCGCAGTTTGGAGTAACAATACATGTACATTAGTTGTTGTTGTTTTTTTCCTGAAATCACTGCCATTTCTGAATCCAAATGCACTATGAAACATCCCTCACTTAATTTTATCGCAACAAAGACAACCTTCAAAGACAAGAGCTTTGAGTTTGACTTTTAATTTGAGTTTAGAGAAGGTATGTTCACAAGATAACCATCACATTCTGCGTAGAAAAAAAATCACATTGAATGGCCTCGTCACGCAAGTACCATGACTTGACATACTTGACATAAAATACTTTTAGTGAATATTGTGCACGTTTCAGGGGCCGAGAGCCGATTGTTTGACCTGCTGCACGGCCGTGTTCACAATTGTATCATTAAAAGGTCAATGAAGAAAGTATAAGATTGACTACACTGCAAAAGTAGAATCGATATCAGGAAAATTAATGAATGTTTGCACATGTGGCTGGCAGTTACTACTAGACCCAGTCTGTTTAAAAACAGAGAATTGATGGCGTGAAGAGAAAACATCACGACCAAAATATCACTTGTGTAAGATATATATTATCATAAGATGAGGTATTTGGATCTTGGCTCATTACACATCACTTGTGGAAGAAATTGTTGTCCTAATGTTTCTCTTCACGCTACCAACTCCCCGTTTTTTAACAGACCGACTCTAGTAGCCACTGTCAGCTAGATGTGCAAGTAATAATTTCCTGATATTGATTCTACTCTGGGTTAAAGAACTGGCTCTTGGCTCCGGAAACGTGTACAATATTCAGTAAAAGCATTTACTACATGTCTATTTTTGTAACTAACTGAAATTTCTATTGCAGTTAATGTATGTATGTACCTCATCTTATGATAACATATTTCACATCATTTCTTTGTCCTTTCAGTTGTTTTTCTTTAACTTGACCAAGCTGAAGTATAGGGCAATAGATGAACTTGCCTACCTATAGCGGTTTTGAAAATAACTTCCAGAGGCCCCCTTCCCCTCCAAATGCAAACATTCTAAAAGGATTCTTTGTCAATTACTGATAGGGTGTCTTTGACATTTTTCTGACAGCTTGACAACCCTCAAATCAGGACAGGTCAATAATTTTGGCCATCAATCGATCCTTGCCCTGCGTGAGAAGTACAAAAATTGAAAAACGCCGAGATTTGTCTTTACTCTGTACAAATATACCAAGTTCTGTTTTGCTTTTCACAGTCAACATGACCTAAAGAATTTTCGATACAAATCTGTTCCATAAACATTTCAACACAATGATGATCTTGTCAAGTCCATATCCACAGTTTGCACTCTCCACAGAGACAGCCCAAAGCACCAACAGACCGTCGAGTGATTCAGGACAGAACAGTGGAAGTTGCCGTCAGCAGTGAAATTGGAACTGAAATTATAAGCTCTGACAGGAATCATACAATATGATGTTTTTAGCAATTGGTAAGTCTGCAGGGGCTGAAAGTAATCTTAGAAGACAATTGTTTATCACAAGATCCAGGTTTATCCAAGGCTCTGTTGTAATTGTAAATGTATGTCCTTTGTTTATTTCTTTTGAGACACCATTTAGATCTACATTTATGTGCAAGTGTAATCCTAAACACCAAACCTTGTCCGTCACAGCAGAAGTAATATTTTAGCTGTTTATTTATTATTGTTATCTAGCCGCAGATTTTTAGTCAAAACTGTCACTCAAATACGTTTAGTTTGTTAAATGGAAGACTGCTCGACAGATCGGTTTAAGGTTTAGCTAAATATCTAAGTATTGTATCGAGCCATTGTGTTTGTAGAAAGATGTCATTCGATGTGATGCGATGTTTTAATATTCTGTCTTTGGTTTTGCTTTTGCCTCGGGCAATAATTATGATCGTTATTGTATGGACGTGCTTTCTCCAAAATCAAATTCAGATCCCATACTTGTCTTGGAATGTTGTTTTCTTTTACAACAAAATGCGATGGGGGATGTTTCCTTGTGGATCTGGATTCAGAAATCTCACAGCATTCAGTAAAAGAAAATAATTAATAATGTATTTTTAACACCAAAATGCAATTTCATGACCCACTGACACTACCCTAAAATCAACGTTCCAATTAATATCCAACAGCTTCATCGGAAAAGAGTCAATATTGTTGTTGTCAACCAAAAGAATAAAATCTTATGGATAATTGTATCGTCACTTCTCTAAGCTAATGACATACGTCGTTTCTGACACTTTTGAGATATTAAGAAAACATTGTTTCTTTTCATGTCATTTTTGTTACATAATTTAAAAAATGCCATTGAGAGTCTGTTGCATTGTTAAACTTCGTTATTGGCATATTCCTTTTTCTGTAATATTATCTGATAGCCCTCACGCTCAGGAATGCAATGAACCGCCAGTTGTCTTTTGGCATAATTCTGACATAAGCTACTTTCAGAAGGCAGTGGCGGTATCATGATCATGTCAGTATATTAAGATATTGTTTATAAATATAAATATAAATTAAGATCCATCCATTAATTTTTTTTATTTTTTAAAGTGAAATCATCTGTGATAATTTTCATTTCTCACTTAACAGCTTTCATATTGTGGACCACAAGTGGTGAAGATGTTCGAGCAGTGATATTTTCACAATACTTTCACCTCATCAACAATCCACAGATTGGTCCTCTACGATTGGGACCTTCCTGGAGCTCGGACTCTTCACTGTCTTGTAGCCTGAGGTGTCTGAACACTTACCGAGATCAGTGTAAAAGTTTTATGTACAACGTAAGTACAGGATTATGCACACCTGGAAATGCGGGCAATGTTTCATTTCCGCTTCCCACAAGTGAAGAAGGAGATTTTTACTCCAGCGACTGTGAACACCAAGATGGATTTGAGTTGCTGCAATACGGAAATGCCACAGCCTGTATTGGGGCATTTGGACCACCGCTAAACTATCAACAGGCCAGTCAGGCTTGTAATGAGAGAGGTGGATTTTTGATGACTGTAAACTCTGTCGAAAGATTAAACACTTTGGGACAAATTTGGGGACACCGAGATCTATGGGTTGGACTTGACGATTTGGTGAGTGAAGGCACTTTTGTATGGCAGGAAGATGGATCAGTTTTGACTACAGCAAGTAGAATGGCCGTGTTTGTCTCGGGGGAACCAAATGACTTCGGGAATGAGGATTGCGTGCAAGTATTCAATCACGAATTACTTCTCAATGATCGTGAATGTCATTGTACATTTCAACATGTCTGTGAACTAAAAATGTGGAGTTAAGTCATTTTTTCTCACCTCTACTGAGTAGTCTTGAGGACAAGGATCCTGCACTGAATATATTTTCTCTTGTGTGTTTTTGTTATATGTGGTTGTATACTTTATTCTACAATGTTACTATGTTTTACAAATGAAGTAGAACTGCCTGTAATGTTTTACTTTACTTCATCCGTTTCCTGAGCTGTACAACGACCTCGTTAAATCAGGGGGTTAAAAGAGGAGAAGAGAAAAAAAAGACCGTTGTATGTTATGAAGTGCAGCACTGCAAACAGTAAACAACTGCTACAATACATCACAAAAGAAATATAGATCTAGAGAAAAAAAAAATATAAGCGTTCGCTCCAGATAGATATCCGGCAGGGAAAAAAAAAACTCGGCAGAAAAGTCTAGACTAATTGAACAAAAAAAAAGACGTCGGCACTTATAATTGTGTTAGTGCTGGGTGAACGTCCACATTCAGATTTGGATATCCAGTTAAAGAGATCAATCCAGTTATCGGGATACAAGCGGATGACGCACTTCTGACTTGCTTTTAGAAATCTAGATCAGAGACTGGTTGTGTCAAGTTGTACTTTGTCTATTTGCCCCGTCCCCGTTGACCTAAAGAGAAACTAAAAAAAAAAATCATTTGAGCCTAGCCTCCTGGCCACGCACTTTCAACTAAAAAAAAAAAATCATTTGAGCCTAGCCTCCTGGCCACGCACTTTCAACCAAAAAAAAAAAAATTCCATGTGCCTCAGAAGGAGCTTCAAGGAAAAATTTAGAGATCAAAGAGATTAGAATTAAACTTGAAAGCGAATTGAAGAGCATTGTTTCCAAAGCTGGGAAAATCAAATTTTGTATGAGTTATGGCCCCTTTCAGATGGCCATTCAAAATTAGTGTGAGGCGCGGTGTAGGTGTTCAGTTAAAACTTAACTTTCTATGTTCGGTCTTCATGTTCAGATTGAACAGTTACACTGCGCCTTACACTAGTTTTGAATGATTGTCTGAATGGGGCATAACTCATGCAAAATATGACTTCCACCGTTTTAGAAAAACGCTTTTCAGTAGCATGTTACAACCTTCTCTCCGGCTCCAATCAGACTTTGGGTCGCGACCCGTTTTCAACAATTTGGACCATTATCTGGATCGTGAGTCCAGATTTAGATTTGGATAACTGATACCCATTTAAACTGATCAATTCACTTATCCAGATGCAAGCAGGTCGACCCGTAAAAGAACTGCTGTAAGGAATACCAGACCCAGAGGCTCCACCTGATTTGAAGAGGGAAGGGGGTAGTGACTTGTAGCTTGATGTTCCACCATCCTACCCCCTTCACCATCTCTCTCATTCCAATACATTCACATGTTTTTGTAGTTGTTTTTCTTAAGCAGACCCAGATCGTAGAGGACGACCTTCGAAAGGAGTTCCCTATTTGGGTACACAGCTGCAAGCATATTTATTTAATGAAATTTTCCGACCATCTATGCACTGGTGTGGGGTGGGGTAGTTTGGGGTGGGGTAGTCCCGGGAAGGTTTTGTTGTTGTTGTTGTTTTTTAATTCGGTTAGAGGAAGTGCTTCGGTAGGGACCCAGGATCGAGACCTGGTTTTCTTAACTAGTCAACAATTTGGATCATAATCCAGAAAATTCTCTTGAAGTGGATGATCCAAAAATCCCCATCATTAAAAGACAAGTCTCCGCACAACACTATTACATGCTGAGGGTTCATGGACAAGGAAGAAAGTCCGTCAGTTTTGACCTGCAGTCTTTTCTGCATTGCAGGGTGCAACAGGGCAGTCACTATGGTACGCGAGGTAAATTTCAACTTCGAGTTGATAGTCAAATCAAAGAAGGGAGAGGAGAGAAGAAAGCAAATGTCGAAATGTTAAATTTCTAGAAATAGCAAAAGTTGGAGGTTCAGAGGAGGGTAGGGTGGAGTGGGATGTGAAAGAACAAAACTAAAGAACAAATCGTTATTTATGCTTACTGAGTCAGGTGATAGTGTGGTGTTAATTGGTTGAAATGAATATTTGAGTGTTCAGTGTAAAATATAAAGAACTACTAGATTCCTGTTTAAGCCTTTGTCTGTGCATTTCAAGTGAAACATTTTTTTCCTGTCCGGTGAAATATTAGTTCCTCGGCATTAAAATGTGCCGCTTCGTGTTGGGACCAGTACAATAAGGGTGTCTGAATAAGTGTGTATTTTAATGACGTCCCCATATGAGTGTGAAATTTTCTACATTAATTCGCTGCGGATACATTTCTGGCAAGAAGTGGACACAAGTTGTTTTTTTGTTGTTGTTTTTTTGTAAACGTCTCATATTATAACAAAATTTGAAAATATTATGTGTCCCAGTTCCTCATATCGATACGGAGATCGCAGGAACAGAGGCAAATCTATGGTGATCTCACGCAAAACTAAGGTCTTGGTTGTTTGTGATTCATCGATATCTCTTCTACATAGTGTGTATACAAAATGATTTATATGGACAGGATGCTTGTACGCTGATGTAATTACCGATCTGATCAGAAGAGAAAGTTCACACATAATATATTGTATCATGTAAGCATAATTTTGAACTGCAGAAGTGCAAATTATGAATTTTACTCTTGTGTTGGTAGATTCAATTCGCTTGTCATAAATACAATAAGGATCTTGTCATGCCTTTCTGCTTCCCGGAACTGTTCCGTTCTGTCTAATCTCACTATGCTACAATGTGCCCGGAACTGTTCCGCGCTGTCTCATCTTCACTATACTGTCATGTGCCCGGAACTGTTCTGCGCTGTCTAATCTCAATATAATGTCATGTGCCCGGAACTGTTCCGGGCTGTCTAATCTTCACTATACTGCAATGTGCCCGGAACTGTTCCACGCTGTCTAATCTTCACTATACTGTCATGTGCCCGGAACAGTTCTGCGCTGTCTAATCTTCACTATACTGTCATGTGCCCGGAATTGTTTCACGCTGTCTAATCTCACTATACTGCCATGTGCCCGGAACTGTTCCATGCTGTCTAATCTTCACTATATTGTCATGTGCCCGGAACTGTTCCGCACTGTCCAATCTTCACTATACTGCCATGTGCCCGGAATTGTTCCGCGCTGTCTAATCTTCACTATACTGTCATGTGAATGGAACAGTTCCGGGCCTACTTCGCATGAATTTCTTGAGTAATCATATGGAGACAATCCCCGAATTTTGATTGTTTTGTATTTCCTAGTTAGTTCCTCGACTTACTCGCGCCATCTGCGTGTATTTTTGTAAGTGTGGGATTTATGGTGTGTACTTTTTTATATTTAGATTTTGCTTGTTCTCTCCCTTTTTGCACCCGGCATACCAGAGGAAATCTGTGTGGTAGGTAGGGAGCTAATTTATGTGGGCCAAAACCTTATTATAATGAAGAAAATCCCACAAGGACAAATGGTGCTGATTGCTCGCATTAAGCCTGGTAACTGCATTGGAATTAGTAGTATTTTTTTTGTATCGCTTTCAAATAGGCCAGGCCCTTAAATACCGAGAAACTGAATTTGTTTTTATTTTCCATCTTCCATTGTTTTTTCAGTCTTCGGTGTCTTGTAATATTGACTTAATAAAGAAAGTTTCATATTAACTATTGCATGCTATATTTAATTCATTCATCCGCTATTTCTGTATGGAATCTCCATTGCTGTGTGTGCATGTGTTTGTGTGTCTGTGTGTGTATGTTTCTGTGGCCCCGTATATGTCTATGTGTGTATGGTTCGTGTTTGTCTGCATTTGTACATCTAGAGTCAAGTTTGGCTTTTGTGATTATAAATTTAATACAGTAGAAATTGGTTGTGCCAAAAAAAAATAACGCAAATGTACATAGTAAAATTCATGCTACAACAAAAGTGGAATTGGGCCGAACACGTGGGAAGGATGAATGACAATAAATGGACAAAACGCTGCACTGAATGGCAACCACGGACAGGAAAAAGAACAGGAGGACGACCAGGAAGAAGATGGCAGGATGGTACTAAAAAGAGAAGAGGGAACAACATGGATGAAGAAGACATCAGACAGAAAGGAATGGAATTCCATGTCCGAGGGCTACATCCTGCAGTGGATGGGCAATGCTTAGGTGAAAGGTGAAAGGTGAAAGGACTTGTTTGTGTGTGTAACGAGAGGCAAAATTCTCATTGGCTGTCTGAGAGGGAACAATTTAAAGACACACTAGCAAACAGAACAAACATCTTACAGTGATATTTCGCTTTTTTAATACACATTAAAATACATATATTTTAAGAGCATACTGGGTGATTTACAAACAATTTATTTATGATCAAACAATAATTATATAACCTACTTAATTAAAATGAACTGTTACATGCTATAAATCTGCGTACATTCGGTTAAATATGCAATTAATAATACGCATTCTTTTTTAAATATCCTTCTTCTTCTTCTTCTCCCGTCCATGTAAAGGTAAAACCAAAAAAACAGGCACACATACACACACATAGGCCCACACACAACCTCACACACACACACACTCTCTCTCACACACACATAAACACGTACGTATAAAACTAATTGACTTTTTAAATACTTATACAA
Source organism: Onchidella celtica (assembly GCA_963931925.1). Taxonomy (NCBI): domain Eukaryota; kingdom Metazoa; phylum Mollusca; class Gastropoda; order Systellommatophora; family Onchidiidae; genus Onchidella; species Onchidella celtica. The sequence goes on along the minus strand of OZ007579.1, from coordinate 39,062,739 downwards.
ACAGCAAATCTCGTCCTAAGTAATTAGGAAAAAAAGTAGAAATACGCCATAATCATATTTGCTCATAGAGTATAAACCAGTTGGCAGAATTCAAACAATGATTCAGTGTCACAAAGCTGACCATTAATAAGATAACACACACACACTAAACAGTAGTGGTTGACTGTGGCAGTTAGGAAGATATTAATTTGTGTTCATTGCTGATGTAGTGGTCCACAATTATAGCAGCATTACTTCAGCATCGACATTTTAACATTTCGTCATCAGCGCTTTAAGCTGGTGTGCGGACCACATTGTTTATATCAAAGAAAGCTTGTCCTATCAACGATTATCCATTTGGTCTCTTCACTCTATCATGAATACACCCCTCTTGATGTTACTGGTTTAAACACACTAAGGAAAAAAGACAGATCAAACTTTGCTGCAGTACATTTAAGCATGATTTGTTTTATGTCTGAAGGCACGCATGATTTATGTCACGATCACATTAGGATCATAAATGCCGTGCTAGGTCAGGACGTCAGTGAGTTAATTTTTACGATCTTGTTGATTATAACCAGCGTAATTTGTCCTTGAGCTGTTCTCGTGAACAGTTTGTTTTGAAACACCTTTTTTCTGATAGATGGAGAGAAGGAGAGGCGAGACAGAATAAATGTATAGCTAGGAATGACAGAGCAGTTCTCGGCCCCGTGATTTTGATTAACATAGATAAGGGGCGAGTAAAGGTAGTTTATTTAGACGCTTAGTTGGCGTTCGGAAATTCATGCATAAGAGTAGAAAGCACGGGTTTGAAGATTTTAGTAGTTAATGTTTCGCATTTTAAATTTTGTCTAGACCGTAAAATTGACCTTGGTTTTGGCGCAAGGCCATGACAAGCATAAATTAATATTGCAGGCTGAGCTGAAGCGACTGCACCAATCAAATGTATGAATCTGGACGGAAGGTCGAGACATAGCTTTAGTATTTAAACCCGTGCAGAGCTTAGATAGATGCCACATGTAGACAATCCATTTACGAGGTGGACGGCGATAGTCCTCAGCCAGATGAGAGACATTTAAGACGCAGTTGAGCAGTCCATATTGTGAGGAGCATGATTTTAAAGCTCCAGAGCCTAAGCTACTTGGTTTGATATGAACCCACAGCGTTTACATCCAGCGCTCTCACTCCCAGTGAGGGCCTAATGGTGAGAGTCCATACTAATTTGTAATGATGAAAGTGAACCGTTCTACTTACTTTTGAAGACAGTTTCAGAGCTACCGCCAGACAACGCATGGTTGTACAAGCATTCTCCATGGCGTGTCTAGAGGAAATGTCCATATCATAACATGTCTCATTGAATTAATAGAATTTAAACTGTTATATCCGTCGCCACGTGCGCGGATTCTATTTGGCATCTAACTCATATGACCTGCAAGTAGTTAGAGTGAATAAGTTAGTCTTTATAGAAAGCTGTAGTTTCATTAGTTAGATTCAGTTGCCTTTGAATTGATATTTATATTTATAAATATATTTGTTACATTAATTCCTGTAATTAAACTGCCCTACAGTTCTGCTAAAAATCAAAGCAATTGATTTATTTAGTTTTTAGAGTGCAAGTATTTTTTTTGTGTGTTCGTCGATTGTGGGAGCGGACCTCGAAAGAGGGTCAGTCGAATTCTCCCCATCTAACCCACATCGCGACACTGGAGGGGACTTACCAAATTTCTTAATCCTTAATTTCTTAAATTCGTTAGATTATAATCACCTTTTCTCTTTGTTTGCATTACATTTTTGTTCTTTTCATGATCCGTCGCTCACGGGGTGTCGCACGTTGAGCTAGTTTAAAATTATTTATTATTTAGTTTTGTATACTGCTTTGTTATTTTTACTTCCACATATGTCGCTGCTCTCCCATTGACCCGATGACCGAGGCCAGGGAGACTACAGAACAGAACTTGGAACGGTGAAAGACAAAAAAAGACTGACTGTGGTGTACGCAAGGGCTAAAGGAATTACCACCCAGTTCCTTGAAAGTTAAGTGATTCCATCCTAAAATTTTGTCTGCTTCTGGGGAGTTGAGTGTTCCTCCTCGTGTTTTACAGGCTTTTTATACTTTTCTTCTTTGTTAGAACTGCGGGAGGTCGGCGAGGGTTCTTACGTGTGCGTGTCCTCTGTGCCAAAGTGGTGGCTTGGTCGCCGATTTTGCCGTTTCGACGACAACCTCTGCGGTCTCGCAACGACCAGTGGTGATTAAAACAGTGAGGATTCGCATTCGTGAGAATAGTCTTTGTTAGGGACCTGTATATTTGTTTAGATTGTGGCGTTCACATCTTCCTCGTCTCTTTGGAAGACGTCTCTCTTGTTCTCTTCTCACCTATCTGTAATTATATTCGGAACTTGTAGGGTCTGTTATCGTTCGTCTTTTCTTGTTTGTCTAGCGTCGTGTTTGGTGTATTTTTTTTCATTAGACCTTTATCATTATGTTGTTGGTACATTCCTTGGTTTAATATAATGCCTGTGTGAGTCATGTGTCTACATTGACGCATTGATTGAGTTTATCTGGTTATTGTGACGTATAAGGCTGATACGCCAGAGTATATATTTATATATTGGGAATATTGATTCCCCATTCAAGTGCAGTTGTGCACCTGCCTTGAATATCCAGTATATAATTACTGAAGTTATTGTTCTTTAAAGAGAACTTCAGGTAATAAAATTACCTTGCAATTGCAATTATACTAGAGCTATAGAAAAATAGCTAAAAATATTAATCAACGATCTAGTATTCGTTGATTCACATGTAATTATATATTACATCGGCAGTGATAACAGTAAGGACACTGCGATTTCATTGAAGAAGGAACATTGTTTGTATTTTGTCGTCTACTAGTGACGTCGACCCGACGAGTGCAAATTGCCTCAGGGATTAATAATCGCGGAGTTAAATAAGTAAATATTTTTTATCGCGTATCGGATTAACGTAAATACTACAGTGATAACATAGTACACTGTCAGACGGGTTATTGCGTGAATTTATCCGGATACCTGTCCATTAACATTAATAGATCTCCTGTAGAGACCTATTGTGAGTGTAACTAATCATAATGGCCGATTACACTTCCTATATAAATTCAGCGAAGCTGTTAGGCATACCCGAGGACCAGCTGGCTTCTTGGTGCGAGAGTAGACTAAAAGAAGACCTAGCTAGAGAAGAGCGTGCCTCAGAAAGAGCCGAGAAGGCCGCGGAACGCAAACGAGAACAAGAAAAAGAAGAAAGAGCCGAGAAGGCCGCGGAACGCGAACGAGAAAAAGAAAAAGAAGAAAGAGCACGACAAAGAGAAAAAGAAGAAAGAGCCGACAAAGCGGCTCATCGAGAGCACGAAATTGCCCTAAAGAAATTAGAGCTGCAAGGAAACCAACCGACCGCGGCTCCAAGTGTTCCAACGAATAATGTTAAAGCAAAACCAAAGCTTCCAGCCTATAATGATAAGGTCGACCAGATCGATTCTTATATTCATCGTTTTGAGCTCCACGCGGTAGCCGCCGGATGGGAAAGAACTGAATGGACTTCGTGCCTTGCAAATTTATTAACGAGACGTGCACTTGAGGTATTCCATGGCCTCAACATCGAGGATTCTAAAAATTACGACATCCTTAAAAAGGCTCTTTTAAAGCGTTTTCAACACACCGAGGACGGTTTTCACCAAAGATTCCGGACTTGTAAGCCAGACCAGTCCGAAAATTTTTCAACGTACGTCGACCGCCTAAAGCACTACTTAGACCGCTGGATTCAGCTGGCTGGTGTCGCTGACGGTAATTTTAAAGGGCTTTATGAGCTCGTTCTGAAGGACCAAATATTTAACGCGTGCCATTCAGAACTAGTCTCCCACATTAAAGAGTGGGCACCTAAGACGTTAGCGGAAATCACGTCCTTAGTAGAACAGTACGCGTCCGCACACCCTAATCGTTCGCTGGCTAAAGCCAAAACTAGCGAACCGTTTTATGCCGGAGTCGGTGGAACTGCGCCAATGGGTACAAGAAATTCTCGACCAGTTCATCGCCAGACGCCGCCTCCGCGTGCATATTCCGAACCGCCGCCCAATAAAGCTCGCGGTTTTCCAAGCCGTGCTGGACCTCCCACTCGGGGACATTTTATTCGCTATTCAGGTCCACCCCGTCGTGACGTTAACGAGGGCTACCACTATCAGAGCCCACCATGTCCACCTCCTTGGGCATATTATAATAATCCATATAATGTACCTCCAATGCAACCCAGACGTAATATATATGACAGCACTAGGTGTTATCGGTGCAATAAACCAGGTCATACGTCAAAATATTGTAGGGTTAAGTTTGAAGCTGCAAATGCTTGCACCGTCATTGTTCCGGCTGCACAGAGTAGCCGTAGCGTTGAACTCATGTCGCCCATGACGGGCACCGTTCCGGTTATGTCGGCCCTCCATCAACACGGGTCATTGACCTTATATGAGGGTCAGGTTAACGCCATACCCGCGTCTGTCTTACGCGATTCAGGTTGCATCACTATCGGTATTAGGGAATCACTGGTCAGACCGACCCAGCTGATTGAACAACAGGCAACTTGCATTACTTTCGGGGGCTCCGTCGAGCGATTCCGTCTCGCGGAGATATACATCGACACGCCATTCATGACAGGTGTCGTAACGGCATGCGTATTACCAAATCCGGTTGCCGATCTATTTATTGGTAATTTACCACAGGTCAATGATACACCTGACGGCCATTTAAAAGTTTGGAACGAAAACGTTGCGTGTGTCACCACACGACAACAGTCAAAACGTCCACCGGATGGTAATTTACAAACCCCTGCGTTTGATTTTAATGTCACGCCTACAGTTTTCTATAAGGAACAACAAAGCGATCCATCACTAAAACCGCTGTTTGAGAAAGTTCAGCCTCAGAACGGAAATGCCTCTCCGTTTATCATTAAAAATGAATTATTATACAGAAATTTCCGAAGTAAACGTGAGACCATTGAACAGCTCGTGGTGCCTAAGTCGTTCCGTCGCGACATTCTGCGTCTCGCGCATGATACATCATTTTCAGGCCATCAAGGTTCAGCCAGAACCAAATCACGGATACTGGCTCATTTTTTCTGGCCTGGTGTATACGCAGACGTGAACCGTTTTGTGGCGCGCTGCGATGTATGTCAAAAACGTACACCTAAAGGTAAAGCATCACGCGCACCCCTTCAGGAGATGCCTCCAGTCTCAACACCATTCGAGCGTGTCGCAGTTGACATAGTAGGTCCTCTTAGTAAATCAGACAGGGGCCATCGATTCATCCTTTCGGTAATCGACTACGCGACGCGCTGGCCTGAGGCTATTCCTTTAAGAGACATTACGGCTGACCATGTCTCTGAGGCACTTGTTACTATTTTCTCGCGAGTCGGATTTCCGACCGAGATTCTTTCAGACATAGGACCACAATTCACCTCTGATCTATACAAAAAGGTACTAGAATTAGCGGGCATTAAACAGAATTAACGTCCCCCTATCATCCGCAGTCAAATGGTTGTTGCGAGCGGTGGAATGCGAGCATGAAGTCTATGCTAGCACGCGTATCCGCCGACAAACCTGGAGACCGGGACCGTCAGCTCCCCGCTATTCTCTTCGCCTATAGGGAACTCCCGAACGCGTCCACGGGTTTCTCCCCATTTGAGTTATTGTACGGACGTAAACCACGTGGCCCGATGGCCATACTTAGTCAATTGTTCGCCGGTTCTGAAACTGACGATTATGATACGCGATCCGCGTATCAATATGTTGTCGGTCTCCGACAACGAATTATTAATGCATGCAAAACCGCTCGGCAATTTGCATGCGCTAGAGCGAGTTCTTCAAAATTTTATCGCGATCAGGGCGCCCAAATGCGCGCCTTGTCAGTCGGAGATCTGACACTTGTTCTTTTCCCGCAAACGCAAAACAAACTCCTTCTAACTTGGAAGGGACCATACAGAGTCCTTAAGAGACTCTCCAGAGTGAATTATTTGATAGATATTCGTGGGCAGAGGAAAATATTCCATATTAATATGCTGAAAAAGTACCTGCTTAGCGATGATCGTCGTAACAACTCCGTTCATGTCGTCCCAATGGCCAGCGCGGCTTTAGTTACTGTCGACGACGAGGACCCTTTGAGTATCGACAAATCGTTGCCCATATTACAGGCCACCGAGAGTATAAACGATGTTAATATCAATGATGAGCTTGCGCCGTCGCAGAAACAGGATCTTACACACCTGCTCCAAGAATTTGCCACGGTGTTCACTGATTTGCCGGGTTGTACGTCTTTAGTCCAACATGTAATACGACTTCAGACAGACGTACCGGTGTTTGTTAAACCGTACCCGCGCCCGCTGCACGCTCACGAAACGATAATTACAGAAGTACGTGCCATGCTACGGCTAGGCGTCATAGAGCGATCAACAAGTCCATATTGCTCACCGATTGTCCTGGTCAAGAAGAAAGACGATACCGTGCGTTTTTGTATTGACTATAGAAAGCTCAATGCTATAACCATCTATGATGCTGAACCCATTCCCAATCAGGAGGACTTATTGGCGCGGTTATCCAATGCAAGTATCTTCTCTAAAATAGACTTATCCAAAGGATATTGGCAGATTCCTCTCGAAGAAGGAAGTAAACAATATACAGCTTTTCAAACCCCTTTGGGTTTAATGCAATGGAAATATATGCCTTTTGGACTGGTTACTGCACCAGCCACGTTCGCGCGCATGATGAACATCTTACTAAATGAACTGCGCTGCGTTCTATCATATTTCGATGATATATGTATTTTTCAGGCTGATTGGGCTGGCCACTTAATGGCCCTTCGTGAAGTTTTTGTCGCTCTTCGCCGAGCTGGCCTTACCGCGCGACCCAGTAAAGTGTTCCTGGGATATCACCATATAAACTTTTTGGGTCATACCATAACCCACGGGGTTCAGACTCCAGACGATCGCAAGATATCCAGTATTTTGAAACTGCAACCCCCTAAAACTAAAAAGCAAGTCCGTAGCTTGTTGGGACTTTTGAATTATTACAGGAAATTTATACCAAACTTTTCCTCTCTCTCAGCCCCGTTATCTGATCTAACGAGGAAAAATGTTCCAAATAGAGTCGTCTGGACGCCTCAGTGCGCCGATGCCCTTCAGACTATTCAGAATTTATTTTCTACTTTCCCCCTGCTTGTTTTACCCGATATACGCCAGACATTTGTCGTCCGAACGGATGCGTCAGATAAAGGAATAGGCGCCGTGTTACTCCAACAGCGTGACGGTTTCTTGCGACCGTGCTTATATGCAAGCCAGAAATTACTTGATCGAGAGACGCGCTATGCGATTGTCGAACGAGAGTGCCTCGCAATTGTTTACGCGGTAGATGCATTTTCTCGATACTTATTAATGTCCTAATTTATAATTGAAACGAATCATCGACCATTACTGTTTCTTAAGTCGAACAGAGCCAAGAATGCTCGACTAACCAGATGGAGCCTTGCGCTCCAGGAATACAAATTTACTATTCGGGCTATACCTGGGGAGGCTAATTTACAAGCTGATGTATTGTCCCGTTTGATTTAGTGTTCTAAAATAGTCTGTTGAACATTGAGGTTGAGCATTTTTCACCTTTTTCGGAGACCGTGGATGGTTTCACATTATATTGTCCTACCAATTATGGACATTCTTTCTCAAAATTTCCATGTGATTCCTTTTTCCACTAGCGTCCATCCTGACCATGACCTGAGTTTCAGACAACCTTGACGCCTTTGTCTGCGGGTCAATGAGATGAGGAAATGGCAAACCGAGCGACCAGACCTACTGCTGCCAGGATACCATTACTTTAATTAACTATTGTTCGTTCATGTTCTATGAATGTATTAATTACGCTCAGTGAAGCGATGAGCTAGTTGCTCAATATTTCAGTCTTTACGGTATGTCTGTGTGAGAGAAGTTTATCACTTTAATTCTTAAGTGCTACAATAATTATATATTATCACAGAATGTCGCATATAAATATACATACGCTACTGTCCATCGATAATGCACGTTCTTAGAATTATTTTTTTTTGACTTTCAGTAACGCTATATTTTTTACTATATAGCCCTTTCAAAAGTACTATTACATAGCAACGTTAGTAGACAGTTATGTCGTTCAAACCCTAAGTTTTCACTGGGGTGGGGGATGTGTCACGATCACATTAGGATCATAAATGCCGTGCTAGGTCACGACGTCAGTGAGTTAATTTTTACGATCTTGTTGATTATAACCAGCGTAATTTGTCCTTGAGCTGTTCTCGTGAACAGTTTGTTTTGAAACACCTTTTTTCTGATAGATGGAGAGAAGGAGAGGCGAGACAGAATAAATGTATAGCTAGGAATGACAGAGCAGTTCTCGACCCCGTGATTTTGATTAACATAGATAAGGGGCGAGTAAAGGTAGTTTATTTAGACGCTTACTTGGCGTTCGGAAATTCGTGCATAAGAGTAGAAAGCACGGGTTTGAAGATTTTAGTAGTTAATGTTTCGCATTTTAAATTTTGTCTAGACCGTAAAATTGACCTTGATTTTGGCGCAAGGCCATGACAAGCATAAATTAATATTGCAGGCTGAGCTGAAGCGACTGCACCAATCAAATGTATGAATCTGGACGGAAGGTCGAGACATAGCTTTAGTATTTAAACCCGTGCAGAGCTTAGATAGATGCCACATGTAGACAATCCATTTACGAGGTGGACGGCGATAGTCCTCAGCCAGATGAGAGACATTTAAGACGCAGTTGAGCAGTCCATATTGTGAGGAGCATGATTTTAAAGCTCCAGAGCCTAAGCTACTTGGTTTGATATGAACCCACAGCGTTTACATCCAGCGCTCTCACTCCCAGTGAGGGCCTAATGGTGAGAGTCCATACTAATTTGTAATGATGAAAGTGAACCGTTCTACTTACTTTTGAAGACAGTTTCAGAGCTACCGCCAGACAACGCATGGTTGTACAAGCATTCTCCATGGCGTGTCTAGAGGAAATGTCCATATCATAACATGTCTCATTGAATTAATAGAATTTAAACTGTTATATCCGTCGCCACGTGCGCGGATTCTATTTGGCATCTAACTCATATGACCTGCAAGTAGTTAGAGTGAATAAGTTAGTCTTTATAGAAAGCTGTAGTTTCATTAGTTAGATTCAGTTGCCTTTGAATTGATATTTATATTTATAAATATATTTGTTACAATAATTCCTGTAATTAAACTGCCCTACAGTTCTGCTAAAAATCAAAGCAATTGATTTATTTAGTTTTTAGAGTGCAAGTATTTTTTTTGTGTGTTCGTCGATTGTGGGAGCGGACCTCGAAAGAGTGTCAGTCGAATTCTCCCCATCTAACCCACATCGCGACAATTTAGTTTAACACTGTGTCATTCCAGTGTTAGTCGTAAATGAAAGATTGTAATGACAGTAACTCTAATGACGACTTTACAATTTTTAATAGTTAAATAATTTTCACGGGGTCTATTCCTAGAGGCGAGTATCAGTAGCAAGTGCGTAGAATTTGAAGATCTTGCAGAGAATGACGAACCGCAATTTCGTAAAGTTTCTCTTCTGTTGCTGTATATATAAAGAAACTAAATTGTTTAGTCTTTCGACCCTAAGTCAACTCAGTTCCAAATATTTGAAACAACAATATACAAATCTTCCGAGAATATCAAGTGTAGAGCCGCCTATTGAACCAGCAATGAACAACAATAAATCTCCGAGATTTCCCGTGTACTAAAGCCCCTCGCCATGACGTCAGCACGCGATGTTTGCATGCTTGTGACCTGGCTATAAAGTGCATTATTAGACAACATTACCGCCAATAGAAATTTCAGTTACTTACAAAATGTGAGTGCATAAATCACTAGCAACAATATAATAAACGGTCTCTGTGAATAGCGAACATGTTTGCAGAGTTGGGAGCCAGTTGTTTGACTCGCTCTACAGCAGTATTCACGGGTGTCATTGAAATATCAGAGGGAAAAGTATGAGATTGACTACCCAGCAAAAGTCAAATCAATAACGGGAAATTATTGCTTGCACACCTACCTGGCAGTACCTATCAGAGCGAGTCTAATTAAAAACAAGGGGTTTGTGACGTGAAAAGAACCATTACTCCCAAAATATCTTCTACGAGTTTTGTGCGATGAGCCAAGATCCACGTTTTTACCCCGCAACAAATCATTTCACAGCATTTTCTCCATGCAATGTTTTTCTCCTATATGCCTGCGTGTAGTGGTTTCGAGAATAAGTTCTAGGAGCCCCCCGCCCCCCCCCCCCCCCGCCCCCTCCCTTCCGCCTGGTACAAGACTATTCTACTATTCTACAAGGATCCTTTGTCAGTGATTGGCCCGATGTCTCTGGCATTCGGCATTTGTCGGAGAAAACTTGACATCCCTCTTATCCAGTGGCCTGGATAGGTCAACAATTTTTGCCATCACTCGACGTTGACCTATGTGGAATACAGAAATTGACAAGGTGGTCTAGAGGCAAGGTGCTCGCCTCTCATGCCAAGGGTCCCGGGTTCTAAACCCGGGCAGTGCGGGCATGTTGGAAATTGGATTTTTCTCATATTTTCAAGTCCCTGGTCCTATTGGGGGGTAGGATCGAGTACCTAGTCTTCTCGGATAAGGACGAAAAAATTCGGAGGGCCCGTGTGCACGTTGCGCACGTTAAAGATACCTTGGCAGTTGGAAATCGTAAAGAGCAGGCCGAAAGGCCGCTGCCCGGGCAAAATTGAAAGTTGAAATTAATAGATTAAAATTTATCCATATCATCCCCCCCCCCCCCCCGCCAGAATTTATTATTCATTATTAAATATTCAATTTATTATTCATTATTAAATATTCAAATATTATTTGAGTTGTGTGTTGTGTGAACTGTTGTGAACTGTTGTGAGTTGTGAACTGCGCCTAACAGGCTGCGTTACAATTTGCTCTGAGATAGAGAGAGAGAGTGAGCGAGACAGGGAGAGAGAAAGAAGCAGTGCAGTATGTTGAGCGCTTCGCAGGCAGCTCCATTCTGCTCTGTGGTTGACATGTTGTTTCTGTAAAGCGCATAGAGCATTTTAAATGGATATGCGCTATATAAATGCTATACATTATTATTATTATTATTCATTTGTTGACCAACGAGCTAACTCTTGCCTTTGTACAAATATACCAAGTTTTCTTTTCTTTTTCACAGTTGACATGGGCTAAAAGGTTGTAGATACAACTCTGTTTCACAAAATTTCCAATACAATCACGACTTTCCCCAAGTCCATCTCCACAGTTTACATTCTCCACATCCACAGCACAGAAAACCAACAAACCGTCACGTGATTCAGGACAGAAATGTCTAAATTGCATTCAAGCAGTGAAAGTGGTCGGTTGAACTGAATTTGTAAGCACTGACAGGAGTCATACAAAGTGACCATGGTGTTTCTGGCGATGGGTAAGTCTGCAGGGACTGAACGTGATCATAGAACAGAATGGTTTATTGGCTGTTGTTAGGGGCGTGTGGTGTTTTACATTCTAAGCTATTGCTGAACAGAGAACACAACCCAGTATTTTGTCTATTTGGCTTTGTAATGAGAGTACGCCCCCCTAACAACATTCTTGTTGATGCTCTATTGTAATTGTAAATTTATGCCCTTTATATACTTACAGGCTGAGTTCCCGGCCCTGCCCGGGATAAATCGATTTATTAGTTTCAGTTCTGGGTGATTATTACGAACCTGCTTCATTTTGCCTGTTCCTTTAGCTTTATTTTATTTTTGTTTGTTTGTTTTTAGATACGTTTTACTGCTCTCCTTTTGCCCGTTGACGCCCTGCGCGTCCCGCCAGCATCCGTCAAATGGCTACGATTTGCACACGGGTTAGTTTGTTTGCACATCGCAGGAAGTGATAACGTCATATTGTGTTAATGGAAAAGAAATATTATAATATTTTCCTAGGAATAATATTGAAAACACAAAACTCTACTTTTGGCCCTGCAGCATCAATCTCCCAATTCCAGAACCTTTCTTTTTCCTAGTCTAGGCACGTGGAGAACACGCAAAGTTTTTACACTTGATAGTCTTAGAACTCAATCTCATCATTCAAACCAGTCCTAACCGGAAGTTGTTTTGTGAGTGTGATACAGTCTATACCGGAACCAATCTTAGTTACATTAATTTACCGAAAAAATAGACCGAACGCCAATGTGTCGCAACCTAGAAACTAATACAAACGTTCCGCGAGTTATTAATTATTTTTGTATTTTATGTGCCGGGGACACGACGACAGTCTATACTAAGCGCTGTATAAAATCTGAGGGCCACCGAATCAGCATCAACAGAGGAGTAGCGAAAGGCGCGCTCCAATTGTCGTAAGGCAACATTTAGATCTATATTTATGCCCAAAAGTTCTCCTTAAAGGTGAGCACAGAAAGAAAGGTAGGCTCCAACTGCAGGGAAGATTCCAGACAGACAGGTGAAAGCTGCCATCAAGCAGTGCAAGTGGGAGGTACAGTGGAACTGATATTGTAAGCTCTGACAGGAGTCCAACAAAGCTATCATGGTGTTTCTGGCAATGGGTAAGTCTGCAGGGACTGAAGGTGATCAAAGGAGACAATTGTGGATAAGTTCCGGGTTTGTCCAAGGCTCTATTGTAATTGTAAATGTATGCCTTCTGTTTATTTCTTTTGAGGGAACATTTAGATCTGTACTTACGTACAAATGGAACCATAACCACATCACCCACCTCGCCTGTCACAACACTAGTCATTTTTTTTGCTTTTTTTTTTTTAATTATCATTATTTAGTGGCAGAATTTTTACGGAAGGTTTTCACTTCATTACTCTTTGTTTGTTTGTGTGGACGACGAATCGAAAGGTTTAAAGTTTACCTAAATATATTATGCGATTTATGTCAGGTCATGGTACTTGTGTGACGAGGCCATTCAATGTGAAGTTTGTTCCACGCAGAATGGGATGGTTATCTTGTGGACATGACTTCTCTAAACTCAAATTTAAACTCAAACTCGAAGCTCTCGTCTTTGAAGGATGTCTTTGTTGCAATCAAATTAAGTGAGGGATGTTTTATAGTGCATATGTATTCAGAAATGACAGTAATTTCAGTGGAAAAAAATAAAACAACCTATTTTATTGTTACTCCAAACTTCGATTTCATGGACCTTTGCCACTCTCCCCATATTAAACTTTCAAATAATAGCCAATCCCCTGATTAAAAAAAAAAAAAAAAGCCAAACTGCCAATCTTGTCCTTATCAAACGAAATAATATATGAACATAAATTAAATTTTGTCCATTAAAATCTATTTTTCAAAAGTGAAGTCATTCGTAACAATTTTCATTTCACACTTAACAGCTTTCATCCCGTGGACCACAACTGGTGGAGGTGTTAGATCAGCAATGATTTCACGACAGTTTTACCTCATCAACAGCCCACAGATTGGTCCTCTACGATTGGGACCTTACTGGAGCTCGGACTCTTCACTGTCTTGTGGTCTGAGATGCCTGAACACTTACCGAGATCAGTGTAAAAGTTTTATGTACAACGTAAGTACAGGATTATGCACACCTGGAAATGCGGGCAATGTTTCATTTCCGCTTCCCACAAGTGAAGAAGGAAATTTTTACTCCAGCGTCTGTGACGACCAGGGTGAATTTGAGTTGCTGCAACACGGAAATGTTACAGCCTGTATTGGGGTGTTTGGACCACCGCTAAACTATCAACAAGCCAGTCAAGCTTGTAATGAGAGAGGTGGATTTTTGATGACGGTCAACTCTGTAGAAAGGTTAAACATTTTGGGACAAATTTGGGGACACCGAGAATTATGGATTGGGCTAGACGATTTGGTGAGTGAAGGCACTTTTGTATGGCAGGAAGACGGATCAGTTTTGACTACAGCAAGTAGAATGGCCTTGTTTGGCTCGGGGGAACCAAATAACGATGGGAATGAAGACTGTGTGCATGTAATCGATAAGAAATTACTTCTCAATGATCGTGGATGTCATTATACATTTGAACATATTTGTGAACTGAGAATTCAGGGTTAGTCATTTCTTTTTACCCAGCGAGGTGCCGAGGACAATGACCCTGCACTTTATACATATTTCGTTTTTTTCTTATGTGTATATTATGTTACATGTGGTTGTAGACATTATTCTGATTTCAATGGCCACAGATACAGGAATCTCATTTCTTGTGTTTTTACCACAGTTAAAACCAGTTGTGTCGAAGATGTGACGGAGATGTGGGGATAACAGAAATAATTAACAACAGCTTAAACTACCTGATTTCGCCCAATATATTTGTTTTTCGTTGACTACATAATTATCTGATAATCTTGATGAGCATTAAGCAAGGTGGTGAGCTGGCTAAATCTACATTAGGGATATATTTTTTTACCACATTGACATGACAAAGCAGCACCCCTGTACTCAAGTCCTTTAACTGCTGTGTCTTATGAATGTTTTTTGTTTGTATTTGTATTTGTATTTGTATAACTCTTTAATCCCATTTGGGAAATTTTGCCTTTGTGCCATTGCACCCCAGTTACAACTGGAGCAGGCACGTCGTCGCCACAGTGCAGCGCCGGTCGGCGTTTTTTTTTTTTTTTTTGGTGGTGGGGGGATGAGGGGGAGTGGGTGGTAGGGATGAATTTTTATTTAATTTTGCCCGGGCAGCGGCCTGTTCGGCCTGCTCTTTACGATTTCCAACTGCCAAGGTATCTTTAACGTGCGCAACGTGCACACGGGCCCTCCGAATTTTTTCGTCCTTATCCGAGAAGACTAGGTACTCGATCCTACCCCCCAATAGGATCAGGGACATGAAAATATGAGAAAAATCCCAAACTTCCAACATGCCTGCACCGGCCGGGTTTAGAACCCGGGACCCTTGGCATGAGAGGCGAGCACCTTGCCTCTAGACCACCTTGTCCCCTAATTTGTTTGTCGTTGTTTTTTTTTCTAAATTGTTCTCACAGAAATATGAAGGAACCTGGGTTATTCTGGTTGGGCAGGAGTTTCTAAAACAACTCCACGTTTTGCACAACTATGAAACTCGATGTTGAAAGTTTGCATAGCCTACTGTTGTTAAGGGACTGTAGTATTCTCCACACCGAGCTCCAGATGAGAAATAATCACAGGTCGCTATAGGCCCATTGCAAATGACGTCACAGAGTGTTTTTGTTTTGTTCTTCCGATACCCAAGATGGCCCGTGAATCAGCTAATCACTGTAACTTCGAGATAATTATGTTTAAGAGGTTAAAATGCCTGCTAGTTGCATTGTAGTTGGTTGAAACGACAAGGGAGGAAAGGACGGATCCAAGCTGGTCAGATTATGTACCATCGGTGTAAACAAGGGAAAGGAAATGAAAGAATTGACCGAATGTGAAGAATCCGAGCTCCAGTCGTAGAAAATCAAAGCAAAGACATTTTGTGACGTCATGCGCATTCTTCCTATCGCAAACTGAGCACGTACGTATACCGCTCCTGTATACCGCTCCTGAGTAATGGCAAGGACTAGTTTTTTGTTTTTTTAAATCTAATATGAAGAAGGCATGATAAGGACATTTGTTGCATTGTTGACATCGTTGATACGCGCTCAGGGTGACGGACGGAGTTTGGCGAGTTGATTCGTCTGGGTATCTGTGTCTCGGATATAACAACAGCTCAGTGACGTAGCGTGGGGGGGGGGGAGGGGGGGGGGGGGTCACAGTGGACGTTGCCTGGACGTAAAATTCTTCAAAAGAAAAAATAGAAACAGAGAAAATCTCCCAGTCTTCGAACATTCCACACAGTTTTTCAAAATGACGGGGCACATAAACGGTGCCACGTGCTAAGGGTCCACGGGTCGGGGGGGGGGGGGGCGCAACACTTGCTTTGCCCCGGGCGCTGGCTACGCCACTGCCGTAAGGAAAGGGAAAGTTTCTTGGGGGGGGGGGGGGCGAAGGGTAGATGGCTGTTAGGGGTTATGAGGGATATTACATTTGTACCATTTTTATAAATAAAAGTAGAACTGTCATTTAATTTAATGCTTTACTTTGTATCACCAGTCTTGTGTTGTTTTTTGGCTGTAAAGCCCAGTTGTAAAGCCCAGTTGTAAAGCTCAGTTGTACAGCCCAGTTGTGAAGCCCAGTAACACAAATAGTAGAGAACTGCTACAACAGATCACAAAGAAACTACAGAGGAAAGCAAAAAAAAGCGTCCACTCCTGATAGACCTTCATCGGGGGAAAAAAACAACAACAAAATACTAATTGGGGAAAGAAAAAAAAATCTAATTGAAGCAAAGTTAAAAAGAAAATTACGGGCACTTAATATGTTGCGGGTTCAATATCGACGAGGACAGAAGTCTGACAGTCATAACTGTCATGATTCAGATGTTATTAAAACTCACGCAGAGAGTGAGTTGTTTTTTTACCAGGGCCATGAAAAATTGGCTGGTGGCCTTGAACGGTCCTCGCCAAATTATAGTTGGTGAGTAAATAAATGTAAAGTTAAACGGTTGGATTCACGTTTGTGGGTTTTAATGTTCGTGATTAATAAGTAATGGAGTAGGGGTGAAACAAGGTGGGGACAGTTGACATTGTTAAGTATGACTAGACAAGTTTTTGCACGTTAACTGGCTGGTAGAATAGTGCAGACGTATTACTACAATTAAAATGGTGGGAGGTTTCGACCTATGAGATAGCTGAACTAATTGGGCCAGCGGACTAGCACGCTGGGTAGTTAGATAGTATATAACATCGTGTAACGTTCAGATTTGGTGAATACAGGCGAGCAGAAGCATCGTGTCGTGAAGTATCTCCGGTTGACCAGTACCTGAACTGTGTGCTTTGAAGACAAGAAGTCCTTGCTAACGGACTGACTGAGCTCTAGAAAGAAAGGTCTGAGTGGGCTGACCTTTGAAAGCCCACGCTGCGCTATTTTGATGTTCGCGCCTACCAGTAGGCGTGAGCAATGGTAATATATTTTATTTGTTCAAGCATAATAGAGATCGGAGATAGAGAGAGAACTACAGCCTCATAGGAAGACTAAGGAAACCCCAGCTGGCACTCGACCACGAGTGTCCTGTATCATAGATCTATTGCCATAGTATGATTAGAATAATATAGCACATTGTTGATGAATTGAATAGTGATTGTGCATAAAATATAGTCTTTTGGCAACTGTTTAAATTACCTACAAGCCGAAGAGTGCTTCTGTAGGCTTTGAACGTACTGGGCTCTCCTAACATTTAAGCCCATATGATTTATGGAGAGTTTGCCTGGCGACTGGCCAGTGGCGACTCAACTGTCACTTTAAATTGATATCTAGTTTCGTATAATATACCTATTTGCTATTGATTGCAGTACCTCCATAGTTACATGAATATCAGTTGGTTAAGTTATTAATTAGAGTTTTTTTTTTTGGTTTGGATATATACCCCTATTGTCTTTTGTTTTGTTATTAATATTTATGTAAACTATGGCCTGACCGGCCTGACATATATACGCTCTAGTTATTTAATACTTTTCTTGTGTGGTTGTGTCCGAGTGTGAGTTAGCTGCCTCTCGTGCAGTCGTAACATCCCCAAGACCCTAACTCTGCTCGTGACAATAACCTGCACTCTGTTCTGTGCAAGAGAGCGCAGCAGGACAGTGGTACGCATGGTAACTTTCAACTTTGCAATAATAGTCAAATCGGCTGTTCTTATAAGTACGTAAGCACCCCGACAGTTTTGCGATATGGGGCATGTACATATACGTACTATCCCTAACCACGTCCTTATCCTCCCTAAATCGTATCGAATATCTAACCTTCTCCCCTGTTATTTCAACCAATAAGCAGGAGGAAAACAAAAAGGAAATATGAAAGAATAACTAATCAGAATTAATTAAGGCTGTTATCAAGGAGCATTTCGGGAGGAGCTCTCTGGCTCTGGAGTCACAAAAGTCTTTACTATATATGTGTCTAAACAATTGGGGGCCCGTACTTACTTGGAACAACATCCATTCAAATCAAAGGAAGGAGAGAGGAGGTCAAATGACGTAGATGCTAAATTCCTAGAAACAGCGAAAACTAGAAGTTGGGGGAGGGAAAGAGGCAGTCTGGTGTGGAAGAACGAAGTGGGAGAAAATCAGCAATCATGCTCATTGTGTCAGGTGATGGTGAGGTGTGAGTTGGTTAGAATATATGTACAAAAATTAGAAATATTGCTCTCACCGTAGTCAGAATCTCTCTCTCTCTCTCTCTTTCTATCTCTCTCTCTCTCTCTCTCTCTCTCTCTCTCTCTCTCTCTCTCTCTATCTCTCTCTCTCTCTCTCTCTCTCTCTCTCTCTCTCTCTCTCTATCTCGCTCTCTCTCTCACACACACATACACACACATACACACACATTTCTCTTCCT